>CAMZMU010000054.1:15380631-15549382 GCA_947311845.1 Poa pratensis
TCCATAATTTCTGTTCCATGCTTAATATACCATTTGCTACATGTTTTATATACACTTCATATCACTTTTATGCATTTTCTGGGACTAACCTATTAACAAGATGCCACAGTGCCAGTTCCCTGTTTTCTGCTGTTTTTGGTTTCAGAAAGTTACTTCTGGAAATATTCTCGGAATTGCACGAAACAAAAGGCCAAGTCCCTATTTTTCCACACGTACACGGAGTCCGAAGGAGAGACGAAGAGCCACGAGGTGGCCAAACCTGGCGGCGCGGCACTGCCGCGCCGCCAGCCTGTGGTTTGGGCCCCTCGGGGGTCCGCCGACATCGCCCCTTCGCCTATTTATTCCCCGAGACGTGAAAACCCTAAAACACCGAGCCTTTCATCCAGAACATATTCGCTGCCGCCGCCGTCGTCAACCCTAACTCGGGGGGTTCTGAAGCTCTTCCCGGCACCCTGCCGGAGAGGGAATCATCACCGGAGGGCTCTACATCGCCATGCCCGCCTCCGGAGTGATGCGTGAGTAGTTCATCCTTGGACTATGGGTCCATAGCAGTAGCTAGATGGTTGTCTTCTCCACTTGTGCCATCATGTTTAGATCTTGTGAGCTGCCTATCATGATCAAGATCATCTTATTGTAATGCTACATGTTGTGTTTGCTGGGATCTGACTTATATTGATACCTATGTGGAGCTGAATATTATATTATCATGTCTATGTCATTTGTGATCTTGCATGCTCTCCGTTACTTGTTGAAGCCTTGGCCAGTGAATACTTGTAACTCCAAGAGGGGTATTTATGCATGATAGTTGGGTTCAACCTCTATTTAACCTGGGATAGTGACAGCAAGTTCTAAGGTTGTAGATGTGTTGTTGCCACTAGGGTAAAACAGCAATGCTTTATTCAAGGATGAATGTATTGTTTACATTACGCACATTACTTAATGCAATTGTCTGTTGCTTGCAACTTAATACTGGAAGGGGTACGGATGTTAACCGGAAAGTGGACTATTTAGGCATAGATGCATGCTGGATAGCGGTCTATGTACTTTGTCGTAATGCCCAAATGAATCTCATAGTAGACACCACACTCACACATGCATGTTATATGCACTTATCAATTGTCAATTGCCCAGCTGTAATTTGTTTACCCAGCATGTTAGTTATCTTATTGGAGAGACACCACTAGTGAACTGTGGACCCCGGTCCATTCTTTTACATCTGAAATACAATCTACTGCAATCATTGTTCTCTACTGTTTTATGCAAACAAACATCATTTTCCATTCGATACGTTTAACCCTTTGTTTTCAGCAAGCCGGTGAGATTGACAACCTCACTGTTAAGTTGGGGCAAAGTAATTTGATTGTGTTGTGCAGGTTCCACGTTGGCACCGGAATCCCTGGTGTTGCGCCGCACTACACTCCTTCACCAACACCTTCGAAGCAAACCTCGTTTTCCTACTGGTTCGATTAAACCTTGGTTTCATACTGAGGGAAAACTTGCTGCTGCACTCATCATACCTTCCTCTTGGGGTTCCCAACTGACGTGTGACGTACAAGCATTGTTTCTCTGTTGCCGGGAGATATTCCCTCGTCAACTTAGCAGCCAACACGTTTTCTGGCGCCGTTGCCGGGGAAAACCGAATTGCTTCTGCAAGGGGAGTCTCTCACACCCAATCTCTTTACTTTGTTATTTGTCTTGCTTAGTTTATTTTTATTTAGTCTTGTTTGCTCTCTTTATCAAAAACACAAAAAATTAGTTACTTGTTTATTTCGGTTTTGTTTTGTCTCTTGTCACCATCATGTCTTGTTCCATGCCTGTTGCTATGTCACCTGAGGAATTGATCTTCACTTTTAAACAAGGGAGTGAGGAGAATTTTAAAGAAGCTTGGTCTAGAATTAATGATTCCTTTGGTAAAACTGATCCTAAAATGACTTTAAGTTTGCTTCTCACTAGCTTCTACTTTGGTCTAGCCCTTTGTTATAGATATGCTTTAGATGCTATTGTGGGAGGAGATTTCCTTCACTGTGATGGGGACCAAGCTTTTAATGCCATAAAAAAGTTGATTGCAACTTCTAGCTCAACTAATAAATTTGATTCGGCCCTTGTTAGCATCCATGCTAGATTAAACACTCTTGAGACACATATATCTTGTTTAAAGGACGGCTATAATCAAATTCGGGAATATTTTGACTATGTTCCAACAAATTTTGAACCTTCGATGTGGGTCCCTACGGTAAAGGTTGCTATTTGTGGTGAAACCTTTTATGCTCGTTGTGATATTATGTCTGAGTTTTGCCTTATGCCTAAAAGCATTTATGAAACTTTGAATCTTTGGGACTTGCTGAAGGAGGAGAAGGAATAACTCTTACTGATAACTCTGTTATATTTCCCGAGGGGATAGCTGAGGGTGTGTTTACAACCTTTCTTGGGAGAACGGTGTCCACTGATTATCTTGTTATTGAATGTGCAGGGACAGGACAAATTACACTTGGAAGATCTCTGCTCAAATTAATGGGAGCAACCATAGATGTGGGAAAAGGCACTCTGAATCTTACCTCCACACCAAGGTGCGGCCATGTATTCCCCAAACCAAAGAGTAAGTCTAAGGGTAAGAGAGGTAGGCATGGCCCTTGGTATTGATGTCAATGCTCCTCCACTTTTGACACTTGATTTTCACTTTCTGCGCCTAGCTGAAAGGCGTTAAAGAAAAGCGCTTATGGGAGACAACCCATCGTTTTTATTTGCTGTTATTTTTGTTTTCTTTGAGTCAAGGAGTTTTGTTACTTCTGTAGCAACTCCTTTGTATCTTTATTTTATCGCAATGTTGTGCCAAGTAAAGTTCTATATTGAAAGTTGATGCAAGATTTGGATTTCTGCGCAGTGACAGATTTTTAGCTGTCACGGATTTGAGCTTATCTCCCTGTAGAAAATTCAAAAAATTCTGAAAAAATCACGCATATTCCTGAGATATGTACGCAACTTTCATTATTTTAGGCCAGATCCATCTGAGCAACTTAAGTGCCTCGAAAAAATTCGTCATTCCAGACTGTTCTGTTTTTGACAGATTCTGCCTTTTGTTTTGCATTCGCTCTTTTACTGTGTTTGTGTGGATTTCTTTGCTCCACAAAGCATTGGTGGCTGTAGCTAATGTCCAGAAGCTTTGGGATTGATTGTATCATTACAGAATATGAGAATTTTTGATTATGCACTAACCCTCTAATGAGAACTGTCTTGAGTTTGGTGTGAAGGAAGTTTTCAAGGATCAAGCGAGAAGGGTGATATTATGTGATCAAGAAGAGTGAAAAGCCTAAGCTTGGGGATGCCCCCGTGGTTCATCCCAACCATATTCAGAGAGACTCAAGCGTCTAAGCTTGGGGATGCCCAAGGCATCCCCTTCTTCATCAACAAACTTATCAGGTCATCTCTAGTGAAACTATATTTTAATTCTTTCACATCTTATGCGCTTTACTTGGAGCGTCTGTGTGTTTTTATTTTTGTTTTTGTTTGAATAAATTCGGATCCTAGCAATCCTTGTGTGGGAGAGAGACACGCTCCGCTTTTTCATGTGAATACTCATGTTCTTCACTTATATTTGTTGAGTATTCTTAACTAGCTACTGCAGTGCTTTTAGCTCCTGTTTTTCATGCATCTCTTCGAGCTGTTAGCACTTGTTTATAAATACTCTCTTGCTGCATTATATTATCATTTGGAGAGTTTATGTTTAAATAAATTGATTGGTGTTTGTTTGGAAGAAAGAAAATGCTACATGTAGTAGTTGGTATTGGAAAAGACATATGCATTCTTGTAGATCATTGTCTTGTTTCGATTTGATGCTTTGCAATTGTTTTGAGCTCTCAAGTAGATCATGTTTAAGCTCTTGCATCATGTAGTTAAAGCCTAGTAGTGGAGAACTACCGTAGAGCTTGTTGAGACTTGGGATGCATATTTGTTCTCTCTAAGGTCTAGATATTTTCTGGTAAAATGTTTGAGCAACAAGGAAGACAGTGTAGAGTCTTATAATACTTGCAATATGTTTTTATGTGATTCTTGCTGTACCGGTTTATACTTGTGTTTGCTTCAAACAACCTTGCTAGCCTAAACTCTGTACTGAGAGGGAATGCTTCTCGTGCATCCAAAACTTGAGCCAAAACCCATGCCATTTGTGTCCACCATACCTACCTACTATGTGGTATTTCCTGCCATTCCAAGTAAATATTTCATGTGCTACCTTTAAACTATTCAAAACTTTATTACTCCTTATTTGTGTCAATGTTTTATAGCTCATGAGGAAGTATGTGGTGTTTTATCTTTCAATCTTGTCATTTACTTCTGACAGACTTTCACCAATGGACTAGTGGCATATACATCCGCTTATCCAATAATTTGCAAAAAGAGCTGGCAACGGGGTGCCCAGCCCCAATTAATTACAACTTTCATTAATAATTCTCTTCACATGTTTTGCCCTGATTTATCAGTAAGCAACTTAATTTTGCAATAGACACTCCTCCATGGTATGTGAATGTTGGAAGGCACCCGAGGATTCGGTTAGCCATGGCTTGTGTAAGCAAAAGGTTGGGAGGAGTGTCATCTATAAAGAAACTAAAATACATGTGTAAACAAAAGAGAAGAGGGATGATCTACCTTGCTGGTAGAGATAACGTCCTTCATGGGAGCCGCTCTTGAAAGTCTGGTTGACAAGGGGGTTAGAGTGCCCACTACCATTCGTTGACAACAACAAACACCTCTCAAATACTTATTTTGTGCTCTCTATATGCTTTCGAAAACTTAAAAAGCTCTAGCACATGATTTAATCCCTGCTTCCCTCTGCGAAGGGCCTATCTTTTACTTTATGTTGAGTCAGTTTACCTACTCCTTTCTATCTTAGAAGCAAACACTTGTGTCAACTTTGTGTGCATTGATTCTTACATATTTACTTATTGCACTTGTTATATTGCTTTATGTTGACAACTATCCATGAGATATACATGTTACAAGTTGAAAGCAAATGCTGAAACTTAATCATCCTTTGTGTTGCTTCAATGCCTTTTACTTTGAATCTATTGCTTTATGAGTTACCTCTTATGCAAAACTTTTTGATGCTTGTCTTGAAAGTACTATTCATGAAAAGTTTTTGCTTATATGATTCATTGTTTACTCTTTATCTATTTGTTAGCAAACTATAGATCATTGCTTTGAGTCACTTCATTCATGACATGAGCCTTGCAATATATTGATCAAGATTGTGTGAAAGCATGTCTCCTCAGAAATTATTTGTTGTTATCGTTTTACCTACTCGAGGACGAGTAGAACTAAGCTTGGGGATGCTTGATACGTCTCCAACGTATCCATAATTTCTGCTGTTCCATGCTTATATTATACCATTTGCTACATGTTTTATATACACTTCATATCACTTTTATGCATTTTCTGGGACTAACCTATTAACAAGATGCCACAGTGCCAGTTCCCTGTTTTCTGCTGTTTTTGGTTTCAGAAAGTTACTTCTGGAAATATTCTCGGAATTGCACGAAACAAAAGGCCAAGTCCCTATTTTTCCACACGTACACGGAGTCCGAAGGAGAGACGAAGAGCCACGAGGTGGCCAAACCACCTGGCGGCGTGGGCCCACCGCGCCTGTGGTTTGGGCCCCTCGGGGGTCCGCCGACATCGCCCCTTCGCCTATTTATTCCCCGAGACGTGAAAACCCTAAAACACCGAGCCTTTCATCCAGAACATATTCGCTGCCGCCGCCGTCGTCAACCCTAACTCGGGGGGTTCTGAAGCTCTTCCCGGCACCCTGCCGGAGAGGGGAATCATCACCGGAGGGCTCTACATCGCCATGCCCGCCTCCGGAGTGATGCGTGAGTAGTTCATCCTTGGACTATGGGTCCATAGCAGTAGCTAGATGGTTGTCTTCTCCACTTGTGCCATCATGTTTAGATCTTGTGAGCTGCCTATCATGATCAAGATCATCTTATTGTAATGCTACATGTTGTGTTTGCTGGGATCTGACTTATATTGATACCTATGTGGAGCTGAAATTATATTATCATGTCTATGTCATTTGTGATCTTGCATGCTCTCCGTTACTTGTTGAAGCCTTGGCCAAGTGAATACTTGTAACTCCAAGGGGGGTATTTATGCATGATAGTTGGGTTCAACCTCTATTTAACCTGGGATAGTGACAGCAAGTTCTAAGGTTGTAGATGTGTTGTTGCCACTAGGGGTAAAACAGCAATGCTTTATTCAAGGATGAATGTATTGTTTACATTACGCACATTACTTAATGCAATTGTCTGTTGCTTGCAACTTAATACTGGAAGGGGTACGGATGTTAACCGGAAAGTGGACTATTTAGGCATAGATGCATGCTGGATAGCGGTCTATGTACTTTGTCGTAATGCCCAAATGAATCTCATAGTAGACACCACAACTCACACATGCATGTTATATGCACTTATCAATTGTCAATTGCCCAGCTGTAATTTGTTTACCCAGCATGTTAGTTATCTTATTGGAGAGACACCACTAGTGAACTGTGGACCCCGGTCCATTCTTTTACATCTGAAATACAATCTACTGCAATCATTGTTCTCTACTGTTTTATGCAAACAAACATCATTTTCCATTCGATACGTTTAACCCTTTGTTTTCAGCAAGCCGGTGAGATTGACAACCTCACTGTTAAGTTGGGGCAAAGTAATTTGATTGTGTTGTGCAGGTTCCACGTTGGCACCGGAATCCCTGGTGTTGCGCCGCACTACACTCCTTCACCAACACCTTCGAAGCAACCTCGTTTTCCTACTGGTTCGATAAACCTTGGTTTCATACTGAGGGAAAACTTGCTGCTGCACTCATCATACCTTCCTCTTGGGGTTCCAACTGACGTGTGACGTACAAGCATTGTTTCTGCTGTTGCCGGGGAGATATTCCCTCGTCAACTTAGCGCTAGCAGCCGGCCTCGTTGAAGTTCGAAGGAGGCGGGGCCGTCCTCTCGTTACCTGCGGAGCGCCTCTCACGCGATTGATGAAGAAGGGTCCCAGTCGGGCGGTAGTCGGGATGCAGCGGGGACCTCCGCTGCGCCGGAGTGAGCTCGAGGTAGTAGTGGTTCGTGATGGCGCCCGGCGCGCCAAACCTTGAGGGACTGGAGGGACCGGCGCCTCGGTGTCGCCTCCAGCCGGCGGGGACGCGTAGACCGGAGGCGGGCGGGTAGTTCGAGGCGCAGAGCGCCTCCGCCTCCGAGTAGGTTAGAGGTGGGTCGGTGGAAGCCATGGGAGAGTGATGAGGTTGCAGATATGAGTTTAGATGGTGGCTATGCCAATGGAGGCCATGCATGACTAAATATATATGTGAGAATCCTCCAATTAAGGAAGAAGCCACGGATCGTGTGTTTCTTTCGAGCGCTTGTGAGCCGTTGGATCAGGGGTGTGTTTCTTTGAAGGCTTGTGAGCTGTTGGATATCACTTTGTGAGCCACACCCGGACTAAAGGGAATCCCACCAATAAGGAAGAAGCACACGGATCGTGTGTTTCTTTCAAGCGCTTGTGAGACGTTGGATCAGGGGTGTGTTTCTTTTGAGAGATTGTGAGCTGTTGGATCAGTAGTATCACGACCACTTCGTGAGCCACATCAAGGTTTAATACATTCCATAGAATGCATTACATAAAAGGTTTAATACATTATTACACATGATCCAACGTCTCACAAGCGCTTGAAAGAAACACACCCCTGATCCAACATCACCAACATTATTCTACATAAAAGGACTTGCTGGCTCGAAGGCCGTAGGATTAGGGGGAACGGCGGGAGGAGCCAGCCCCGTAGGCGGCCGCCCGGTTCTCGCGCGCACGTTTGCGGCGGAGGGCAAGATCCATGGAGGATGAGTCTTTCAGCACCCAATCCAGCTCGGAAGCCTCCTTCGCCTTGCTGGTAGGAAGTCTTGGCTCGCTGGACAGGGTGTCGCGGACAGACTGGAAGGAGGCTTCCATGGCCTCCTGTATCTGCAACCCACAAAACCCTCTTCCCCGTCGTCGCTCCAGTCGAAGTCGTCGTCCCCTCCTCCGCGGGAGGAGCGGTGGCGCCTGGTGGAGGTGCAGCGGCGCCAGGTGGAGGTGCGGCGGCACCTGGTGGAGCAGGAGGCCGTAGCTGGGCATCCTCTCCACGCCGGGCTCGTGGGCATACGGCGGGATAGGCTCCCGCGGTTGCGCCCAAGCGCGCTCTTGCCGAGCACGCTCGACCTCGCCTAGAAGGCGCTGCGGCGGACGTGGCGGATCCATCTCGTGGAGACGATGCGTTCGTGGCTAGGAATGGTGGATTAGGGTTTACCCGTCGGCGACAATATATAAAGACCTCCAGGGCAGCGCTGGGGGAGGACACGTGTCGTGACGCAAAACCCGCCTTTAGTCCCGTTGGTGTTACCAACGGACTAAAGAAGCACCGGATCGTGTGTTTCTTTCAAGCGCTTGTGAGACGTTGGATCAGGGGTGTGTTTCTTTTGAGAGATTGTGAGCTGTTGGATCAGCAGTATCATCACGACCACTTCGTGAGCACATGACCGGTTGGTGTTACCAACTGGGACTAAAGAAGCACACGTACCCTATATATAGCCCCCTCCTCAGACAGGTTACTCACACACAAAACATTCAGCGTCACTCGGAGAGGCATCTTTGGGCAACCAGCGGCAAGACGTCTCTGATGACCTGCGACCGTTCCAACGGTTGCAGATCATCAGAGATGTGTTGCCGGACGGTTGTAGATCATCAGAGACGTCTTGCCGCTGCTTGGATCGAAGTGGCGCTCAAACACAAAACATTCCAGCGTCACTCGGAGAGGCATCTTTGGGCAACCAGTGGCAAGACGTCTCTGATCACTTGCCGGACGGTTGTAGATCATCAGAGACGTCTTACCGCTGCTTGGATCGAAGTGGCGCTCAAACTCACGAGCCACCGTCGGGCTGTATGCAGGGGGAACGTGTTTGGACGGTCGAAGCTGAGGTTTGAGAGGTTCCCAGGGAGGTGTGGGAGCCGACAACCACCTACCACGCGTGTTTCACGGTCGTCATGCAATTAATTAACAGAAACAAAAAAGAAAACTCACATGTGATATAACCCATTTCTTTCTAGATGGAAACTCCCATTTCGTGTATTATGGTTTTCACCACATAAAGGTTTAATACATTATACACATCACATAAGGTTTAATACATTACATTGATTTACATAAATGCCATGAACCCTTCTTCGCGTATGTCCCTGGCCTATGATCGCTTCGGCCGTAACCATGGAGCATCTTCATTATTTAACGGGATGCTTGGGTCAGTTTTCACTGTGAAGGGCGGAATTTCATCAAACTTATCATAATCTACTGACATGTCTGTCTTGTCCTCGACTCCCACGATGTTTCTTTTCCTGAAAGAACTATGTGATGCTTTGGCTCATCGTCTGATGTATTTGTTTGCTTATTTTTCTTTTTTTCGGTCTGGAGGACATGTCCTTCACATAGAAAACCTGAGCCACATCATTGGCTAGGACGAATGGTTCGTTCCTGTAACAACCAGATTCTTGAGATCCACTGTCGTCATTCCGTTACAGCTGGTCTACCTTTATCCGTCTCTCTTCATGTTGACCCAACTGCACCGAACAAAGGGACCTTAAAAGTAGGTCCATAGTCAGTTCCCATATCTCTCTATGTAACCATAGTATGTTTCCTTTTGCCCATTCTCGTCTGTTGCATCAAAGCGGACACCACTGTTTTGGTTGGTGCTCTTTTTATCTTGGGCGATCGTGTAAAATGTATTCCCATTTATCTCGTACCCTTGGAAATTCAATACAGTCGAAGATGGTGACGCGGCCAACAAGTAGAGCTGATCTCGACAGTGTTGTCATTCATGAGCTGTAATCGCAACAACTGCCGAAAGTCTCCATGTGTTTTTCTTTAATCCAGGAGTCATCCTCCCCCGGGTTCTTGGAGCGTACATAATTCATGTATTCCTCGATATACGGAGCCACGAAGGTGGAACTTTGTCGAACTGTGTAGTGTGCTTGAGTTAAAGAATGTCCGTCCCTACATATCAGTGCTTTCTTTCCTAGCGTGCCTTTTCCACTCAGTCTCCCCTCATGCCGCGATTCAGGAACACCAATCGGCTTAAGGTCAGGAATAAAGTCAACACAGAACTCAATGACCTCCTCTGTTCCATAGCCCTTGAGATGCTTCCTTCTGGCCTAGCACGGTTATGAACATATTTCTTCAAGACTCCCATGAACCTCTCGAAGGGGAACATATTGTGTAGAAATACAGGACCGAGAATGGCAATCTCCTCGACTAGGTGAACCAGGAGATGCGTCATAATATAAGAATGATGGGGGGAACACCAACTCGAAGCTGACAAGACATTGGACCACAGCCTTCTGTAAACTTGGTAGAGTTACTGGATCGATGACCTTCTGAGATATTGCATTGAGGAATGCACATAGCTTCACAATGGGTACTCGAACATTTTCCGGTAGAAGCCCCCTCAATGCAACCGGAAGCAACTGCGTCATAATCACGTGGCAATCATGAGACTTTAGGTTCTGGAATTTTTTCTCTGCCATATTTATTATTCCCTTTATATTTGACGAGAAGCCAGCCGGGACCTTGATACTGCTCAGGCATTCAAAAAAAGATTTCCTTCTCTGCTTTGGTAAGAGCGTAGCTGCTTAAGTATTGACGCCCTTTATCCGTCTGCTTGTTGTATGGGTCTTTCATACGTTGCTGGTCCTCCCGTGCTTCTGGTGTATCTTTTGTCTTCCATACACGCCCAGGAAGCCTAGCAGGTTCACGCAAAGATTCTTCGTCACGTGCATCACGTCGATTGAAGACCGGACCTCTAGGACTTTCCAATAGGGTAGCTCCCAAAATATAGATTTCTTCTTCCATATGGGTACGTGGTTGTCAGCGTCATTCGGAACAGATAGACTGCCAGGACCCTTTCCAAAGATTACTTCTAAATCCTTGACCATGTCATATATAACATCACCATCAGGGAGGTTAGGCTTCTTCGGCGATCTGCCTCACCGTTGAAATGCTTGCCTTTCTTTCTTACGGCATGACTGTTCGGAAGAAATCGGCGATGCCCAGGTACACGTTCTTGTTTCCCAAATGTATACTTTCAGTCTTATCTAAACAGTGCGTGCATGCATTGTATCCCTTGTTTGATGTCCTGAAATGTTACTAAGAGCAGGCCAATCATTGATGGTTACGAACAACAACGCTCGTAGGTCAAATTCCTGTTGTTTGTGCTCATCCCACACACGTACACCTGGTTCGGACCACAACTGCAAAAGTTCATCAACTAATGGCCTTAGGTACACATCAATGTCGTTGCGGGTTGCTTCGGGCCATGGGTGAGCACTGGCATCATAATGAACTTTCGCTTCATGCACAACCAAGGAGGAAGGTTGTAGATACATAGAGTCACGGGCCAAGTGCTATGACTGGAGCTCTGCTCCCCAAAAGGATTAAAACCAGCTGTACTTAGACCAAATCTTAAGTTCCTTGCGTCATCTGAAAATGTCGGGAACTCTCTGTCGATTTTTCTCCACTGGGACCCATCGGCGGGGTGTCTCAACTTCCCGTCTTTCTTACGCTCTTCTTTGTGCCATCGCAACAACCTGGCATGCTCTTTTTTTCTGAACAGACGTTTCAACCGTGGTATTATAGGAGCATACCACATCACCTTAGCAGGAACCCTCTTCCGGGGGGCTCGTCATCGCACTCAACATCACAGGGTCATCTTGTCTGATCTTGTACCGCAGTGCATTGCATACCGGGCATTTATCCATATTCTCGTACTCCTCACCGCGGTACAGGATGCAGTCATTAATGCATGCATGTATCTTCTGCACGTCTAATCCTAGAGGGCAGATAGCCTTCTTTGCTTCGTATGTAGTCTCAGGCAATTCGTTATCCTTTGGAAGCTTCGGCTTCATTATTTTCAGTAATTTCTCAAATCCCTTGTCAGAACAACCAGTCTCTGCCTTCCATTTCAGCAGTTCCAGTGTGGTACCGAGCTTTGTGCTGCCATCTTCGCAATTTGGGTACAGCAACTTTTTGTGATCCTCTAGCATGGCCTCCAACTTTAGCTTCTCCTTTTCTGTATCGCATTCTTGCTTTGCATCAGAAATGACCCCACCAAGACCATCAGCGGGCTCATCTGATGCCCGATGTTCACCTCCTTCTTCTTCAACGTCTTCCATTACAGTATCACCGTATTCCTCAGGGAACATAGGATAGTTGTCATCATCCTCCTCTTCTTCATTGTCTTCCATCATAACCCTCTTTCTCCGTGCTTGGTCCAACAATTATAGCTGGGCATGAAACCTCTCCGAATCACGTGGTCTTGAATGGTTCTCGGGTCAGAGTACTCCCTGACGTTCCTACACTTGTCACATGGACAAGGCATAAAATTATCCACTTTGTTTGCCTCAGCCACTTCGAGAAATTTATGCAGGCCTGCAATAAACTCGGAACTGCGTTGTTCGCCATACATCCATCGCATCCGTGCATCCATCTGCATCATATAATTAAGTTTATCAAATACCATTACAATAACATCTTGAATAGTGAAATGACCACCGTACATCGACACGTGCAATATTTTTGTATCAATTACAGATGAAAAGGATAAAGTTGCTAACCTCGGCCGAGGATATCATCTTGTGTGAACTTAAGTGTGGCTCGGGCATTTCATCGAACACATCTTGTGCGTGGCAAAGGAAAAAAAACTAGCACCCACTTCCCACCAATCCAACCAGAAAAAAAAAGAGGAGAGAAGAGAGGGGGTGGGTTATTTATAGGCAGGGGAGGGGTATTGGTCCCGGTTCGTGCCACGAACTGGGACCAAAGCTCCGCGGCACGCCACGTGTCCTGCACCGGAGCATTGGTCCCGGTTCGTGCCACGAACCGGGACCAATGTCCCCAACCGAACCGGGACCAATGCTCCACGGACCCTGGCAGCTCGAACCGGGACCAATGCCAGGCATTGGTCCCGGTTTTTCTCTGAACCGGGATTAATGGCTTCACCGGCTCTGGACGAAAGGTGGTTTTTCTACTAGTGACAAAGACAAAAGTGGAACACGTGAAGTTAACCCTAGAATAAGCACACAAATGCAACATCAAATTATGAAGCAAAACAATTGAAATCTATCGGCAGTCCATAAAAAACAACTCCTAGTTCATGGCAAAATCTCACAGAAACCCTAGATAAACAACGTAATCGTCCCCAACAAGATCTAAACCCTACAAATCATCCATTTTAGACCAACTACAACACACACCGAGAGGCACGTGGATTGAACATCTACCAACCTGATTCCTCACGGTAGAAGTGGAAGTCAGCGTCGGGTTGAAGCAGTTGTTGTCGTCGCATCCAATATTCTTTTCCGGCCTCCGCCTTCCACCAGACAGCATGGACCCGGACCACCCGAAGACAGATGGACGGTGGTAGTTCCCCCAAGAGGACGGTCGTCGGAGCAGATAATGTTCATATGGTTCGGCACCGGCGTTGCGCGGCCGGTTTAGTCGCTCCTCTCAGTAGCCGGTGAAGCGCTTCCTCTCACGTGAACCGAATGATGAAAAGGTTCGGATGCGGGTGGAACGTAGCAATATTGTGAGTAGACATTTCTTGCACCGAGTTTCAGCACTCCGCAATCTTAAAAAATATATTTTAAAGTTAAAAAAACTGAAAATTATGCATGTTCTCGATGATGTATCCTATAGACGTGCAAAATTACAATGCTAAATATTTTGTTGACTTACACAAAAATGATAAATTTACAGATCTGGGTATAGCTAGTTAACAATGCATAGTTTCAAATCTACAATTTTTGTCATTTTATGTAGCCTAATAATATAGATACTTTTGAATTAAAATTACGCACACTTGTAGTATACTCCTACATCATTAAGAACATGAATGATTTATCTCAGATTTTTAAAACTTTTAAATATAGTTTTTTAATTAAGAAAAAAGATAACTGAAACTTGAGAGCCGAATCCACTTTTCGCATTCGTTCGTTACAAAAAGAGTGACATGCCGCAACACGACAAGCCGGTTGAGAAACAACATATATTTTTTCAGACTTTGTGACACCTATTGGCCAATTGGGGTCGGTTTCCTATCAACCCGAAGACAATCATACGCGAGCGGCCCAAACGTTTCCCCGGAGCGCGTTGCTTCTGGCTCGGTCGGCCCAGATTTGGCCTCGTCCACGGCCACGCTTTCACCAGTCGGTCGTAATCCCTCAAAAAAAATATCGGTTGTACTAACCTTGTCCGTCTCTCCTCTCTTGGTCCTCTCGCTCATCTCCAGAATTCGAGTGAAATGCATCTACGGTCCTCAAAGTTGTCGGCCATGTCCAAAACAGTCCCCAAACTCAGGATTTGCCTCGGTCCAGTCCTGAAAGTTGCTTTGCATGTCCATCTACGGTCCTAAATACGAATGGCTAGCGTATAACGTTGATGTGGCAATAGAGCAGGCTCATTGTGGTCCTCGAAGTTACCGACCATGTCCAGAACAGTCCTAAACTCAGGATTCCATTTTTTTTTCAAACAATGCAATAGATTTGACACCTATCTGTTATATTATTAAAGCTACTAGTTGAATTTCGGCGCGTCGGCACGCCGCGCCCTTGGTGGATATTTCTGTGAATATAACCTGTTTTTTTTTGTTTTGCTTTCATAATATATTTTGTGAATAGAAATGGTGGCGTTGTTTGTATAATGCATTTATATTTGCATAAATATTACAACTTATTGAGTTAATGCGAAGACAAACCAATCGTTTTACTGGTTGAACACGAATTTTAGTGTTTTTTTTACAAATCTATTACAACGAACTGAAATTGAAAAGGGAATTCATAATTGTTTTGTGAACAAAATTGTCTTGCATTTATTTTTCTTCTTTTTGATCATTATTCGAATGTTGTTTTAATGCAAAGCAAAATAAAAGCAAAAAAACAAAAGAAAACAAATACAAAGATTTAATTTCAATATTTGTTGCAACTCTATTACAACAAACTGAAATTCAAAAAGGGGAATTACAGTTGTTTTGTAAGCTAAAATGTCGTGCAATTATTTTTCTTCATGGTGATCATTATTCCAATGTTATTTTACTGCAAAGCAAAAGAAAAGTGTCGTCGTATCGGCATCTTGGATAGGAGACGGGGTCCTGCTAGCCGAGGGTGAACGTAGGGCAAGAAGGTGGACATCGTCAAGGTCGGGATTGTACACGGCGGTTTACCCAGCTTCAGGCACCACGGCGGTGGCGGTGCCCTACGTGCTGCTATAATTCACTATAAGGCAATATCGCCGTGAACAGGTTACAATGAGTTGGATGTATGAGAGAATATGGATTGGTTGGATCGTGCCCTAAAGGCGTCCGAGGTCCAGCTTATATAGGCGGCTGGACCTAGGGTTACAAGGTGATTACGTATCCAACAAGTATACGGAGTCCTAAACCTAGCCGGCAAGTATGCCGCCTTCCGTCTTGGTCCTGGTGGCTTCTTGGGCTTCAGTCTTGGGCCTCCTCCTTGCCGGCATCCGCCTTCCTTGGTCGTCAGCTATCTGGGCCGCCCGGTAGGCAAAGCCTTCACCACCACTGCGGGCCACCCTGGACTAGCCGGATTGATCCATGCTGGTGATACCCCTAGTAGGTATATCCCCAACAAAAAGCAAAAAACAGAAGAAAACAAATACAAAGATAGGGTTAAATGGAGGTGAGATGTCATTTCCACAATTTTTATATTTGATATTGCAGTTCTTTTAATTAAATAGGAATTCTATTGTTTAATGATGCATGGAAATGTGTTAGCTGTGAAGATATTGTTTTTGTGCAAATTTTGGTATATTTTTTGTTTTTTGAAAGATATGAATTTTACAATTTTCTGCATTTTTCTGTAAATTTTTTAGAAGCTGACCGACGGGACCCATTTGGCAGTTTTTTTTTGAAAAATGAGGAAAAATCTGCTGAGCGGGGCCCTCACGTCAGCGTGTGTGCCACCGCCAGCTCTGCCGAGCTCCGGCGAGCAGCTGCGTGCGCGCCGGCCTGGGTCTGCGCGGAGCCGCGCGAGGAGGTGGAGGGGAGCCGGGTGGGCGGAGTCGTGGACCATTAGGTCGCCGGTGCGGCCGCCGGCGAGAAATTCCGCGGCGGCGGACGGCGAGCGCGGCGTCGACGATTCCGAGACGCGTGTGCCGTTCCGGCAAGCGATACTCGGAGAGGACGGAGAGGCCGCGACGGCGGAGCTGCTGTCAGGCGCCGATGATATGTAAACATCCTTTACTAATGATTTCTCTTATGGAATACATCATTTTGTTAAACCAAAATAATGGAATAGTCATAATTGATGTCCACACATGACATTCTTAAAATGAACATAACTTATGTAAGGCGTTGATTGAAACATATGTTCATGTTTGCAATTTAGACATATGAAGAAATTTAAATGGATTTGAATTGGATCCAAAATAGCATTTCAAATAAACTTTATATTTAAAATAATAAGTAAATTGTTGTTTCAATTTTAAAGTAATTCAATTTTAGTCAAACAAATATTTTAATTATACAAACAAATAAAGTTGGTTTTTCTGGTCATTTTGATATATTATTTGTATTATTCCGATTAACAGATAAAAAATTATGAATTTTACAAATTTTGAATATTTGCTGTAATTCCTGAAAATGTTAAACGTCTTACAATGGACCCCATTGTCAGTTTTTTTTATCAATTACCGAAATCAATTATGAAATGGTTAAAATCCTGACAGGCGGGGCCCGTCTGTCAATGTCAGCGGAATTGGTCACGGCTCGGCCGTGCTTGCTCTCGCCGGCGGCGAGCAAGCTAGCACGCGCGGGTGCGCGTGTTGGACGCACCCGAGCGAGGGCTACCTAAATGCGGCGGCACCGCTGGCTAATGGTCATCGGAGCTAGCCGGAATCGATCTCACACGGCGGCGGACGATGGCGGGCCGAAGTTGGAGAAGATGAAGCAATACGCCCGCTTCCGAGCTCCATAGCACGCGCGGCTCGACCATGAGCACGGTGGAGGTACGGCAAACCTCCCCAGCATCTCAGAGTGCCTAATGGTCATCGGAGGTAGCCGGAATCGAGCTCACACGGCGGCGGACGGTGGCGGGCCGAAGACGGAGAAGATGCGGTCGATCCGCTCGATTCCGAGCCTCCCGGCTTGCGTCCGTTGGCAGGGAGATCTAGGGGAGGACGGCGGAGCTCGTGGAGTCCTTGGATTCGTCTGGGGAGGCCTGCAGCGACGGCGTCTCGCGTCGGCGGCAGCGGCGGTTCTTCGGCCGAGCGGAGGAGGAAGAGGAGAGGAGGGGGGAAGTGCGGACGACCTATTCGCAATTTGCAGAAAGTCCATGTTCTTTTTTGTAAAACGACCACGGGGACCGTCGGATCGAAGATCGACGGCGCGGAGACATGCTGATACCCACAAGTATAGGGGATCGTTGAAATCTTCAATGTGTAAGTATAGTATCGATCCCACGAGGAGTAGAAGGTATAAGTGTTTATCCTTTCAAATAAGAGTGTCACTATTCTTATTATCTATGCACTAGATAAAGTAAAATGATGCAAGTGTTTTTTTTGGGTTTTTGGTGTAGAGTTTGCAATAAAATAAAATGCTGAAAATAAAATATGACAAGTGAAAGCTCTCAAAGAGAGAAAGCCCAATACTCTATGCAGCAAGAGGACAAGCTTAAGTGTGTGTTTCTTATGTATGGAAAACGTTCCCAAGGGCTACATGGATTTCATGGCATAGATATTTCTAGAACAACAAGGTAAACATTTTGTCAAGTTTTAATCTTCTTTGGACGGAGCCATAATTAGGTGTAGCTAAATAAATAAACTAAACCCCTTATGATGGTTCTTATGGCCAAGTAAATGACTGCACAAGAGTTATTAAGACATAGAGTCCCACCATAGCCTTAAACTCTAAGTTCCCCGATATAAATCCCCTCCTAGTGGTATTTCATGTATTAGACCACAGGTTTACGTGTCCTCCCAGGTCCTACCCATTCCAGCACATTAGTGTGATCACCTTCATGCATTACTCAACATATGTGTGCACCCATACGTTGTACAATAAGATAACCATAAAAGATAAAAACTTGACCAAATACTCAATACATGTTAAGTGGAAATCATTGCCAATCCATCCTATGCCCCCAGGAACATGAGAGAACTACTCACAACGTGAAGACATGATATGATTCAATGGTATAAGTGATACAACACAATCTGAAAATATAATCTCCCCACAAAACAATGACAAGTAGCAATTCACAAACATGTAGAATAGTACTTAGACTATAGCTAGGGTTCGAACAATCTCAAACTATGAGGGGGGTGAAGTGGATCACGAATATGGTGATGGAGATGGTGCTGGTCTTGATGGTGGTGTTGATGGAGACTCCGGAGGGGGATGGAGGAGCCTTCCGGAGGTGATCCGGCGGCGTTTCCCCCCTCCAATCTTCTCCGGCGACAGCCTTCTGACTCTCTGTTTCGTGGTTTTGTGTTTCTCCGCCGCCTCCTCGCGAAACTCCTCGGGGGACTATTTTTATAGTCGGTTTTAGGTCAAGACGAAGCCACGGAGACGAAAACGGACGGCATCGGAGCCACGAGGGGGAAACAAGGGGTCTCACGCGGCCAGGGAATCTGGCTGCGTGGGACCACCTAATTTCCAGCTGGTTGGGCTTCTGGTCTTCATTTTCAGCCCATTGCGTTCGTCTCAAAAATTCTGAACCGTGCTCTTTGGCCTTGCCCTTTTTTGAGTCCCGAAGCTCCCGGAAAGTCCGAAACACTAAAAAAGATGTTTTCTGAAAAACAGAGTTAAAACCAAAACAGGGGGGATTGTTTAGAAAATCCCCGAAATCATTATAAAACATGAATATAACATTATATAAGTTGCAAATATGTAGGAATATCTAGTAATAACATGCAAAGTTCATGTATGCATTTTACATGCATCAACATCCCCAAGCTTAACCTATACTCGTCCTCGAGTATGAAGGTGATAAAACTAACATGGACTTTGCATTTTAATACTATCAATGGATATGAAAGATGATTACTATTGCTACATAAAGTCAAATGATTCATTCTCAATGGAGTAGCAATATATAAGATAGATTATGAAGTGATATCAAATATTCAATGAAAGGATGTTCAATGATAATTCACAAAGTGTAACATAGAAGAAAATACTATGGACCAAATGTATGCATAATGAAAAGTAAAAACATCCTATAATGGTCATAGAGTACTCTTGTAAATCTGAATATAAAAGGTGGACACTTTGGAAAGATAGATAAATAAGTAGAGGTAAAACATGAATAAGTTTCATCTAGCTTCCAAATGCTTCTAATTAAGTTAATGTTTGCAATGTGGTATCCATTGGTGTGGAGCTCTCATTACCCCTATCATAACATCTTGAATGGTTAAAGTTTAAAGTGAAAGCAAATATGAGTAGTATGCTTGACAAAGTATGGGTTGAATGTCTCATGCCCCGTGAATACGAGTACCTACACCACGGTGTTACTCAACTTGGGACACAAAAACAAGTTCAAGTTAAGGTCATTGTAAGTAATATAATAGCGTCATCAAGAGCGTCAACTGGGGTACCTCTTGTCCCAGGACATGGAACAAGCCCATGTCAAAATGACAAGACAAACAAAGGTTATCAATAATGTTATCATTAGGCATAGGTTGATATTCCTCCTCATTATCAGAATCATAAGAACAAAGTTTATCATCAACAAAAAATTTAGTGTTACCCTCTGATACGTCCATTTTGCATCACTATTTTATATCATAATTTACTGCTATTCATCGATATATTTCATATTTAGAAGTGTTACTTATGTTATTTTACCTATTTTGCATGTTTGATGAATAATGGAGAATTGGACACCGGAGTCAGGATTCTGCTGGAAAAAGCACCGTCGAGATGCACTATTTCTGAAGATCAATAAATCGAAGGAGACATATGGAAGTCCTATTTTACCAGAAGATGGAGGAGGCCAAAAGGGGAGGCTGAGAAGGGCCAAGGTGGGCCCTCCTCACCCTGGCGCGGGGGCCCCCAGCCGCGCCGCCAGGTGGTTTGGGGGCCCTGGCCCACCTCAGCCGTTCCCCCTTCGCGTACTTGACCCCCTCGGAACCCTAACACACGAGGAGGGCCATCGAAATATTCCGCCGCCTCCACGAGGCGGAAAACACCAGAGAGCGAAAAGCTCCCCTGCAGGAAGAAATCTGCCGGGGGAAATTCCCTCCCGGAGGGGGAAATCGTCGCCATCATCACCGTCATCGAGCTGGACTTCATCGGGATCATCATCATCATCATCTCCACCGCCAACACCATCATCACCGCCGCTGCACCCCGTCTCCGCTATAACATCTAGGGCTGAATCTTGTCTATTTCATAGGGGAAACTCTCCCGGTGTTGATTACTCTTGTTATTGATGCTATTGGGTGAAACCATTGGACTAAGGTTTATGTTCAGATTGTTATTCATCATCATATCACCTCTGATCATGTTCCGTATGATGTCTTGTGAGTAGTTCGTTTAGTTCTTGAGGACATGGGAGAAGTCTTGATGTTAGTAGTGAACTATGTTGAGTAATATTTAATGGTTTGATGCTTAAGTTGTGGTGTTATTCTTCTAGTGGTGTCATGTGAACGTCGACTACATGATACTTCACCTTTATGGGCCTAGGGGAATGCATTGTGTATTCGTTTGCCAATTGTGGGGTTGCCGGAGTGACAGAAACCTGAACACCCGTTGGTATATCGATGCATGAGGGATAGCAGGATCTCAAAGTTTAAGGCTGTGGTTAGTTTATCTTAATTACTTTCTTGTATTTGCGGATGCTTGCAAGGGGTATAATCACAAGTATGTATTAGTCCTAGGAAGGGCGGTGCATTAGCATAGGTTCACCCACACAACACTTATCAAAACAATGAAGATTAATCAACTATATGAAGCGAAAGCACTTGACAATATTCCCGTGTGTCCTCAAGAACGTTTGGTCATTATAAGTACAACAACCGGCTTGTCCTTTGCTGTAGAAAGGATTGGGCCACTCGCTGCAACTATTATTACTGCATTTTATTTACTTGTACTTTATTTATCTGTCATATCAAAAACTCCTAAAAACTTGTCTGTGAGCATTTACAGTGAATCCTTCATCAAAACCGCTTGTCAACACCTTCTGCTCCTCGTTGGGTTCGACACTCTTATTTATCGAAAGTACTACGATACACCCCCTATACTTGTGGGTTATCAAGACTATTTTCTGGCGCCGTTGCCGGGGAGTGTAGCGCTATTGGTAAGTGGAATTGGTAAGGGAAACATTTATTGTACGTGCTGTTTTTATTTTTGCCTGCTGCTATATCTCATTATGGAGGGGTCTTCTCTTGAATTCCTATTTGGGAAAACAACTACCACTGCTAAGGTAGTAGAGGAGGCGCCAGATGAGCAGGTAATACCGTTCAAAATTCCTATGAAAATTGTTGAACGTGTCACAAATAACCGCTATGCAGGAGATGGAACTGTCCATCCTGGAGATCATTTGTTATTTCTGCATGAATTGTGCGAGTTATTTAAGTGTGCAGGTATCTCGATGGGAGAAGTTAAGAAGAAATTATTCTCTCTATCACTGTCTGGTAAAGCTGCACATTGGTATAAACTGCTGAAGAATGGGTATTCTCTTGGATGGGAGGAAATTGTACCTCTCTTTTACTCCAAATTCTATCCTCCAAGTGAGATTCATAAGGATCGGAACCTCATATATAACTTCTGGCCCTATGATGGAGAGAGTATCGCTCAAGCGTGGGGGAGATTGAAGGCATTAATGCTCAAATGTCCCATTCATGAGCTTCCTGGTAATATTGTTATTGATAACTTTTATGCAAGACTCTCCTTTCAAGATAAAACTCTATTGGATACCACTTGTGCTGGATCGTTCACTCGTAATAAAGAAGAGTTTAAGTGGGACCTTCTTGATCGGATTCAGGAGAACACTGAAGGATGGGAGAATGACAAAGGTAGGGAGTCAGGTATAAGCTATGACTTTGAGTGTGTTAAAAATTTTATGGATACTGATGATTATCGCAAAATTAGCACTACTTATGGTCTTGACTCTCAAATTGTTGCAAACTTTTATAAAGCCTTTGCTTCCTATTTCGGTTTGCCGAAGGAGGGTTTTAAAAATTATCATGAACCATATAAAGATGAATCTGTTTCTCATATATCTAAAGGTGTTGAGGTTAATGTTGCTGATCGCATTATTCCAGAACCTTATATTGAAAAAGTTCCTTTTCCTAATAAGATTAAGGAACATACTATCATAACTGGTGTTGTTAGTAAAAGTAATAAGAAAACTACCAAACCTGATGAGCAAATAACTGTTGAACCTGTTGTAGCATTGGTTAAAGATCTTGTCACTGAAAATTTAGAAGATAGACACATTATCTTTTGTGAGGATGCTTCTAATATTGTCTCACATCCTAAAAGTTCTAGGAAGTCTAGTGTTCCTGTGCTTTCTGTTGGATAGGTGATCATTGCTATTATGGTTTATGTGATATTGGTGCAAGTTCTAGTGCTATTCCTTATGAGCTTTACAGGGAAATTATGCACGAAATTGCTCCTTGTAAACTTGAAGAGATTGATGTGGTTATTCAGCTTGCTAATAGGGAAACTATCTCTCCAATTGGTATCATTAGAGATGTCGAAGTCCTTTGTGGTAAGACTAAATACCCTGCTGATTTTCTTGTACTTGGGTCGGCTGCCAATGATAGTTGTCCTATTATTTTTGGTAGACCTTTTCTGAATACTTGTGGTGCTGTTATAGACTGTAAGAAAGAGAAAATCTTTACTAAATTTGCTGGTGAATCTTATGAATTCAATTTCTCTAAATTTGCTAAAGCACCTTATGAAACTGAATTGCCTAGTGAGGATTTTGAAATTGCTCAACTTGCATCTATTGTTCTTGCTCCTAACAATGCTTTGCAGCAACATATGGAGAATCATGAAAGTGAGAACTTCAGGGAAGAAAGGAATGAGCTTGATGAAGTATTCCTTCGTCAACCTATGCTCAAACACAATTTACCTGTGGAAGATTTGGGTACCACAATGCCACCCAAGGAGGATCCTGTTTTTGATTTGAAACCTCTGCCTGATAATCTTAAATATGCTTATATTGATGATAAGAAAATATATCCTGTTATTATCAGCTCTAAACTTTCAGGTACAGAGGAGGAAAGGTTATTGGGAGTGTTGAGGAAACACCGCGGAGCTATGGGATATACTCTTGATGACCTGAAGGGAATTTCTCCTACTATATGTCAGCACGCCATCAACATGGAACCTGATGCAAAGCCTGTTGTTGAGCATCAGCGTCGTTTAATACCCAAGATGAAAGAAGTGGTAAGAAATGAGGTATTAAAACTTCTTGAAGCTGGTATTATTTATCCTATTGCTGATAGTAGATGGGTAAGTCCTGTGCATTGTGTTCCTAAGAAAGGAGGAATTACCGTTGTTCCTAATGAAAATGATGAACTAATTCCTCAAAGAGTAGTAGTTGGTTATAGGATGTGCATTGATTTTAGAAAGGTTAACAAAGTAACTAAGAAAGATCATTATCCTTTGCCTTTTATTGATCAAATGCTTGAGAGGTTGTCCAAGAAAACTCACTTTTGTTTCCTTGATGGGTATTCTGGGTTTTCTCAAATTGCTGTGAGAGCGCAAGATCAAGAGAAAACTACTTTTACTTGTCCTTATGGAACTTATGCTTATAGACGTATGCCTTTTGGTTTATGTAATGCTCCTGCTACTTTTCAAAGATGCATGTCTGCTATTTTTCATGGCTTTTGTGAGGAAATTGTGGAAGTCTTCATGGACGATTTCTCCGTCTATGGAACTTCCTTTGATAATTGTTTGCACAACCTTGACAAAGTTTTGCAGAGATGTGAAGAAACTAGCCTTGTTCTTAATTGGGAGAAATGCCACTTTATGGTTAATGAAGGAATTGTTCTTGGACATAAAATTTCTGAAAGAGGTATTGAAGTTGATCGAGCTAAAGTGGAGGCAATTGAAAAGATGCCTTGTCCCAAAGATGTTAAAGGTATTCGTAGTATTCTTGGTCATGCTGGTTTTTATAGGAGGTTTATTAAAGATTTCTCTAAAATTTCCAAGCCTCTTACTAATCTTCTTCAAAAAGATGTACCCTTTGTTTTTGATGATGATTGTAAGGAAGCTTTTGAAACTTTGAAAAAGGCTTTAATCACCGCTCCTGTAGTTGAACCACCTGATTGGAATTTACCTTTTGAAATTATGTGTGATGCTAGTGATTATGCTGTAGGCGCTGTTCTTGGGCAGCGAGTAGATAAAAAGTTAAATGTTATTCATTATGCTAGTAAAACTCTTGATTCTGCTCAAAAGAATTATGCCACTACTGAAAAAGAATTTCTAGCTGTAGTTTTTGCTTGTGACAAATTTCGACCCTACATAGTTGATTCGAAAGTCACTATTCATACTGATCATGCTGCAATTAGATACCTTATGGAAAAGAAAGATGCTAAGCCAAGGCTTATTAGATGGGTACTTCTTTTGCAAGAATTTGATTTGCATATCATAGATAGAAAAGGTGCTGAAAATCCTGTTGCTGATAATTTGTCTAGATTGGAAAGCATTCCTTATGATCCTATTCCTGTTAATGATAGCTTTCCAAATGAACAATTGGCTGCAATAAGTGTAAGTTCGCGAGATAGTCCTTGGTATGCTGATTATGCTAACTTTATTGTTTCCAAGTACTTGCCTCCAACCTTTTCAGCTCAGCAAAGAAGGAAATTCTTTTATGACTTGCGGCATTACTTTTGGGATGACCCACACTTATATAAAGAAGGAGTCGATGGTATTATGCGAAGATGTGTTCCTGAATATGAACAACAGGAAATACTGAGGAAATGCCATGGAAGTGCTTATGGAGGGCATCACGCTGGAGATAGAACTGCGCAGAAAGTTCTACAATCAGGTTTTTATTGGCCTACCCTCTTTAAGGATGCAAGAAAGTTTATTTTATCTTGTGATGAATGTCAAAGGGTTGGTAATATCTCTAGACGCAATGAAATGCCTATGAGTTATTCTCTTGTTATTGAACCATTTGATTGTTGGGGATTCGACTTCATGGGTCCTTTTCCTTCTTCACAAGGTAATACTCATATACTTGTTGCTGTTGATTATGTCACTAAATGGGTAGAAGCTATACCTACTAAAAGTGCTGATGGTGAGACCTCTTTAAAAATGCTTCAAGATGTCATTTTTCCTAGGTTTGGTGTACCTAGATATCTTATGACTGATGGAGGTTCTCATTTTATCCATGGTGGTTTTAGAAAGACTCTTGCTAAATATGGTGTTAATCATAGAATTGCTTCAGCCTATCATCCTCAAACTAGTGGACAAGTAGAATTGTCAAATAGGGAGATTAAATCTATCTTGCAAAAGACTGTTAATAAATCTAGAAAAAATTGGGCTAGTAAGTTAAATGATGCTTTATGGGCTTATAGAACTGCTTATAAGAACCCCATGGGCATGTCTCCTTATAAAATGGTTTATGGTAAAGCTTGTCACTTGCCTTTAGAATTAGAACACAAAGCTTATTGGGCAGTGAGAGAACTTAATAGAGATTTTAAACTTGCCGGTGAGAAAAGGTTGTTGCATTTAAGTTCTTTAGATGAATGGAGAAGTGAGGCTTATGAAAATGCTAGACTCTTTAAAGAAAAAGTTAAGAGATGGCATGATAGGAGAATTCTTAAAAGAGAATTTAATGTTGGTGAGAAAGTTCTATTGTATAGGTCTCGTCTCAGATTTTTTGCAGGAAAGTTACTCTCAAAATGGGAAGGACCATTTGTTATTGTGGAGGTGTATCGTTCAGGTGCAATAAAAATTGCTTCATTGAAAGATAACTCTACACAAGTGGTAAATGGTCAAAGACTCAAGCATTATATTTCTGGAGATTCTATTAATGAAGAGGTTGATACAATTAAAGTGGTGACTCCGGAAACTTTCATTGAAGAACATTTTTCTGGGACTGCAGAATTCGATTCGAATAGGTAACAGTTTCGGTAAGAAAAGTTTCGCGAATAACTTTCTAGAAGATATTTTCGTCGTTTTTATTAAATATGGAAAAATAAGAGACCGAACCGGATGGGAGACGGCACCCGTGGTGCCCAAACCATAGGTCGGCGCGGTGGGCCCCCAGCCGCGCCGCCTGGTGGTTTGAGCACCCCGGAGCTCGTCTCCGATCAGGTTTCCTCCTGTACCTTCCTTATGTTGTAAAACTTTTTGCTATATAACTCACCCGAACCCCCGAGGTTCGTATCTCGCCTTTTCATCGTGTTTCGTTTCGAGCTGTTTCTGTCCAGATATTGTTTTCAGATTTAGAAGCGCCATGGTCTCCAACAACAACAACAAGGGCAAGGAGCCTTTGGAAGACGAGACTCAAGACCCCAAGCTGAAGGAGGAAGTCAAGAGCAAAGATGAAAGCGTCATGAAGGAAGTAAAGGGGATGCCGTCAACAAAGGGAGAACAGCCTGCAGTCAGGAAGCCCACCTTTGTGGGATCGGTTAACGCTCAACGTGCTTTTTCTCATAACCTGCAGGGAGCAATACCACCTATTCCGGACTACAGCTCTTTTCCGGCAGTGACGGAAGTACTTCGAGTTACAGATGAGTTCTGTGATCAATACCGAGCCCTGCGGAGGGAGGTGGAAATACTCCAGGAAGAGAATATCAGACTCCGCCGAATGCTGGAACGGTTTCTTACTCCAATCCAAGTCATACCGCCACCACCACCGAAGGAGTAATTCATCATAAGTATTGGCATCCCCTTGGTTTGTTCCAAGCTTGGGGGAGTGCCGCGGTATCACATCATTATCTTTACCTTTTACTTTTCCATAAAGTCATATCGTGAGTAGGGAAGTTATCTTATATGATGGTTTGCAATGTGGAAGTATCTCTCTTTTAGTTGGTTATCTATGTATCCCTTGGTGTGAGTTGCCGTTATGAAATATTAATGAGAAGTTTTATCATTTACTTTCTGCATACTTTATTTTAGCTTGCAATTCTCTTTCATATTGATAACCTTGTTGTTAGTATAGGGATCACTTTTTAGAGCACCAAGTTAATCTTTTTGGTTTTGGCAAACTTAGCATTGGTCAGTAGTAGACAATACTTTGAGACTTAAGTAGAGAGAGGGAGTGCATGCAAATATATTATTCCATGATCTTTCTTTCTTTGTAGCTCATAAGCTTAGTATTCTTAAGTTAAACTATTTGTGCTTCTAAGGAAGATTGCATGATTATTCTTATCACTTGTATAATTGTTTGTATCCCTCAACTCTTATGCTTGCTACATAACCTTGCTAGCCAAAGACCTGTATCGAGAGGGAATGCTTCTCATACATCCAAACCTTGAGCCAAACCATTGCCATTCGAGTCCACCATAACTTCCTACTATATGGTATTTTGCGCCATTCCAAGTAAATACTTCATGTGCTACCTTTAAATTATTCAAAACTTATTACTCCTAGTTTTGTGTCACTGTTTATTAGCTCATGAGGGTTCTGTAGAGTTTCTCTAGCACTTTTGTCAAACAGACTTTCACCAATGGACTAGTGGCATATACACCGCTTATCCAACAATTTGCAAAAAGAGCTGGCAAATGGGGTGCCCAGTCCCAATTAACTACAACTTTCATTAATAATTCTCTTCACATGTTTTGCCCTGATTTATCAGTAAGCAACTTAATTTGCAAATAGACACTCCTCCATGGTATGTGAATGTTGGAAGGCACCCGAGGATTCGGTTAGCCATGGCTTGTGTAAGCAAAAGGTTGGGAGGAGTGTCAACTATAAAGAAACTAAAATACATGTGTAAACAAAAGAGAAGAGGGATGATCTACCTTGCTGGTAGAGATAACGTCCTTCATGGGAGCCGCTCTTGAAAGTCTGGTTGACAAGGGGTTAGTGTTCACTTTACTACGATTCGTTGACAACGACATACATAGCTCAAACAACTATTTTCATACTCTCTATATGCTTTGCAAAACTTAAAAGCTCTAGCACATGATTTAATCCCTGCTTCCCTCTGCGAAGGGCCTATCTTTTACATTATTGTTGAGTCAGTAAACCCATTCCTCTCTATCTCAAGCAAGCATTTGAGTTGTTGAGATCCAATTAGTTATATGTGTTGATACTTCTAATCATATCTCTCATTTCCTTGTTTCGCACAATAGCTTTTATCCGAATGAATATAACTTTGAAAGTTATCAATGACTGTAAGGAGACTGTTATGATTAAGGCATGTAAGTTCTGCTATATAAGCTCTGATATAAAGACTCTTCTCGAAAGATAAGTATGATCTGTTAATTGTTCTCTGACCAAGAGTTTAAGTTTGCCTTCACCAATCATGGTTCTCTTTATGCACTTCATCGTGGTTCCCTTTACTTATTTCAAGTTAGATTATATGAAGGGAAGTTGCTGTCTAGAATGACTTGTGTATCAATGAATGTGATGCTTCTTGTCCGTATTTTATTTATCGACACTTTGCTCCATAAACTTGTGGTCATGTTTACTGAGCTCAGTTTTCGCTTGGGGACAAGCGAGGTCTAAGCTTGGGGGGGTTGATACGTCCATTTTGCATCACTATTTTATATCATAATTTACTGCTATTCATCGATATATTTCATATTTAGAAGTGTTACTTATGTTATTTTACCTATTTTGCATGTTTGATGAATAATGGAGAATTGGACACCGGAGTCAGGATTCTGCTGGAAAAAGCACCGTCGAGATGCACTATTTCTGAAGATCAATAAATCGAAGGAGACATATGGAAGTTCCTATTTTACCAGAAGATGGAGGAGGCCAAAAGGGGAGCTGAGAAGGGCCAAGGTGGGCCCTCCTCACCCTGGCGCGGGGGCCCCCAGCCGCGCCGCCAGGTGGTTTGGGGGCCCTGGCCCACCTCAGCCGTTCCCCCTTCGCGTACTTGACCCCCTCGGAACCCTAACACACGGAGGACGGCCATCGAAATATTCCGCCGCCTCCACGAGGCGGAAAACACCAGAGAGCGAAAAGCTCCCCTGCAGGAAGAAATCTGCCGGGGGAAATTCCCTCCCGGAGGGGGAAATCGTCGCCATCATCACCGTCATCGAGCTGGACTTCATCGGGATCATCATCATCATCATCTCCACCGCCAACACCATCATCACCGCCGCTGCACCCCGTCTCCGCTATAACATCTAGGGCTGAATCTTGTCTATTTCATAGGGGAAACTCTCCCGGTGTTGATTACTCTTGTTATTGATGCTATTGGGTGAAACCATTGGACTAAGGTTTATGTTCAGATTGTTATTCATCATCATATCACCTCTGATCATGTTCCGTATGATGTCTTGTGAGTAGTTCGTTTAGTTCTTGAGGACATGGGAGAAGTCTTGATGTTAGTAGTGAACTATGTTGAGTAATATTTAATGGTTTGATGCTTAAGTTGTGGTGTTATTCTTCTAGTGGTGTCATGTGAACGTCGACTACATGATACTTCACCTTTATGGGCCTAGGGGAATGCATTGTGTATTCGTTTGCCAATTGTGGGGTTGCCGGAGTGACAGAAACCTGAACACCCGTTGGTATATCGATGCATGAGGGATAGCAGGATCTCAAAGTTTAAGGCTGTGGTTAGTTTATCTTAATTACTTTCTTGTATTTGCGGATGCTTGCAAGGGGTATAATCACAAGTATGTATTAGTCCTAGGAAGGGCGGTGCATTAGCATAGGTTCACCCACACAACACTTATCAAAACAATGAAGATTAATCAACTATATGAAGCGAAAGCACTTGACAATATTCCCGTGTGTCCTCAAGAACGTTTGGTCATTATAAGTACAACAACCGGCTTGTCCTTTGCTGTAGAAAGGATTGGGCCACTCGCTGCAACTATTATTACTGCATTTTATTTACTTGTACTTTATTTATCTGTCATATCAAAAACTCCTAAAAACTTGTCTGTGAGCATTTACAGTGAATCCTTCATCAAAACCGCTTGTCAACACCTTCTGCTCCTCGTTGGGTTCGACACTCTTATTTATCGAAAGTACTACGATACACCCCCTATACTTGTGGGTCATCACCCTCATCCATAGGTGGTGAAGGTGGAAGTTCCCTTTCTTCATTCTCTAGTTGTTCATCATTTTCATCATCTTCTTGGGGTTGCACGGGCATCCCCATGCTTAGGCTTTTGTCATCTTCTTCCTGCAAAATATTAGAGCTTTCTTGGGCAGCTCTCTTCCTTGTGTCAACAACATAGATATTTTCATTAAATTCAACTATGCAGAGATCAAGGATAGTGGCAATCAAAAACTTTAAATTAAGAAGCTATAGGGCAGGTTTCATGTTCATCAATGAAGGTGTATAATTCATAGGCTGCCATGAAAATAACAAACTGCTCTACTTCTTCCATCCCTAAGTGAGCATAATTCCATGTATGATAAGTTGCAATAACATGTTCTTTATTGGAAGGGCATTGGAATTCAAAGTGTCTAAAGTATTCAGGGCAACAAATTTCTTCCTCATGATAATTAAGCAGCCCACTAGCAATTTTATTTAGAAGCTCTATGTAGCCTCCTAATCTTTTCCCTTCATTTGATTTTCTAAATTCAGCAGCTATCATGGCGTTTTCATAATAGTTTTCCATTTTCTAATTTTTTTGTTTTTTGATATTTAAAACTGAAAGCAAAACTAAACTAAATGCAAAACTGAAAGTAAACTAGAGTATATGCAAAACTGAAAATAAATATCTAGTGCAAACAAGAATAAAAACTTAAGCGCTACACTCCCCGGCAACGGCGCCAGAAAATGTCTTGATACCCACAACTATAGGGGATCGTTGAAATCTTCAATGTGTAAGTATAGTATCGATCCCACGAGGAGTAGAAGTTATAAGTGTTTATCCTTTCAAATAAGAGTGTCACTATTCTTATTATCTATGCACTAGACAAAGTAAAATGATGCAAGTGTTTTTTTTGGGTTTTTGGTGTAGAGTTTGCAATAAAATAAAATGCTGAAAATAAAATATGACAAGTGAAAGCTCCCAAAGAGAGAAAGCCCAATCCTCTATGCAGCAAGAGGACAAGCTTAAGTGTGTGTTTCTTATGCGTGGAAAACGTTCCTAAGGGCTACATGGATTTCATGGCATAGATATTTCTAGAACAACAAGGTAAACTTTTTGTCAAGTTTTAATCTTCTTTGGACGGAGCCATAATTAGGTGTAGCTAAATAAATAAACTAAACCCCTTATGATGGTTCTTATGGCCAAGTAAATGACTGCACAAGAGTTATTAAGACATAGAGTCCCACCATAGCCTTAAACTCTAAGGTCCCCGATATAAATCCCCTCCTAATGGTACTTCATGTATTAGACCACAGGTTTACGTGTCCTCCAGGTCCTACCCATTCCAGCACATTAGTGTGACCACCTTCATGCATTACTCAACATATGTGTGCACCCATACGTTGTACAATAAGATAACCATAAAAGATAAAAACTTGACCAAATACTCAATACATGTTAAGTGGAAATCATTGCCAATCCATCCTATGCCCCCAGGAACATGAGAGAACTACTCACAACGCGAAGACATGATATGATTCAATGGTATAAGTGATACAACACAATCTGAAAATATAATCTCCCACAAAACAATGACAAGTAGCAATTCACAAACATGTAGAATAGTACTTAGACAATAGCTAGGGTTCGAACAATCTCAAACTATGAGAGGGGTGAAGTGGATCACGAATATGGTGATGGAGATGGTACTGGTCTTGACGGTGGTGTTGATGGAGACTCCGGAGGGGGGATGGAGGAGCCTTCCGGAGGTGATCCGGCGGCGTTTCCCCCCTCCAATCTTCTCCGGCGACAGCCTTCTGACTCTCTGTTTCGTGGTTTTGTGTTTCTCCGCCGCCTCCTCGCGAAACTCCTCGGGGGACTATTTTTATAGTCGGTTTTAGGTCAAGACGAAGCCACGGAGACGAAAACGGACGGCATCGGAGCCACGAGGGGGAAAACAAGGGGTCTCACGCGGCCAGGGAATCTGGCTTCGTGGGACCACCTAATTTCCAGCTGGTTGGGCTTCTGGTCTTCATTTTTGGCCCATTGCGTTCGTCTCGAAAATTCTGAACCGTGCTCTTTGGCCTTGCCCTTTTTGGAGTCCCGAAGCTCCTGGAAAGTCCGAAACACTAAAAAAGACGTTTTCTGGAAAACAGAGTTAGAACCAAAACAAGGGGGATTGTTTAGAAAATTCCCGAAATCATTATAAAACATGAATATAACATTATATAAGTTGCAAATATGTAGGAATATCTAGTAATAACATGCAAAGTTCATGTATGCATTTTACATGCATCACATGCGGGCACTGTAGTTACTGTAGGTGAACAGTGATCGATGACGTGGGCACGCTGAGGGGAGGCTGAGAGGGAGGGCTTTTATATATAGATAGTATTTGCATTATCCCCATACTCTTATTTGCTCTGGTATGGATACTCTAACTGAACACACGAAAGTTGTTCCTAACCGCATCAATTATTTTTCTTGCAGAATTTAACAGCGCACGTAATTGCAGAGTTGATCATGTTCACAAAATATCCTGCACCTTATTCATGGAATCAGGTTGTGAAAGTTACATGTATTTTACTTGGGATTTTTTAATTGTAGTATGCTTAGACCCATAAGCTTAACAAAATAATATTGGTGCATGGTTGCCATAATGTTTATAGGAATGAATAATATGTATGCGAGAAATCAAGTCAAATATTGGTGAATGATTACTGATAATTTTCATAGTTTTTTCAGAAGTTAGCTATTTTTGGACTCACGTGCAGTGCTTATGGAAGGCTAACATTGATTTAAATACGTGACCTGGTGTCCGTGTGTCATGCCGCATGCAAATTCATTTTCCGCCTTGATGATCAAATATGGTTTATGTGTAAAAAATAATTGCACTGTTTAAAAAAAAAGAAATCCTGAGGTATAGGACTGTTTTGGACATCGTCGGTAACTTCGAGGACCGTAGTGAGCCTGCTCTATTGCCACGTCAGCGCTATACGCTAGCCATTCGTATTTAGGACCGTAGATGGACATGGATAGCAACTTTCAAGACTGTACTGAGGCAAATCCTGAATTTAGGACATGGCCGACAACTTCGAGCACCGTAGTAGCAAACACAACGGTCAGACGGGTCGCGCCGTCTCCTCCCCTTCGTCCCGAGAGGAGAGGCGATTTCTTGAAACCCGCTCGGTCAACCCACCTCGCCGCCGCAGATCCGGCCGTTTCCTCCCCTCCGCCGGCTGCTCCGGCAGCGGGAGGGTGGGGGAACGCCGGATCTCGGTGTGTACATAGTGTAGGGCTGGTTGAGCTCTTTGCCGGCGGCGCTCTGGAGGCGGGAGTGCGGCTGGTGGTGGTGGTTTTGGTGGCGGCGCTCCTCCCCTTCGCCGGCGGTGTTCTTCGGAGCCTCGCCGTGGAGCAGCCGTCTCCTTCGTGCTCGCAGCCCCTGGGGGCTGCCGTGCGCGTCTTCCCCGACCCCAGGCTGGATCCGAGGCGACGGATCTGGTGGCTGGGGCCGCGGATGGATCCGTGGGCTCGTCGAACTCTTCTTCTTCCTCCGGCAACGGCGACGACGGCGGCTGAGGCAAGGTGGATCGGAGGGGCGCGGGGGGCGCTCGCCCGGGTCGTTCATCGACAACAGCTCCGCCGCGGCGCGGCGGACGGACACGGCGGCGTCTCTTATAGGGCAAAGTCTTCCCTGGCAGCGGCAAGACGGCGGCTGGTCTCCCTCGTCTCCGGCGACGGTGGTGGTGAAGTGTTCGAAGCTTCTGGATCCTTCTCCCCTTCGTACTGTATTTTCTTTGTTTTATGTCTGTGTACGGTGTATGTGGACGGCTGAATATACGGAGGTTTGGATGTGTCAAAAAAAAAACTTCGAGCACCGTAGATGCATTTCACTCCGAGAATTCACTTGAAGCGGCCCACCAATCAGTCACCCAGCCCCCTCCTTCGGTTCCTTACACGCGAAGCAGACGCAGTCCGCGGTAGCCGGCCGGCGAGGTAACCCGCTCTCTGTCTCCTCCTTCGTCCAGTGGGTGGGGATCAATTTCCGCGCCTCATCCGCTTCCTCTTCCGTGTGCTTTGGTTTGATCTAGCGCGTCTCTGTTCAATTTCCGACAGGGGCGCCGCCGCCTCCTTCCTTCGACGCGCGCCGCCTCCGTCTCCCGTCCGGCCACCTGGGCTTCTCCCGGTATGTCCCTCCCTTCCACTCCTCCCCCAGCACCGGCTCCCCCGCCCCTATGCCCTCCCCAGCGCATATCTCTCCCTCTCTCCAGATGTCTCGGGCATGGACGACGACTGGATCCGGAGCAATCTTGGCCGGGCACCCTTAGAGGCCTCGTCGGTGGAGCTTCTGCTGCCTGCTAGGATTCGTGTTTCTTTTCTTTATCAGTCAGTTAGGTTCGTAGGATAAGGCGATGTATTTCCTCTCCTGTTAGATGGGTAACCTGCTCGTTATGTTATGATATGATGATGCTCTAATTACTTATCCTCAAAGATGTTCTTACCGATTATATGTCGTGTCGTCAACAATTCATGTTCGCTCATCTGATTTCATATGCCCTTCAGATTCAGTGTTTAAGGTTGCCAGTTTCATATTCTTACTCTTTAAGGAGAGCTTGGTAACAACGATTGAGAGAAAAAGCTGGTCAAATCTGTTGATGTTTTTTTCAGTGAACCAACAGATCAATTCTGTAGTTGTTAAATTCTGGGTGTACATGATTGCAGTCCAGGAAACCTTTTTGCAGTTTGAAGTTGAAGTGTGTTTAGTTTATGAACTTTTTAGAAGTGAAGGTCTGACGTGTAGTCTTCACTGCTTGTTTGTGCATCTGAAACTTACTACTCCCTCTGGTCCTAAAAACCGTCGTGAGAAAGTAGCGTAGGTAGTACAAATCTTACGCATAACGTCCGACACTCTTTCCGGATCGGAGGGAGTATCTTTCACCATTTTTTAAATTAAACTGGGCTGAGTGAGCTGAATAGAAGGCATGGACTAGCAAATAGTGAGATCATTCATCTTTAAAGAGTATATAAAGCAATGTATTTACTAATCTGATAGTGTGTGTAATGGGCTATTGTGCTAGACCGTATATTCTTTGAAGTAGCAGTTTGCAACCCGTTGCACACGCTCAACTATTTATGATATGGAAGAAAAGAAAGGTAGCATTTAGAAGAAAGATGCCTACCCGATACAACCTTCCTAGAGCAAAATTGTCATTTCCTGCTTGTGGTATTGTTAGCCTGTTCTGCAAGTCTCAGATGATAAAACAGCTCAATCATTGTTTGTATCCGCATAAGTTGATTAGTGCAGCTTCCAGTTAAGTTTTCTTGAGAGAACAATTGTTTGTTTTCTTGCATAGAACAGTTCTTGTTTAGTTTACTTGTTTAAACGATCTGTGTTAAATAAAAGCTTGAGGAAAAAATGCCAACATCTTTGAACCCAGCTCTGTCAATTTTTTGCCATGTATTAATAATGTTGGCCTATATCATGCTCCTTGAACCTTGTTACCAGTTCATAATGCTGGATGGTAGTTGCTGAGGCCTGAGATTTCTTCTTTGAACCTTGTTACATGTTAATCATGCTGGGATGGTAGTTGCTGAGGCTTGAAGTATTTCCAAAATTTCTATACGGAAGTGAATTTATATTCTGTATACATGTGTTTCAGTGATTCAGTACATCTGTATGCTCGGATAAGTCATCTCCGTACTTTCTGGAGTAGAGTGTACCAATATAAGTACAACTTATGGAAATTCATAATGCTCAACATGATCTGCAATTTCAGTTCCGCTAAAATGTCCTGGAATTCAAATTATACATTAGTTAGTGCCAAATCTGGTAACAAACTGCTAGCTTGTTTTAATCTAGAGTTTGTACATTTATCTAGCTACGACTGGTCACTTTTGGCCGACTAACAATTGAACTATTTTGCACCTTCCCTATGCGCCGTAGCTCTGGGAGATTTAGTAACATGAGCTGCATCTTATCATGAGATAGCAGGATATTGGGATCATATAGTGTTAGTCTCCCGGAATCTCTAGCTTATTATTGCAGCTGCAACTTGAGTGCGCAACTAGCAATCACAGAGTAATTCTTGACCTACATACTCCATTTGTAAGCCTTGTCAGCTTTGTTTGCGCTATCTATGAACTTGTAAGTACATGTACAGCAGACAGTTCAGCGCTATTACAAGGTCATCTCCCAATCCTGAATAAAATGGAGAGGGGAACAGGGCATCCACATTAATTGCATTGCCATTCTCTGACCGTGGTGGTGTTTTGCTTGAGGTGCCTGATTGTGACATGGTGTATGTGTCCCTCTGAATCTGAACTCGCCAAATTAGCTAGCAGCATCTTTGTCTTTGCACTGCTAAGTCTAGTGTGTTGCAGTGATCATAGTGATATTCTTCCACGGCTGTGTAATATTGTAGATATAACGTCAATCTTGTTTAGTTTCTTGTAATAGTGAGGATTAGGTTTAGAAGGGAATTGAGGGGATTGGGTGAAGAGAGTGATTTCACCAAATCTTGTGGGCACAATACTCTCAAATCCCCCTGTGCCAAACAAAGCCTTAGATGGATCAGTTGCTTAGGTTTGTGTGTAGTTGCTTTGATTCCTGTGCTGTTGGCGGCTTGTTTAAATCCATGTAAAGCAAAACCTTGAGAATTGCTTTTTGGAATTTTGTTCCAGGAATTTTGCTTACCTAGTCTGACCTGCCGGCTCGGCAGACCCTGATAAGTTAAAAGGTTAGACTATGGGAGCTGCTGGATGCCCTGGCTAATGTTTAGGTTGCAATTTTTTGATAGCAAGTTGCCAGCAAATGCACCTTGCCGAAGCACATATAGGCAGTCTGGGTTTAGAGGCCAATGCATTCCTGCAGAGCGTATGACCATATCGTCTTGCAAGCATGGCATTTTGAATGATGGGGTGGAATTCAGTGTGCTACAGTATAGAATTGTGGTTGTTTTGTGATATAATTTTCTAGTGACTTAAGTCCTTCTCACTTCTCAGTATATATGAGCATCCTGTCACCAGAGTTAATTACCTTTCAAAAATTATTTCCCATCAGAATTTAGTTATATGTTAAGTATATTCTTCATAGAACAGACTTCACACATTTCAAATTATAACCGTCTCTTTCTTTTGATGCAGATTGCTTTTGTGCAATGAGCTGGAGAATTCCTCTTTTCGGGTAGGTTATTGTCATTGTTGTAATTGAAAACTTATCTAGGTGTAATTATCCATTCTCATTTCCGAATTCTGGCCGTTCATTTTCATTCTCAAGAAGCTGATTTTTTCGCTGTTATATGAATCTAGTTATCTCTGATCATAAACCATATATATCAGGAAATAGTGAAAATATGTGCCATTTGTTTCTCATTGTCGTGGAGCTTATGTTGATGTTTTCTTGTATGGGTCGATCTGGCTTCTTTTGTTCAAGACCTAATGCTGAGGAATATTGCAAATGAATTAAGTTGCCAGTTCATGCTAACTTCTATTAGCTGCTCAGTCCAGCTGTCATGCTTTGTGTGTTGCCTAGTTCGTACAGTAGTTTCTAAGAAAACAGTAGTCAACATGTTCTTGAATCTGCTCACTTTTTCTCCAAATCATCATTTTGTTCTCCGCCGAAGAGAGTTGGCCTAACTCCAATATGCCATTTCATTTGGTTTGATCTTCTGGTATAGTTAATTAAGAATAGTACTCCCTCCTTTCCTAAATATAAGATGATTTAGCCTTTTCTGGTCCACACGTATCTAGATGTGTTTTAGTGTAAGATGCACATGAATCTACACACTAAAACGCGTCTAGATACATGTGGGCTAGAAAAGGCTAAAACATCTTATATTTAGGAACAGAGGGAGTATATGCTAATTGACACTGTATATTTCTTTTTAAGGTTGATTTAAATTTTTTTACTTGTCTTGCTTACTGGTTGGATGAAGTGGCGCCAAGCTTCTGGCGTCCTCTGTGATAGGAAAGTGCCACAAAAGCTAAAAGGCAAGTTCTATAGGACGGCGATTCGACCTGCGATGTTGTATGGCGCAGAATGTTGGCCGACCAAGAGACGACATATCCAACAGTTAGGTGTAGCGGAGATGCGCATGTTGAGATGGATATGTGGCCACACAAGAAAGGACCGGGTTAGGAATGATGATATACGTGAGAGAGTTGGGGTAGCACCAATTGAAGAGAAGGTTGTCCAACACCGTCTAAGATGGTTTGGTCATATAGAACGTAGGCCTCCGGAAGCGCCATTGCATACCGGACGGATAAAGCGGGATGAGAATGTTAAGAAGGGTCGTGGTAGGCCAAACTTGACATGGGAGGAGTCTGTTAAGAGAGATCTGAAGGATTGGAATATCACCAAAGAACTAGCCATGGATAGGGCTGCGTGGAAGTTAGCTATCCATGTGCCAGAACCATGACCTAGTTTCGAGATCTTATGGGTTTCAACTCTAGCCTACCCCAACTAGTTTGGGAAAAAAGGCTTTGTTGTTGTTGTTGTTGTTGTCTTGCTTACTGACTTTGGCCCTGCTGATTGAATACTGTCAGAAGCTCTCAGCAGCAGCAGCAACCTGAACCTAATTTCCAGGATATATCTACGCAATCTTGGTACCCTCCCTCGTGGCAGGTTCATCTTCACATCCATCCACGCCCACCTCATCCAGTGCTAGTCCACATCAAAGAGCTTCAGATCATCCTCAGTCTTCATCACGTGGCCAGCCCTCTCCAGCTGAGGCTGCAGGAATAATAGCTCGTTTAAAGGACAAGAGGTATGATATTGGCCTTCTTTTGTATCACTACTGCTTGTATCTTACCTGAACTGTACCATGGACTGTAACTTGCAACCTACATCTTAGTTTTGCCCATGATATGATGTATATTTCATCTTCGAATTGAGTGTTTTCTTACCTGGTATACTAATGCTATTTAGAGATATGTTCCTTTTAAAGTTTTTTTTTTAGTGTACCACCCAACAGTAACCAAATAAAGGCTGGGATTTTCATTTCCATCTAGGAACGACCAAAATTTGAATAATTTCGCTTCAGGTAATACTGAACAAGCTCCAGAACATCAGAGTTGTAAGATATTTTATCTAACACCTAAACGCCGTTGAAGAATCCTTTTACTGTTTGGAAATGCTGGATATATAATCTGAAAAGAGAACTATGAAAGTAGCTAAAATTCAGTGGTCGTGCTACTGAGGCCATCAAATGTGCATTGTATGGTTGATGGTACACCTTAAAGATTTGAATTTGTCAAGGTTTTTTTATTGTTGTTTGCAACTTATGTAGGAAGTTATTGCAAGACATAATTCACAACACTGTTGCTAAACAAACCCAAATTTGATTTGTTGCTTTTTCTTGTGCCGACAACATCATCTCTGCATTATGCTATTTATCTTGTCTTAGTTATGAGAAAATGTTGCAAATAGATACTGAACGGAGTAAGATGTGTGCCATGGTCTGTGCTACATTGGCATTCTAATATCTGGACATTAGAGTTAGGCATGAGCATATGCTCTCTTTACAAATTAACAGCGGCATTGCAGAAATAAGAATAAGAAGGGCCATGCAAGAATGAAGTTTTCTTCATCGTTGTTTTTTCAGTCCAGCCAGATGACCAGAGCCAAGTAGAACGATTTTGTAGGTTGATTCTAGAGGGAAATCATAGATGAATGACTGATGAGTAGTAAACAAATTAGTGCAAGCTCGAAGGGAGTATATATGCGAGTATTTTGAAGGAGCATTTATGCATTGATGTGTCATGTTTCTAATCTCCATATGTTTACTATGTGTACATGATGATATGATACATACTAGCTTGGAATACAGAACCATGTTGTACTAGTGTTCTTACTTTTTTATATCGGTGCAGTGTTGATGAATTGCAAAGGCTATTAAAAGGCAAAGAGGCATATATGCTTTTTTCAATTCACTCGATCAAGTGAAAACCCAAAACAATGTAAGTATTGTTGCTGCATGTACCATTGGCAATTGTGTTGCTGACTCCATTGTGGTATAGTTAGTGTTTTTCTACTTGATAGCTTCTGTTTGCAATGTCAGTTTTTTCTATTGGCTACAATATACAAGTGGGCCCGGGTTGCTAATTGCTAAGAATGGTTCCCCTGGTCTGTATTAGTTAGTGTTTCTGTTTTAGCATTAGTAGACATCTTTTGTGCCAGGTTATTTTCTTCCAGAACTACAGAAATTCCTGTGAGCTTTACTACTTTACCTTATAAATTGATTAGATGGGATGAATTCATGTTATAAATTCCTGTGAGCCTTATTAAGTACTCCCTCCGAATCGAAATATAAGCTTTTTTTAGCCTTTTCTGTCACACACGTATCTAGACTTGTTTTGGTGTAAGATGCATGTGAATCTACATTCTAAAACGCGTCTAGCTACGTGCAGTCCCGAAAAGGGTAAAACGTCTTATATTTTGATACGGAGGGAGTAGCTCGGATTGTAGCTGTCCATTTGAGCCTTGGAGGGTCAGAGCGAACCTTCTGTTTGTACCTTTATGTTCTTAAATAGTTCAGATGACATTTTGGTGATTATTTTACACTTACTGTATAATTGTTGCTGAATGTGGTTAACTTAAAATATAAGAGTTACCTGAATGCTAGATCTTGCATCTTGGTGATAGTTAAGTGATCTTTTCTGTTTTCTAACTTGTGGCTCTTTATGTTCAGTTACGCGGTGAGCTTAGAAAGGAAACACTTCAGCTTGCAAGTGAGTTACTCATTCTATTTCTTTAGATCAGTGATTTGGTGTTTTCATATCAGTGTTCGCTTAAGTAAGAAGGTAGAAAGGGCTTTTGATTATCTCTAAATGGAATACTATGGGTTATGTTGAATCTACAGGAGAAAATTTGGAAAAGGAGCAACGGATTTCGGAGCTCAGGAATCAGGTTCAGTATTCTTCACCTCCCCCTCAAGTTTTACACAGCTACTCATGCTGTTTTCTGGTTATTGTAAACAATCAAAATTCGATTAAAACCATTATAAAAACAAAACAACATTCTTATTCTGATAATTTGTGCAAAGATTGTTACAAAGTAATCTGGTCCTGGTAATTTCCCCGCTTAAATCCTAGTGATGTTTGTGATCTGTGCAGTGCACTATCATAAGAACTACAGAACTAGCGGCTGCTGAGGACAGGTTGGCCGACTTGGAAAGGCAGAAGGACGAGATTATGAGGTCCTATTCTCCTGCTGCACTGCTCGACAAGCTGAAAAGTAAGTGCTCTGAACAGCTTCATCTCCAATTCCAGCGTCTTTCATCTGAGGCTTCTCACCTTGGGGCCTGCGATTGGACATGATGTACATAACTACACAAGTACACATTTACCAACATCAAAATTCTTACTATGCATGCACCACGCGCCAAGTGGCCAGTGGTACAGCTGGGAGCATACTGGACCCAGTGTTGTGCTTGGTTGCTTTGAGTGTGAAGCTTAGCAGTGTAATGCTATTTCTCACACAAACCCATCCACATTCCTTGCCTTGGTGCTTTGTTCAGATACAATGGCTAAGTTGGACGAGGAGTCGGAGGAGCTCCATGAGAAGTTCCTGGAGAAGGACGTCGACCTGCCCACCTTCGTGCAGAAGTACAAGAAGCTCCGCGCCGCCCACCACAAGTGCTCCTTGCTCCACCTCTCCGGCACGACCTCGCTCCGCTGATACATCTAGCCATCGTCTTCCGTCGCTGTATCCTGTTTCTGGTGGTGTCTCCGCTTTGCCCCTGTTTTTAACTGCAGACATCAGGCTGAGGTCGCATGTACAGTTACCGAATTTTATCGTATGATTGATGGTTGGTTGACGCTGAGTGCAGAATATGACCATGGTCGTGAGAACGAGCTGAACTCTTTCTTATATGGTTATACACGTGTGCATAATTTATCTAAGTTTGTCGTATGAATTCAAAACATACTGGATTACAGGTTCTGTCCACTCCCCACCGTCTCCCCTCTCTCGTCACCTACAAAACTGTCGTAGAGTCTTGTGCACGGAATATGGGTCCTGGTTCCACTGGATTACACTGCAACTTGCCAAGGCAGATGCGTTGTCCATTCAGCGTTCACGTGAGGTATTTCACGGGACACAATTTCCTGTCCATCGACTCGCACAGCGTCTTTTTCTGGAATTGGATCTGATCTCTGCAACTGCAAGCATTGCATCCATATGCATGCATAGACAGAACAAAACTGCATTATTATGAGATCTGAAAATTGGTATGGAAGGGTCCAAAGGTTTCCCCCCCTGCAGCAGTACGTACAGGGTAAGAACGAGGGGTGGCGAGCTTTGTCTGCGCTCTTCGTCGCCGTAAGCGGACAAGGCGCCCGTGACCTGGTCTTTTGGAGGTGACGGAGAAGCTAGCGCGGCTGTGATTAGTGTCATAGAGTAATAATATCATTACTTCCAGGAGATTAGCATGTGTGTGACCCATAGTTTATTATTTACTAGTCAGAATATGACTGGGAGCAGTGTAGTTTGAGCGAGCCAATCTGTTGGGCTTGCAACGAGGTATGACAGTCGCCAGGATTTGCTCGTGGATAGATCGATCGTCTTCTTAATTGCGAGTAACTTTCCCATAAAGTGATGAATTTGTCCATAGCCCTGGATCGGTATATGCTTGTCATGAATTGATGATTAAATGAACGAATGATGATGAGTTTTTGCGTATGCACGCATGACATGTTCTGCGTCTCTGACTCTCTGTTAACAGTGTTGACAGCTCAGGTGTCCATATCAAGTGCTAGTAAAATGCGATCATTCAGCTCTTCGTCATGAGTTGTAGCAAGAGCATCTTCAACTGGATTAGGCAAAATCGACACGTTTCCACGGACAGAGTCGAGACAACCCAAATGTGTGTCCATCAAAACACAAACTACATAGTTGAAATCTCAAATACATATATGGCATGCACGTCCACTCATACGACTATTCAAATCAACATAAAACACAGTTCATACTTCGATAAAATTATTCATAGTACGCAAAAATGCATAAAAATTATTAGTAGTGCCAAATTCAAATTTAAACTCACGGATTTCCAGTGAAGATCCACATATATGGTACATAAGATCATTAAGTAGTTGGACATGCGCTTGTTGATTTCGATTTTGTCGATGCATCTCAAGAAAGTTCAAAACATGTTATACATCGTTCTAAAAGGAGGACAAGTTCTGCGAACTTTTCGAAATCATTCTTGCTTGATGCGATGCATTTACATGCACGGCCAGCACGGGCAGCCGGACCGAAGTTTACCTCCCGAGCTAGAGACGCCACTCGCTCATGAAGGAGTAGGTAGCACACGGACAGAAGCCAGCGAATGTAGGCTACTAGTCCTAGCTCGACCCCATGGCGGCGCATCCGCGCGCTCTCACGTGGATTGTTGTACCGCGCGCTGAAAACATTTGTAAGCTTAGCTAGCTAATTCGTGCACGGTGTATGTCATGTCAGCCATTGTTATTGTATTGCAATCTTCCACTAACTATCAATATCACAGAATAATTTAACAAGGTTTTGATCTATTTTGTTGTAACCAAATATTTCTATACAACTCCGCCATGAATACGGTGTTTTGACTCATGGGTGTAGATGCACCCTTATGAATATTTATTTTTGATAGATTTCAAAATGTCCAAAAAATCAAACAAAAATTGCGGGTGTACATCCGAACATTCTATGTTTTGTTAAAAAAGTCATTTTATGTGGGTTGTGTAAAACAGACAAAAAAAATGTCTCATGAAAAGTCATTTTGGAGCAGCGGGATTTGTCTTTTTACACAGTCCACAAAAATATCATTTTTCGGTGAAATTTTATGTGTGACACCTGAAATTCTTGTTTGAAATTTTGAAATACTATTTTTAGGTAGTGGGATCCATATGCTCCTATTATCCAAAACCAATTTCCGCTCCGCCACTCCACTAATTGACATGCGTAGATAGTTGTAACAAAAAAGTTGTAGAATATAGTTTCTGCAAAACAAACAAAGTCATTGATCGTAGGCACAGTTGGTACCCAATGCTCTTTCCCTTCCCTCCCCGTGTTACTGTTCAGGAGGGGCGAAAGGGAGCTCCGCCCGGTTCCTTGCTCCGCCGACGGCCGATCTGTCGGTCCCCTCCCTCTCCGGCCGCCGCTGCGGTGGCAGGAGAGTGGGGGGACCCGGATCCGTGCCTGAGGCGTGTATATAGTAAGGTAGGGTCTCTTGTTGGCGCTGGCGAGGAGGTGGCGGCGGCGTCTGCGTGGAATAATGGTGCCGGCGCTCGGTCCCTTCCCCGACGATGCCTATGGCGGAGTCGGCGAGCTGCTGGAGGTTGGTGCTTCTCGGATCTGTCGATCCGGGGAGAGTTGGTGCTCTGCGTGCTCGCCGTTGCGGAGGTGGCGATCTACGCGTTGAGCTTTTGTCCCCGTTCTTCTCTTCGTCTGGGCAGAGTGGGTGGCTCTGCTTTTGGAGGATCTGGGGTTGCTGCGACCTGGTTCCGTCTGGAGCTCCTTGGAGGAGATCTTCGGCGTCAGGTACCACCCGTGTTTGCTGAGGTTTGTGGTGGTTCTCTTCGTTGGTTGCTCCGGCCGGCCGTGGTGGCGAGGGGAGCAGGCTTCTGGAGTTTGGGTCTTGCTGGTGGTTGGTCTGGGCGCTGCCGTGTCGGCGGGAAGCTGGGTGGTGCGGAGGAGATGGTGCTGGCCGTGTTGCGTTCATCGCTCTGGGTCTCGTCGCGTGACGGCGGGCGGTTCTGCGGTCGACTACTTCTGTGGAGGTGCTCTCTTCTCCGGGTTTGGTGGTACGGCGACTCCGGCGGCGACCAGGTTTCTGGGGAGCGCGGTGGTGGATCTGTCTGTGATTCCTTCAAGTGGCTCAGGGAGCTTTGTGCTTATTACAGGGTCTTTTTGTTATTTTCTTTCTTTGTTGGACCTGGTTGTAATTTGTGCTGAGTTCCTGTACTTTGTGACGGATCCTTTCAAAAAAAAAAGTTGTAGAATATATGGATGCGCGCGTGCCGCTGCCGGTGCGTACATGCAGGGAAATTCATGTGATCCTTCAGCATCATCCGATCGATCGAATCACGTGTAGCAGAGTACCGCAGTACAGTGGTCGCGCATTGTAGGGTACCGATGTCGACTCTATCGATCGGCGAGGAATGAGGCAATATATACGCAGAGATATTCGATGCATTCTCAGCTGGATAAATAATGCAAGCATTACGCTCAGCGCGAAGAACGACAGACTGAGAACATCTCCACCGACACCCTCCAATTGGTCCCCGAAGGCCCATTGGGGGTCTGGACGGCAAAATACGCCTCCAGCGACACCCCAAAGGGTCGGTCCGAGCAAAATCGTGTTCAGCACCCCGAAATGGCCCCCAAGTTTGGAGGCCCTCTCGGGAGTGCCGGACATGCCATCTGACAGGGGTGGCCCACCCGTCATACACACGCCACGCCGCGCCCGTGTTAATGAGGGTGCGCAGGAGGCCGTTCTGCCCGCGTTAATGGCGCGCAGTCGCCGGGCGGTTTCCCAGACGACGCGAGGGGACGGGAGGCGAGGCGACTACACGGCGGCATGTCTGTCACCACGCGTCGCATTAACACCGGCGACAGCGTGCGCGACAGTCCACGCGCCGGCGCCGCGGCGTTCCCACGCAATGCATTTACGCCGGTGCGGATGCTCGCGCACCGCCCACCTCCCTCGTCGCGCCCACAAAAGGCCACTCGCTCGCCGCACCCTCATCTCTCACGACTCTCACGCCCACCTCCCCGTCTCCCACACCCTCTGCGCCATGGCGAAGAACTACGAGACGGGCAGCAGCAGGCGAAGCGGGCGCATGATCTCCACCGAGGAGGCGTGGGATCTCTACCGCTACGGCCTGCTGGTGCCGCGGGATTCCCGCCTGCCCTCAGGGTGGCGCACGTCCCCCAACGGCGGGCTCCCCGTGCCGGCGCTGCCGCAGACGCCGGAACAGATCCGGCGCGACATCGCTCGTCGGCGCTCGTGGCTGACGCTGAGCAGCGCGCCCTGCCCGAGTTCGACGACAACAACTGGGGCGCCTGGCTCCGACGTTTCGAGCGCGAGCACAACGAGGTGCTCGCCGCCTACGATGGCCCGACACCATCGGGCCGCTACAACGCGGACGGCCGTCACCTGTGGTGGGACGGCACCGGCCACACCGTGGCCTCCGCCATCGAGGCCGCGCGGCGGCACGCTCTGGCGGGGGACACCACCCCGTTGCGGCTGATGTCGGTGCGGCCACGGCGCAACGACCGGCAGGAGGAGCGTTAGTCCCGGGCGCCGCGCCGCAGCTGCCGGCCGGTGAAGGAGGAGCGCCGCTCGACGCCGTGTCGTGGAGGAGGTAGCGGCGGCATTGTCATCCGCGAACGCCGCGAACAACGGCGTTCCCTACCGCGCGGCCGGCTCTACCTGCGCTGCCCAGGACGCCGCCGGCGCCGGTGGAGACGATCCCATATGGGTATGACATGCTGACATGGGTATACATCTCGGGTACCCTACCATGAGGGTACCTGGTGCACTTGACGACTAAGGCTCAATAGCGAAGAGCCTAACCGAAGCCCAAGACAAGAGGCCCAAGAAGATGGAGTACCCTCCAAGATTAGACATAAGCATAGTCGGTTTAGATTTTCCTTACGTGTAAACTAAGTCGGTTACGAACTCCCGAGACCCAGCCTATTTAAAGGCTGGGAGGGGTGCCGATCTAGGGACAAGCCATAGCAGAACCACCAAAGCTCTTGCGAGATCGACATCTCGCCGGAGCCTCCTTGTAATCGCATAATCTCACACGATCAATAACAGACAGGCAGGAAGTAGGGTCTTTACCTCCACCCGAGGGGCCTGAACCTGGGTAAATCTTTGCCTCTGCTTCTCAGCCGACGAAACACCAGTACTACCACGTTCTCTCCCCATAATCTCAACCCTAGGTCCTTAACCATGGGATTTGATGAGGGTACACCTCGTCAATTGGCGCCGTCTGTGGGAAAGAATAGTGCTGGACTCACGGTTCCTTCGGTTCCATCGGAGAACGGCGACTCGCCGATCGATCTACAAACGGCAACTCGCCGGCTGCATCAACAAACCAGAACTCGCCTACTCGGGCGGCACACGGCAACTCGCCGAATCACTCGACAAACGGCAGCACGCCAGCTTCACCTGCAAAAGCACATCAGATCCTCTGATGGATTTCGAGCCACACTCGCCAGAATTCCAGGAGACCTTCTCCGATCTCGAGTCAGGTTTGGGTTTGACTGTTGGTTCGTTCAATTTTTTCGTAAACAAGCTTGGTGTGCAGGACTTGACAGATCCACGTCAACTCGCGACTTCCGCACCCGAGGCTCCATCGGTTGCGGCTCCTTCGACTGCGGATCCATCAACTGCGTCCATACCATCGTCGATCCTCCAAACTTGCTCGTCTGCAACAACCATCTCAACTCGAGAACTTAACAAGCTCATGGAGGAGCTCGAAGGTGAGGAGGCCGAGTCAGCATACCGCATAAACAACCCCGAGCTCGATCTCCACTCGAGATAGCTTCGACTGCGGGATCTCCTCAGCGACTTCGACGAGCTGAAACTCATATCGACAACCACGTCGACTCCGAGATCTGCACCAACAACAACCTCGACTCGAGATTCATAACAGCTTCGCTGACCGAGATGAGCATGGGCGATGAAGGCATCGACTGCGAGATCCATCCAGGAGGACCACTCGACGATATCGACTCCGACATGAGTCTTGATGACGACGTCGAGTCCATGACGGGACTCGAAACACATACACATACCCTCGGGTGATACCCCAGCAGGTCTACGTCGCCATCGCCGCAGAATCATCAGATGCGCGGCCAGCCGCAGGCCTACAGAATTCCCGTGCACAGTTACTATGCCGGACGGAGTCACAACTCTCACAATCACTGCTGAGATGGCAGCAAAAGCAGATAAAGTCATCAAGGAGTGCACAATGATGCCAGCAGACGCAACACAAGAGGAGATGTTGACCTTCCAGTACTTCAACTGGCAGGAATCACTTCGACTGCGGCAGGTCAGAGCAACACTCGAAGAACGCAAAAAGCAAGCAAGCTTGTCGAGTGCGCGCAGAAGACAGCTCTCCTGAGCTCCACCGGGCGAGCAGATACAAGACCCAGATCAAGGCTGTCACACCTCTCGCCACGAGAGGGCGGCGCTCACCCGCAACTTGGGCAACTCCTTCATGACATACGACGAGGAGGAGTGCCAGTACCCAAAACAGCTGCGGGTGCCCTCTTTACTGCCGCAGCATATCTAGAAGCAATCAAGCCTCCAGCGGATGACCCCAATGCAAAACTGCATCGCCAACAGATCAAATCACTCGCCTTAGCTGCGAAGGCCATACGCCAAGTCCCAAACGCTCCAGGAGGGAGTCGAGATCGTGCCATAGTTGACACGCGTCGTGAAGAGCACAACGCAGTGGTCGTCGCCACCACTCGAAGGAAAGAAGCAGCTCACGCAGGCGCAGGTCCAGGAGCAGATCACGCAGATCTTACAGCAGCGATCATACTCTGATCGAGACCTGAGCACACGGAGCTCTGCTTCACTCGACGCGTTCGCGAACGGATGCCCAAAGGGTTCAAACTCACATCTGAACAGCCCAAGTACACGGGTCGACAGGAACCTTCGGGTGGCTAGAAGACTACAGGCTGGCTGTCGCGTGCCAGCGAGGCACAAACACCACAGCCATGCAATACATACGACTCATGCTCGAAGGCACAGCCCGCGACTGGCTCAAAGCTCTACCTCCATCAACATACGACTCGTGGGACCACTTCCGCGCGGACTTCATCAAAAACTTCGAGCCTCTATGTGAGCGACCAAAAACATTCGAAGAACTGCGAGCCTGCGTTCAACGTCAGCGAAACGTTGAGGTCATACATCAGACGATGGACTGAGATACGCAACTCAGTCGGAGTAATTTCAGAAGATATGGCCATGGATGCTTTCATCATGGGCCTCGCCAGGCATGACTTCAAAGAAGCACTTGGTCGCAAAAAGCCAACCTCTGTGGCTAACCTCTTGATGGTAGCGACTGAGTGGGCAGATGGAGAAGATATGGCGCGCACAACACGCGGGTCCTCACCCCGTGACAATCATGAAAGCGGCAGTCGAAGCCGCAGAGACTCATACAGAGACGATCGAAGGCGCAAGCGTTCAAAACGTCACTACGACGACGACAGACCCGAATTCATGGCGGCTGGGTTCTCTACACCACAATGACCAAGACAGAAGCGACCGGCGGTCAGAAGATCGACGGGACAGTCGAGATGATCGACGGGACAGTCGAGATGATCGTCGGGACAGTCGAGACGCGGCCAACGCAGTGATACTACAAAGGAAAGACTGGCGCAAGTCACGACCACAATCCGAGCGATCATTCGAAGAAAAGATGGATGCTGATTGCAGATTCCACCTGTACAAGGGGGAGACGGAAAACTACGCTCCAATCACTCGATGAGAAACTGCAGGGAATTCGACCAAATGGCGACTGATTACATAAACCTCAGAAAGGCAACAGCCGCAAACGCACCTGCCTGCACCTGTGCCTCAGCCAAACAACGTGCCGTCTGATGGCACCACCTCCACCACAGCCTGCGCAGGCGGAAACCTCGCGGGTGCCATACAACCCGTACCTCGGGTGGACGAACCTCAGTACCCTCCGCCCCAAGGGCAGATGTACATGATACAGAAAGGTCGCCCTTCCAACAGGGAGCAAAAACTTCGCACTCGACAAGTAAACATGGCGGTCATGTCACCTCCTGCTGTAACTGAATTCTTGAAGGGTTCTGAAACACAATAAGCTTCAGCAGAGAGGACCACCCTCCATCGGTTGTTCGCCAGGGCACTCTGCTCTGGTACTCGATGCACAAATTGGAGGCTACGCCATGTCCAAGGTCTTCATGGATGGTGGCAGCGGCATAAACATCATCTTCGCAGATACGCTCCGCAAAATGAACAGGTCAGTCGAAAACCTGCCAAGATCTTCAAATACCTTCCACGGTATCGTTCCAGGAAAGCAATAAGCCCAGAAGGCACCATACAACTCGACGTAACGTTCGGGGACAAGAACCACTTCAGGACAGAGTCGATTGAGTTCGAAGTGTCGACTGGAAGTCACAATACCATGCTATACTTGGACGCCCGACGTTCGCTCGATTCATGGCGGTGCCACACTACGCATACCTCCAGTTAAAGATGCCTGGACCAAAAGGAGTAATCACAGTCAAGGGAAACTTCCAAAAGTCTGACTCTTGCGACCGAGAATTTAGCAAAATCTCTGAGATGTTTGGCATGGAAGCAACACTCGCGATCTAGCGGTCTCCAACGATCGAACACTTATGCCAGAACACAAGAAGGTGGCAGTCGACAGATCATTCAATGCCACCAATGACACAAGGTCGCATCAGGTGCACCCGACTGACCCGACCAAGACAGTCAATGTCTCGTCGAGTCTGCCTATCGCATAGGAAAGCGCGCTCGTCGAATTCCTCCGTGAGAACTGGGATATATTTGCATGGTGTCCAGCGACATGCCAGGTATTCCCAGGGAATTCGCCGAGCACTCTCTCCAATTATTTCCAGATGCTAAACCAGTCAAGCAAACAATGCGCCGCATATCCGGCCCAAAAAGAACCGCAGTCGAAGCCGAAGTCGACAGACTACTCGCAGCAGGTTTCATCAGAGAGATCAAGAAATCACAATGGGTGGCCAACCCCGTACTCGTAGAGAAGAAGCACACAGATATCCTTCGGATGTGCGTAGATTTCACAGCACTCAATAAGTGTGTCCAAAGGATCACTTTCCACTACCTCGAATCGACCAGATCGTCGACTCCACCGCCGGGTGCGCTCGCTTGTCCTTCCTGGATGCTTACTCGGGTTACCACCAGATAAGGATGAAGGAAGAGATGAAGAGAAAACGGCGTTCATAACCCCACTCGGGGTCTACTGCTACACACAATGCCTTTCGGGCTCAAGAACGCAGGCGCAACCTACCAGCGCATGATGCAAGACTGCCTCAAGAAGCAAATTGGGCGAAACGTCCAGGTCTATGTAGATGACATCGTCATCACCACAAGGAGGAAAACACACTACTCGATGACTTGCGAGAGACGTTCGCAAACCTCAAACGCTTCCACATCAAGCTCAACCCGAAGAAGTGCACGTTCGGCGTGCCAGCCGGGCAACTCCTCGGGTATCTAGTCTCAGCTCGAGGAATCGAGGCAGACCCGGAGAAAATACAGGCCATCTTGACGATGCAAAGGCCTTCAAAGCTCCATGACGTGCAAAAGCGGGTCGAGTGGCAGCACTCAGTCGATTCATCAGCAAGCTAGGCGAAAAAGCACTCCCGTTCTATCGACTGATGAAGAAAGCAGATAAATTCGAGTGGACGCCAGAAGCCGAAGCAGCCTTCACGGACCTCAAGCGAGTCCTCACAAGCCCTCCAATCCTCGTCGCACCAAGGGAACGCGAGCCACTATACCTATATGTCTCGCAACTAACAGGGTGGTGAGCACTGTTCTAGTAGTCGAACGCAGGGAGGAGGGACACGCCCAAAGCATACAACGTCCAGTCTATTACTTGAGTGAAGTGCTCTCCACATCAAAGCAGCGGTACCCGCACTATCAAAAGCTGGCCTACGCCGTGTTCATGTCCTCAAGGAAGCTGACGCATTACTTCTCCGAGCACCCGATCACTGTAATCAGCACCTCAGGGATCGGGGACATCCTCACAAACCCCAACGCAACTGGGCGAGTAGCAAAATGGCTCATCGAGCTAGCACCGAGATATCAAGTATGATTACCCGAAGGCCATCAAAGCACAAGTCTTACCTGACTTCCACACCGAGTGGATCGAAGCTCAGCTGCCAGGAGCACCAGATGTGTCCAACTCATGGACTATGTACTTTGACGGCTCAAGAAAAACGAAGGCGCAGGCGCAGGTGTCATCCTCATATCACCAAAAGGCGACAAGCTCCGCTATATCCTGCAATGGGATTCGAGTTCCCATCCAATAACGAAGCAGAGTACGAGGCCCTGATCCACGGCATGAGGATGGCCAAAGCCTCGGGTGCACTCGACTGATGATCTACGGCGACTCGAATCTGGTGGTGCAGCAAACAATGAAGGCCTGCGACGCAATCGCAGATAACATGATCGCCTACCGTGACCTGTACAACCTCATGGAGGGCAGCTTCGAAGGCTGCGAGTTGCGGCACATAGGGCGTGAGAGCAATGAAGAAGCAGATAAGCTAGCCAACATTGGAGCGACCAAAGCACCAGTTCCACCTGGTGTATTCTTCGAGCGCATCGAGCACAGGTCCATCAAGAAAAAACGAGCATCCCTACATCAGCCGCACCAGCCAAGAGCAAAACACCTAGCACAGAGGACCCGCCAGTCGAGGTACTCCTCATCGAGCCAACATGGACTCAACCTTTCCTCGCATACATACTCCGCGGCGAGGTACCCGAAGACATAACAGAGTCAAGACGCGTCACTCGACGATCTAAAGCATACACTGTCATCAACGGTGAACTGTACAAACGCAGCATATCAGGTATGTTCCAACGTTGCATAGCATTTGAAGATGGCCAAGCCATCCTTCGTGATATTCATGCAGGTACCTGCGGGCATCACGCCAGCAGTCGATCACTCGTAGCCAAAGCCTTTCGCGCAGGCTTCTACTGGCCCACAGCACTCAAAGACGCGGAGGACATAGTCAAAAGGTGCATCGGCTGCCAAAAATTCGCCACAAAGCCGCACGCACCCGCATCGGCGTTGAAGACAATACCATTGGCCTGGCCCTTCGCCCAGTGGGGGCTCGATATGGTTGGGCCACTCAAAAAATCCTCCCATGGAGGGCATACTCACCTTCTGGTGGCAGTCGACAAGTTCACCAAGTGGATCGAAGCAGTACCTATCACAAGTTCGACTGCCACTACAGCAGTCAATTTCATAAAATCCATCATATACCGCTTTGGCGTGCCAAGCAGTATCATCACTGATAACGGTACAAACTTCACGGCTGAAGAATTCCGACCTTTTGCAAAGAGCAAGATATCACGCTCAACTACGCATCAGTGGCACACCCGCAGTCCAATGGCCAAGTCGAAAAGGCCAATGGACTTGTGACGAGTGGAATCAAGAAGCGCCTTCTGGTGCCACTCAAAAGGGCCGCGGGTGCTTGGGTCGAAGAACTCCCATCTGTGCTATGGAGCTTACGCACAACACCCAACGCTTCAACACAATTCACCCCATTCTTCATGGTCTACGGGCAGAGGCAATCCTGCCATCAGATGTAAGGTTCAACGCACCAAGAGTCGAAGCATACAACGAAGAAGATGCAGATGAAGCACTCGAAGATGCAGTCGACTTGCTCGAAGAAGCACGAAACACGGCGCTCGCACGCACAGCTGTTATCAGCAGGACCTCCGTAACTATCACAGCCGTCGACTGCGTACAAGATCCTTCGAGGTTGGCGACTTGGTACTTCGACTGAAGCAAAAGAAGGTGCACAAACTCGCTTCTCCATGGGAAGGACCCTTCATAATCACCGAGGTCATTGGTGGTGGAGCATACAGACTGAAGCACGCGAAGACAGGCGAACTCTCGCATAATCCTTGGAACGTTGCGCAGCTGCGCCGTTTCTATGCTTAGATTGCTCAGTCGCACAATGTAATAGGCACATATGTCGGATGGCTGCAGGTTTCAGACGCGCTCTTTTCCTTACCAGGGTACCTAAGGGGACTGGAAGGTTTTTAATGAGGCGGCCTGCAGCCTAACATTCATAAATGGAATATATTCAATAAATTCCTCATATTTTTCCTGCTTACTAGTCGCATAACTTATCAGCACAAACTTAGCCTCACCCGTATGCTCGGGGGCTGAGCTACTCATAACATAAAGCTTTCGCTCCTTCAAACATAATACTCCAGCCACACTCGAATACTCGGGGGCTGGATCATAAAACTCAATACATAAAGGAAAAAGTTGCTCAACCCCACTCAATTACTCGGGGGCTGAGCCTGCAGGCATAAGTTGAAGCTTCAACTCTCATAAAATTCATAGCCTCACTCGAGCACTCGGGGGCTGTGCAATTCATGTTCCATATTAAGTAATCTGATAAACCCCACTCGATACACTCGGGGGCTGCATACATACACATAAAAAAATAAGCACCACGTACAAGTGGCAAATTTACACTCGGGGGCTGTTCCCTATACATAAATATCCTAATCTTCTGGTTCGTCCTTGACTGGGAGAACAGGGCCCATAAGTTGAGCGTTATAGCACTCAACCAACGTCCTCGCATGTTCGACTGTGTCGTCCAGATCGATTGGGACAAGGACGATCCAGGCACGGGTGGACGAAGTTGCAAATTCGAGCGTTGACTTCGGAGGTATGCCATCGTTGTGTTGGCCCCATCCACAAGCTTCTGGGTGATAAAGTCCCGAATGGAACCTGCACTCCGAAAAAGCCCGAGCAAAGCGTGGATTCCTTGAGGTTGCGGCCCAGTCGGGAAAAGCGTCTGGTTGATTCGACTGAAGGCCGACCTGCATAACTCAAGCAGCATAGTGCTCCACCACACCCGATCCTGCAGAGTCGCGATCGAGTATGCGTGCTCGGTGCTTGTCCAATCGAAAGTGCTGGCGGCCAGTCGTGGGTTCGTCAGTTGCATTATTCAACTGCTCCTCTACACGAGCTTGCTCCGCCTAGAAATCTGGAACAAAACCTGCAACAACACACGTTGGGTAAACAAAAAGGACAGACTATGAACACTTGAGACGAGAGCAGTCATGCTTACACTCGAGTTGTCTGTTCACGATCTCCATTTCGCCAAGCACATACTCCTCACGTTGAGTGGGTAAAGCAGGCCTTGCCCTCATCCTATCCAGCTCACTTCGGGCACTCGCCAGCTCTTGCTCCGGTTTCGCGAGTCGAGCCTTCATAAAACGTATTACTGCGGCATCGTTTGCCACCTGAGCTCGAGATCGAGTAGGGGCACGATGCCGCGACGAACTGGATGAAGTGGCGGCTGGCCGTTTCTGTTCCAAGTATCATAAAATTTTCATGAGAAACTAGTCACAAAGCTCAGACGAGCAACAACATACAGCCTTACAAGCAGGATCATAATGAGAAAATTATATTCATACAAAAGGTAGCAAAGGCACATGCATACTCGCATGGTCATAAGTTTAATTACAAGACATCAAAGGCGCGACTGCCCTACTTCTCAGACATTGACTCTGACCTAGCCCTACTCGCACGAGCGGCGACCTCTGCTGCTCGGCGCTCCATGGTGGTCATAAAAATTTCAGCCAACTTTGCGGCTGGCTAGTTCACATGCTTTAGGGACACCAGTTTCCCGCCAGGTTTACGAGGGAAAGCAGACAGAGCGGCCTCGAAGTCACCCTCTATCCCATGACCTAAAAGGAGTTTGTGGGTGGTCTCTGAGCCGCGTACCGTCAAAGTGCGAGCAAAGTTCGCCATAGTCGAAGTTCCCGGGCCCAGGACGTCTGCGAAGCCATCCACAGTCGAAGGAGGTTGGCTAGATGGGAACACGTCCTTGAACACGGCGCCGAGGGTGCCCGTAGACTTGGCGAGTGCATCCTTGGCTTGGGTGGAGACGACGTCAAGGGACAAATTTCCACTCGACTGGTCTACACCCAGCGGTGCGCCAACAGCTCCTGCAGAAATCAGACAGAACACAAACTTTTACACAACCTTCAGTGCCAAAAGAAGGGGACAAAAAGTGGCAAATTCAACTTACCGCCCACGTCTCGGGTGAGGCTAGCCAAGCGCTCAGCAAAATCTTTCTCGCGCAGCGCAGCGGAGTTCTTGGCGTCATCCAAGGCCTTCTTCGACTTGTTTGGTTTGGGTATGACAAATCCTTCTTAAGGCAAAATTGGTCACTCGACCGTTCCTTCGATTGAGTCATATTACTCCCATCGGGAGCGTATTCAAAAAATTCTTCGACTGAAGATGCTCAAGACAATGATTGAGATTATCCTCCATTTACATGTAATACAGCATAATCTCGGGGGCTACTCCCATCGGGAGCACCGTCGTGCACCCGATAGAATTAAGGCACAAATTTCTTCGATTAACATATGCAGAGTAAGAGGATTTTGAGATTGTCCTCCATTGCAAAGCAATAAAGCACAATCTCGGGGGCTACTCCCATCGGGAGCGCTGTCGCGCACCCGATAGCATGACAGCAAATATCAGTCGACAAAGGACACGACTCGTCCAACAATGTTCAAAAAACATACTCGAAACATTCCGGAGTTGCGTCCGTCGCAAATACCTCGGATGCTGCACGCATAGTGAAAAGGTAAGACCCGCCGAACTTTCGAGCTGGGCTAAGGACCGTTCCAGCAACGTCAATCCTTATACTTTCCGTGTCAGCAGACATGACGAAAAATCCCGACGGACGCGTTGGGTAAAATTCAAAGTTATACTGCAGATCGACTCAGTAAGACCTCAGCGGCCTTGTCGAATCTGACCAGTTTGTTCCAGATTCGAGTCCGGGGACTCGAGTTTGATTGAAAGCTAGTAAGGTTTTACCGAATGTGTAGTTAACCAGTCCCGATCCGTCGAGTGTACTGGGCCTGCTAAGCTATTATCCCTTGATCATCATAAGCAAAAACCACAGTCGATGAGATACTCGACATAGCCAAACGTGTGCTATTCATACAGGAATTCCAAATTATATATACAAAATACAAAGCATATGACGTGCACTTACGAAAGAGTCCATGCCCGATTCTTCGAGTCAGACAAGTACTCGGGGGCTACTGACATGGGTATACATCTCGGGTACCCTACCATGAGGGTACCTGGTGCACGTGACGACTAAGACCCAATAGCGAAGAGCCTAACCGAAGCCCAAGACAAGAGGCCCAAGAAGATGGAGTACCCTCCAAGATTAGACATAGGCATAGTCGGTTTAGATTTTCCTTACGTGTAAACTAGGTCGGTTACGAACTCCCGAGACCCAGCCTATTTAAAGGCTGGGAGGGGTGCCGATCTAAGGGACAAGCCATACCAGAACCACCAAAGCTCTTGCGAGATCGACATCTCGCCGGAGCCTCCTTGTAATCGCATAATCTCACACGATCAATAACAGACAGGCAGGAAGTAGGGTATTTACCTCCACCCGAGGGGCCTGAACCTGGGTAAATCTTTGCCTCTGCTTGTCAGCCGACGAAACCACCAGTACTACCACGTTCTCTCCCCATAATCTCAACCCTAGGTCCTTAACCATGGGATTTGATGAGGGTACACCTCGTCACGTGCCGTCCCCACTGCGGAACGAGCACGACAGCGACACGCCGGGGTTCCTGGCGGCGACCGCGGACTCGGTGGCCACCATCGAGCGCGACAACCCTGGGTACATGGCCACCATGGCCACTGATACGTCTCAAACGTATTTATAATTTTTGATGTTCCATGCATGTTTTATACCAATTGCTACATGTTTTATATACACTTCATATCATTTTTATGCATTTTCTGAGACTAACCTATTAACAAGATGCCACAGTGTCAGTTCCTGTTTTCTGCTGTCTTTTTGTTTCAGAAAAGCTAGTCAGGAAATATTCTCGGAATTGGACGAAAATCAACGGGGATGAGTTTTACACCGACACGATGACGAAGTCCTGAGGGCGAACGAAGAGGCGCCTCGAGGGGCCCAGACGCCACCTGGGCGCGGCCCCACCCGGTGGTGCGCCAGGGGGTCGTCTGGCTCCCTCGGGTGGCCCCTCGCGCCGCCCTTTCGCCTATATATTCAACTCCTCTGGAAAATCCTAAATACCAAGTTCCGTCGCCGCTGCCGTCGTCAACCCTAGTTCGGGAGGGTTCTGAATCTCTTCCCGGCACCCAGCCGAAGGAGAAGATCATCGCCGGAGAGCTCTACACCACCATGCCCGCCTCCGAACTGATGCGTGAGTAGTTCATCCTTAGAGTACGGGTCCATAGCAGTAGCTAGATTGTTGTCTCTCCACTTTGTGCTATCATGTTTAGATCTTGTGAGCTGCCTAACATGATCAAGATCATCTTATTGTAATGCTACATGTTGTGTTTGCTGGGATCCGATGAATTGTGAAGTTATGATCAAGTTGTTTATCTATTTATCTACTGTTTTATTTATGTTCTTGCATGCTCTCCGATGCTAGTAGATGTTTTGGCCAAGTAGATGCTAGTATCTCCAAGAGGGAGTATTTATGCTAGATAGTGGGATCATGCTTCAAGTAATCTGGGCTCGAGCGACGGAAACGACTAAGGTTGTGGATGTGTTGTTGCCACTAGGGAGAAAATAACTTTGCTTTGCTTATATGCGTTGCTTATATGTCTCATGCATTGTTTACATTACACACCATGCTTAATGCAATTATCCGTTTCTTGCAACTTAATACTCGCGGGAGACACGGATGTTATCTCGGGAGTGGATTATTAGTCATACATGCACATGGTAAGCGGTCTATGTAAAATGTTGTAATTGCCAATAAATACTACATTAAGCATCTTGTCATAATATGCATTGTCATGCGTTTGTCATTTGTCAATTGCCCATCTGTAATTTGTTTACCCAACATGCATGCTATCTTTTATGGAGAGACACCACTAGTGAACTATGGACCCGGTCCATTCTTCTACACTGATAAAACCACCGTTTTCACTACGCTCTACAATCACTTGTTCGCTGTTCCTTTTTGCATTTATATTTATTCTCCACACCATACGTTTAATCCTTTGTATTCAGCAAGCCGGGGAGATTGACAACCTTCCTGTTTTGTTGGGGCAAAGTACTTTGATTGTGTTGTGTGTAGGTCCACGTCAATAATCGTAAACGGCGTCATTGACACCGTGTTGAAACTCTTCCGCCTCCTACTGGATTCGATAACCTTGGTAGATTTCAAGGGAAAATTGTTGCTGCACTACTTCATACCTTTCTCTTGGGTTTCCCAACGAACGTGTGTTTTCACGTCATCAAGCACATTTTCTGGCGCCGTTGCCGGGGAGTTGGAAGCTACAGCAAGGGGAGTTACACGCCACCAATCTCATTACTTTGTTTTTGTCTTGCTTGTTTTATTTTTATTTTATCTTGTTTGCACTAAAAATCAAAAACCACAAAAAAAATGAAATTTTAGCATCTAGTTTATTTTGGTTTGTTATTATGTCTAGTTGTTTACTTGCTATCAATGACTTCTTTCTTTGAAACAAAATCTTATTGGCAAGGTGGGTTCACGGAGGAACAACAAAAATATTATAAGGAATACCGCTTGTCTCAAAAAGGGGTACATTTATGGGAACAAATAAATACATTGAATGGTTTGGCTAAAAACTTTTGCTCTACATATGATGATTCATGGTGCCTTAATGAATCATTTTGCTATAGGAGGCATAAACACCTCTCTTTCCAATGTGATTATAATTATAATGAAATATTGGCTTTTTATGCTGAAGGAAACTATGGCTTTGATAATCTTGAATAAATTGAAGAATTTGCTGTTTTTATGGGTGCCTATGAAATTACTGCTTTGCTTAAGAGTATTGATGATGCTTCTTACAAATCGGAAAATTTGTTATACTTGGATATTGCCTTGAGTATTACAATGATAATCCTTATATTACTGAATATCTTGAGAAAACTTATTCTCAAGAAGAACTGGTTGTCTTTCAGGAACCTGTGGAAGAAGAAATTGCTGAAACTATGAGTTCATTGGATGAAAAAGAGGAGGAGAGTGAAGGACAAAAGGAGGATCTACCTTCTAATGATAGTAACTCTTTAACTCTTACTCCCTCCGTTCCAAATTAGATGACTTTCATTTGTATAAATGTGGATGTATCTATACTTGTAACATGTCTAGATACATTCAAATGTGTGCAAATGGAAGTCATCTAATTTAGAATGGAGGGAGTACATTATATGATTGCCCTCCATGCTTACCTAAGGAGGAAGAATGCTATATTGTTGAATGTTATGATTATCTTGAAATATCTCCTTTTGAAAAAATTTGAAGTAACAAGTTCCTTGACTCAAGAAAAAGAAGAAATAACAGAAAGTAAAAATGTGCTCCCTACTGTTATATATGATAATGCTCTTGATGATGGTCCTATATTGCCTGATGATATTAATTGTACTGCTTTCGTCAAAAGTGGGTTTAATGACCCCACTGTTTTTGAGCTTAATAAAAACTATGTGTTTTGTAGATCATGAAAAGGATGCTTTATGTGACAGTTATATTGTTGAGTTTGTTCATGATACTACTGAAAGTTATTATGAGAGAGGAAAATATGGTTGTAAAAGTTTTCAAGTCACTAAAACACCTCTCTATATGTTGAAAGTTTTGAAATTGGATTTGTTTCATCTTCCTATGCTAGTTGCTTTATGCTTCAATAATTTATTTTATTACAAGATTCCTTTGCATAGGAAATGGGTTAGACTTAAATGTGTTTGAAATTTGCCTCTTGATGCTCTCTTTTGTTTTTCAACTCTTATTCTTATGAGAGCATCATTAAAATCTTCTAGCCTAGCTAAAAGACATTAAAGAAAGCGCTTTTGGGAGGCAACCCATTATCTTTTGTTTTCAGTTTTTATTTGTCAAGGAACTTGCTGATACTGTAGCAATTCCTTTGTATCTTTTCATTTTCGTTTGTTGTGCCAAGAAGAGCCTCTAATAGCAAGAAAGTGTTAAAGTTTGGTTTGCTGTCCAGAAACAGATTTCTGAGCTTCACCGTAAAATTCGTGAAAATTTGACAGAATATCTTTTTGATCTGCAATTTTTTGTGCCGAAGCCTGAGATTTATATATATCTTTAGTTAGCTCACCGTTTTCTGATTAGGGTACTGTAAGTGCCTCGAAAAAATTCGTCTTCACAGACTGTTCTGGTTTTGACAGATTCTGTCTTTGTTTTGAATTTTCTCTTTTACAAGTGTTAAGTGAAATTCTTTAAAGGTGGAAGAGCTTCACATAAGGCTAGCAAACAGTTGCTAATGTTTAAAATAAATGTTTATAATGTGTCTCCACAAAACCAAGTGAACTTATGTTTTGATGCACTAACCCTCTAATGAAGTTTATGTTGAGTTTGGTGTGAAGGAATTTTTCAAGTATCAAGAGAGATGGGTGATAAAAGAAGATTAAGAAGGGAGAGGAGCTTAAGCTTGGGGAGGCTCCCATGAACCTCCCCTGCATATTTCAAGAAGACTCAAGCGTCTAAGCTTGGGGATGCCCAAGGCATCTCCTTCTTCATCGACAAATTATCAGGTCATTTCTACTGAGACTATATTTTTATTCCTTCACATTTTAAGTGTTGTTCTTGGAGCGTCTGTGTGTTTTTATTTTCAGTTTGTTTATATTTTGTTCTCTGGTCATAACTAAGTTGGACCCTACCATTCTTGTTTGGGAGATAGACACGCTTCGCTTTTTCATGGAATACTCCTGTTCTTCACTTATACTTGTTGAGTATTCTGTTCTAGCACTGCTATGCTTCTAGCTCTTGTTTTTCATGTATCTCTTGTTCAGAGCTATTAGTTCTTTTGAAGAAAGTACTCTCTTATTTCACTTATACTTGTTTGGAGAGTTTATTAAATAAGTTGATTGGCGTTTGGTTGGAACAGAAAATGTTATGCATGTGGTAATGGTATGATAAAAATTGCATAGTCTTGTAGATCATTGAACTTTGATAACTTGATTCCTTGCAAATGTTTTGAGTTATTAATTAATAGATGTAAAAGCTTGTTGGTTACTTAAGTTAAAATTATTAGTGGATTGTTGTCTTTATGCTTGTACCGCACTACAAACTTTACTAAAATTGTTGAAGGTGTAGTTGGTCTGCTTTTCATGTATAAAAGTAATTCGTAATTAACATAGTTGCGTGCTAAGGTCGAGGGATCTAACGGGGTACTTGTACCTCCGTGAACGGCCCTCCTTGGAGTGAAATTTAATCATGCTCTTAATGTTGAACCTGCTAGTCATTTGCAATAAATTTGTGAGTTCTTTTTGACTAATGTTAAGCTACGGTTTTGGCACTTCCACCATCCAAATTTTGCTAGCCTCTTCGGTGTTGTGCATTACCCTCTTCTCACCTTGAGAGTTGGTGCATACTTCGCCAGTACATCCAAACCCCGTGGGAGGACTTCCTCTTGTTCTCCTACACATGAACCCATACATCTTCCTCAAAACATTCACCATACCTACCTATCACAACATTTCCATAGCTGTTCTGAAATATATTGCCATGCAACTTCCATCATACATTACATGACTTGTTTTCATTCATCATTGTTATATATTGCTTTGCATGATTCTATACAGCTGACGTGCGGTTTACCCATGTTACGCTAGATCATTGCACATCTTGCTACACTGGCAGAGTCACTCAATTTCATACATCATGTTCTGTTTATTATGAGTTATTTGTACAAAAAGTGTGTTGTCATATTAGGATGTTGCCCCTACAGTGAGGGAGAGAAAAGTGAAAAGAGCCATGGAGGCCATCGAAAAGAGAAACAAAAAAAGGAAAAAATAGAGAAAAAAAGAAAAAAAGAAAAAAAAAGAGAAAAGAATAAAGAGAGAGGGGGCAACATCAATATCCTTTTTGCACACTTGTGCTAATGTTTAGCACCTATGTTTTATTTGAGAGAGTTTTCATGTTTCATTCGTATAACTATGTGGGGAATTTACACTATAGAACTTGGATTGTATATTCCAATGATGAGCTTCCTCAAAAGTGCTCTAGTTCTTCGTGAGCAACCATGTTGGATGCACCCCCACTAGTTACATTGGAGAGCTTTCATACACATATAGCTCTATGTGCATCCGTTGCATGACAATCACTACTCCTCACATAGCTTCGATTATAAGACTATCTCATGTCTAATGATCACTTATAGCTTTGTGAGCCTTTCTTCCATTGGCCTTCCAAACCTCCATTATTATTCTATTTGCCATAACATCCTGGTGCAAAAACAAAATAGCTTGCACTCACCGATTGAGTAAAACTTCGAAACAGTTGATTCATGACGTTCATGTTTATTTTTACTTGACTGGATCCTTTCTATGTCGTGAAAAATTGCTTGATGCTTGGATTGAAGGATAGAACTTCTACACTGAATACTTAAAACATCTATAATGAACCTTGTACGGTATCATGTCTTTAAAGCGTCGTTCATGAAAAGTTTTATCTTGTTTAACTATCTTGCTTTATTATCTTTTGTTTAATATCAACTATAGACATTTGCTTTGAATGATTTAATCTCAGTTCACATGCTGTACATTACTATTTGATCAAGATTATGTTGGTAGCATGTCACTCCAAAAATTATATTTGTTATCGTTTACCTACTCGGGACGAGTAGGAACTAAGCTTGGGGATGCTCATACGTCTCAAATGTATCTATAATTTTTGATGTTCCATGCATGTTTTATATCAATTGCTACATGTTTTATATACACTTCATATCATTTTTATGCATTTTCTGGGACTAACCTATTAACAAGATGCCACAGTGCCAGTTCCTGTTTTCTGCTGTCTTTTTGTTTCAGAAAAGCTAGTCAGGAAATATTCTCGGAATTGGACGAAAATCAACGGGGATGAGTTTTACACCGACACGATGACGAAGTCCGAAGGGCGAACGAAGAGGCGCCTCGAGGGGCCCAGACGCCACCTGGGCGCGGCCCCACCTGGTGGTGCGCCGGGGGGTCGTCTGGCTCCCTCGGGTGGCCCCTCGCGCCGCCCTTTTGCCTATATATTCACCTCCTCCCGAAAACCCTAAATACCCGAGCATTATTCCACGAAAAGTTCCGTCGCCGCCGCCGTCGTCAACCCTAGTTCGGGAGGGTTCTGAAGCTCTTCCCGGCACCCTGCCGGAGGAGAAGATTATCGCCGGAGGGCTCTACACCACCATGCCCGCCTCCGGACAGATGCGTGAGTAGTTCATCCTTGGACTACGGGTCCATAGCAGTAGCTAGATGGTTGTCTCTCCACCTTGTGCTATCATGTTTAGATCTTGTGAGCTGCCTAACATGATCAAGATCATCTTATTGTAATGCTACATGTTGTGTTTGCTGGGATCCGATGAATTGTGAAGTTATGATCAAGTTGTTTATCTATTTATCTACTGTTTTATTTATGTTCTTGCATGCTCTCCGATGCTAGTAGATGTTTTGGCCAATTAGATGCTAGTATCTCCAAGAGGGAGTATTTATGCTAAATAGTGGGTTCATGCCTTAAATAATCTGGGCTCGAGCGACGAAAACGACTAAGGTTGTGGATGTGCTGTTGCCACTAGGGAGAAAATAACTTTGCTTTGCTTATATGCGTTGCTTATATGTCCCATGCATTGTTTACATTACACACCATGCTTAATGCAATTATCCGTTTCTTGCAACTTAATACTCGCGGGAGACACGGATGTTATCTCGGGAGTGGATTATTAGTCATACATGCACATGGTAAGCGGTCTATGTAAAATGTTGTAATTGCCAATAAATACTACATTAAGCATCTTGTCATAATATGCATTGTCATGCGTTTGTCATTTGTCAATTGCCCATCTGTAATTTGTTTACCCAATATGCATGCTATCTTTTATGGAGAGACACCACTAGTGAACTATGGACCCGGTCCATTCTTCTACACTGATAAAACCACCGTTTTCACTACGCTCTACAATCACTTGTTCGCTGTTCCTTTTTGCATTTATATTTATTCTCCACACCATACGTTTAATCTTTTGTATTCAGCAAGCCGGGGAGATTGACAACCTTCCTGTTTCGTTGGGGCAAAGTACTTTGATTGTGTTGTGTGTAGGTCCACGTCAATAATCGTAAACGGCGCCATTGACACCGTGTTGAAGCTCTTCCACCTCCTACTGGATTCGATAACCTTGGTAAATTTAAAGGGAAAAATTGCTGCTGCACTACTTCATACCTTACTCTTGGGGTTTCCCAACGAACGTGTGTTTTCACGTCATCAGCCACCTCGGTGGCAACGTCGGCCTTCTCCTCCTCCGGCGGCGCCTCCTGCAGCCGTGCGCCGCGCCGTCAAGACGACGCCTCCACCAGCCGCGCCGGCTCCTCCTCCGCCTACGTCGTGCTCGACGATGACGATGGCAACAACTCGTGGTTGGACACCACCGACGAGGAGTAGACTAGGGTTTAGGGTTAGGTTTGTCAAATTTCATTCAAACTTTTTGTGATATATAACAAATATGAATGGAATTTGAAAACCGTTTAAATTTGTCTGAATTTGTTTAACTTTTTTTTTGTTTGGGGGCGCCGCTGTGGGCTGCACTCCCAATTGATCGGACACATGTCTGACACCCTCCAATTGAACCCCAATTGAGGGTGCTGGACACCAATTGGGGTGTCCCGGTGGAGATGCTCTGATGATGATAACAAGATAGGAGGCGCTATGCCAGCTTGGCAGCTTGCTGCTAGCTTCGACGAGATGTGTGAATGTGACGAGCTTTGTCTCCTTGCTGACCCGTGAAGAGGCTGTCAGGCGTTTGAGGAACCTGTAGTCCAGAATAGAACACGCGCCGTTTTTACTTGTTCTGTAGTTTTCAAAGTAAACCGGTTCCATGAACTTGAAACAACGTTGGAAATGCAGTAGCGGATGCCATCTTTGGTACTTAGGGCACCTCCAACGGTCCTCCGCATCCGGACGGGCCGTGTCCGAATCTGTCCTTCCGGACAGAGTGGCAGCTCCAACGGCCAGGCGCAAAGGGATAATTGTCCCCGCGGACAGGTTTCTGGCCCCAAACCTGGCCCAAGTTTGGTCCAGGTTTGGGGGAGAAACGGACAGCCTCTCGGTCCGCCCTTGGTCCTCCTTGTCCGCGCCGGGCCCGTTTGCCAGCGACAGAGTCCCCTTTCTCCCCCTTGCTTCCATATCTCGACCGGCCGGCTGCTGGATCGCATCGGCCGCCGCCGTCCCCAATCTATTCGGCCTCGTCGAGCCGGGACAAGGGCCGCCTTGCGCCGCCGTCGCCGTCGTCCGCCGCGACCGCTGCTTCCTAGGACGTTCGGCCGTTGCACCAGAGGCGGTTCGCATCGGCCGCCGCCGTCCCCAATCTATTCGGCCTCGTCGAGCCGGGACAAGGGCCGCCTTGCGCCGCCGTCGCCGTCGTCTGCCGAGACCGCTGCTTCCTGGGACGTTCGGCCGTTGCACCAGAGGCGGTTCGCATCGGCCGCCGCCGTCCCCAATCTATTCGGCCTCGTCGAGCCGGGACAAGGGCGCCGCCGTCGCCGTCGTCCGCCGCGACCGCTGCTTCCCGGGACGTTCCGCCGTTGCACCAGAGGCGGCCGCGAAGTCCACCGCCCGGCAGGTGTTCGACGAAAGGTATATGAGACTCAATCTCTATCTTTGTTCCTAAAATTGATGTGAATTCCATACTAATTTGTTTGTTTTACGTAGATGGACAGTGATGATGAGTTCTTCTACAAGACCTTCATCGATACGTCGGACGAGGAATCCGACGATGATACCGACGTCATGATGGTCGCGGCCACGCTCATCCACAACTTCAACCAGGCGGAATGGCCTCGGCATGTTGGCTCGGTTGTTGGAAGGGCACCGGCGTTGGATCCTGACCGGGAAACAGGTCACTTCCAACTTTGGAAGGACTATTTCCATCCCGTGAAGCCAACATATCCGGATCACAAGTTTCGTCGCCGTTTTCGAATGTCACGGCCCCTGTTCATGCGTCTGCTCGAAGGAACTTTCAGCCTATTTCTTTCTATTCGAACTTTGTTGTAGAACGATATTTCAGCGTGTTTTTATCAATTTGTTGAACCGAACTTTGTCTAGTAATTGCAAACTTTGTGCAAATGTGTTGTCCCAGGACAGAAATGCGGCCGGCCGTTGGGAGCACCTCCACCCCAAAAGGGACAGAGGCCCAAAATCTGTCCGGATGCGGAGGACCGTTGGAGGTGCTCTTACAGAGGGATCTGATATCTGAAAGAAAATGGGTTCATCATAGCATGGTTAATTGTACGGTTAGTTTGTAAATGTACATAAGGCAAAACCCGTAAATAAACCCATCTTACACTCCTCACTCCACAGTGAGGCTGCCACACTCCCCTAGCTCGTCCAAGCTAACCTCGCACGCCATGGCCGCCACCACCATCCGCCTGCTCCTCCTCCTCGCAGCCACCGTCGCCGCCGCGGCAGCCGATCTCTCCGTCTACCACAACGTGCACCCACCGTCCTCCTCCCCGCTCGAGTCCATCATTGCACTCGCACGCGCCGACAATGCGCGCCTCCTCTTCCTCTCCTCCAAGGCCGCCTCCAGCGGCGTCACCTCCACGCCCGTCGCCTCCGGCCAGACGCCGCCCTCCTACGTCGTCCGCGCCGGGCTTGGCTCCCCGGCGCAGCCCATCCTCCTCGCCCTCGACACCAGCGCCGACGCCACCTGGGCGCACTGCTCGCCGTGCGGCACCTGCCCGACGAACAGCCTCTTTGTCCCGGCCAACTCCACCTCCTACGCGTCCCTCCCCTGCTCCTCCACCATGTGCACGGTCCTCCAGGGCCAGCCCTGCCCGTCCCAGAACCCCTACGACAGCACGGTGCCGCTTCCGTCGTGCGCCTTCTCCAAGCCCTTCGCCGACGCCTCCTTCGACGCGTCGCTGGCCAGCGACTGGCTGCATCTGGGCAAGGACGTCATCCCCAACTACGCGTTCGGCTGCGTGGGCGCGGTGACCGGGCCGACGTCCAACCTGCCGAGGCAGGGGCTTCTGGGTCTCGGCCGGGGACCCATGGCCCTGCTGTCCCAGGTCGGGAATGTCATGACCCTGGCATGTGTGCCACAAGTCAGGCCATTGTCATGGGCTGCAGGCGATGGGCTCGGCCCAAGGGACCAGCCAGGAGCGAGCTGTGGTACTTATACACGCTGTGAGGCTACGAGGAGACTATCCAGTTGGATCACGAACCTGAACGGCGGCTCTCTTCCCCTACCTCTGCCCTGTAACCCTACCCCCTTTCTCTTGCTGATCCTACCCCAAATTCCTTGCTAATCCCAGTCTCCACTCTAATCTCCTACTCCAGCTACCAATTTGTATTGTATACTGTGTTGATTAATGGAGGTCCATAACATTATGGTATCAGAGCCATCTCCCCACGCTTCCGTCATCTCCATCACCACTGAAGAACTTGTTCCTGATTCGAGTTGGGAGGATGTCTACCCTCCGCTTGCAGAGCTGCGGCGAGAGACGATGATCGATTCGCAGTGGGCTGCGATGACAGACTGGGAGAAGGATCTATGGGAGATGAAGCACCACCCCGAAGAGGAGCGATTGGCTTGCATCGAGCAGATATTGAAGTGGTACCCCGAAGCACAAAGGGACCAGCGGCGGTCGGAGTTGTTGGAGGAGGTGCTCTCCTTCAGCGGGCCAACTTCCACTCCAGACTCACCCGCAACACCAGGTGCGTCCCCGGCTGTCCCCGACGCCTGCCTGGACGTCGCCATCAGCATCACTGCCATGGTGGCTTTGACGCCGACCAGGTGTTCGACGGAAGTCCCAAGTTCCAGTGCATCTGAGCTGTGGTCTGCATCTGACTCAGCAACGACGCCCTCGTCCACCGTCGACTTCATCTGCGTGCTTGATACCACTGCAGTTACCAAGCCTTTGGTGCTAGCACCAGTCCTGCCCCTCTTCTCGTTTGCCCTCGACGAGCCGGACAAGCCGACACGCACCAAGTGCTCGACAGAATGCTTTGTCGACCACACCAACATGGTAACGTCCTTGTTTTCTCTGGTTCCAGTGAGTGCCAATTCTGAAGACGTTGATGCACATAAGCTGTTTGAGGAAAGGCCACCGCAGATTAAATTTGAAGGGGAAGCATGGTCCCAGCGTTTGCAGTTGAAGCCACCATGGCCGTCAGTCACATTGGTTAGCAGGGGCAGTGGTGTAAGCCGTAATATCTGGGAGAGGTTCAAGCAATGTAATCCCACTGGCCACATAGAAAATACCTTTCCTACTCCAGAGCCACATATGCCACGGTTAGAAGGCAACTTCTGTACCTCTCCTACTTGCAGCATTGCCAAGGACCAGTACAGTACTAGTAGGACGTGGTACTGTGATGATGAGATTTCAAGTGTTAAGCGATGGTGCTCAAATGTTAAAGAGGTGCAGCAAGTCAGTGTGTTTCTGGATACTTCTGTTGGCTCTTGGAGTTGTGTCCCTGGAATTCCTATACAAATCTTTGGTACATGCTCAGCACTGAAATTGTTGTCGAGTTGTTCTGCACCTGTTCTTATTATGGAAAATTTCCTAGAGGATGGCAACAGCTTGAAGTGTGTAAAGGGACATATTCAGGCCAAGGCCATTACCGCTGATCAAGTGCAATCTGGAAGGAGTATTCTCACTGTCACGCATGGTTCAGTCTTGGCTTGTTACATATGCACGACTCAAATCATGTGCATATACTCCTGGCAACTAGTACATGGAAGAGTTAAACTGTTGGCACATGCTGCTGGAGACCTTCTCTGCATATGTATTTCCAGATATTATGAAGGTGGCCGTGTGAACTATTGTTTACTATGGGCATCTGAGCAAGAGCAGCTGTTGTTTTATTCTGCTAATGGAGATGTACGTCATATGAGGTTGCAGCCAAAAAGAGACGAGATGCATCAGCTTCTTGCACAGACTGGGAAGTGTATGTCCTTGTTCCTACAGCCAAAGCCCCCATGGTTGTTTATTCTGACCCCAGTTTACGCACATGTTGAGAAAAGAGAATTGCGCCCACACGGTGAAGTGATGACACTGAATCCAAAAATCATCCTTGAAGTGATGACACTGAAACTAATTGGTGAATGTTTCTTGAGAACTTTGTATCGAGAGGAGCGGTACTCAAGCTGTGTTATGCTCCTGTCTGAAGTCAAACTACAAGATGACACTGGCGGCATTCTTATAAACCATCACAATAGGCTGGGTTTTGGAGTTCTGGTAACATGGTCAGCATACAAGTTGATTCCGGGTGGAATATGTGAACCTCGCACGATTCAGAACTACAGGAAGTTCACTAGTTATAACCGTTGTCAAGAGGAAACAAATTTCAAGGTGGAACAGCTACTGTATGATGTTGTTACAAGCACCACACCTGGTGTTTTTCATGGTGGTGTGTGCAATGGCATCAGGATGGAGAGGTCCAGGGGCAGTGGTGATCTATGTCAGTATCTGGCCAGTTACCTATTGGGCGAGTGTTTCCTCAACAACAACACATTTGGTTCTAATATATCAAGTACCAGCAGCCATTCTCAGGTCAGTAAAGTGAGCATTCCAGTCGCGACAACAGTAATTTTCGGGCTGTCCGTGGTCTTGGTTGACAACACTAATCCACACGGCAGGAGTCTGTGGGATCCTGGAGGTTGCAGGCTTGCTTGGTACAGCTGTGATAAATGGTGGAATACTTCAAAACCCACTGCTCTACATTGTTCCGATAAACTCCGGTGGTTATCCGTGTTACTTGCATATGCATCTGAAATCTGGTTGGTAGCATGGGCTGGGTATGACCTGGAGCCCTCTTCTGGTTGCGGCCAAGCACTTTCTCAAGAAGGGAGGGATGTCTTGAACCAAGCCATCATCTCCGACTCAGTCCATGTCAGCCACCACTACTACATCGCCTTCGTCAACAAGATCGTCGTCGGCTATGACTGCTGTTGCAACCAAGTGTATTCCTTCGACACAACCTGTAGCAACCTCATCTACTACCGTGAAGATTACCACAACGACGCCGGCAACATCGAGGAAGTTCATGCTCCATGGGATCCCGGCAAGTCGACGCCTTGTTGTCCATTGAAGACACCGGCTTGGGGACAAGCCGAGTTTCAAGAAGGGAGGAATGTCATGACCCTGGCATGTGTGCCACAAGTCAGGCCATTGTCATGGGCTGCAGGCGATGGGCTCGGCCCAAGGGACCAGCCAGGAGCGAGCTGTGGTACTTATACACGCTGTGAGGCTACGAGGAGACTATCCAGTTGGATCACGAACCTGAACGGCGGCTCTCTTCCCCTACCTCTGCCCCGTAACCCTACCCCCTTTCTCTTGCTGATCCTACCCCAAATTCCTTGCTAATCCCAGTCTCCACTCTAATCTCCTACTCCAGCTACCAATTTGTATTGTATACTGTGTTGATTAATGGAGGTCCATAACAGGGAACATGTACAAGGGCGTCTTCTCCTACTGCCTGCCCAGCTACAAGTCCTACTACTTCTCCGGCTCCCTCCGGCTGGGCGCCGTCGGCCAGCCCGCGCGCGCGCGGTACACGCCGATGCTGAAGAACCCGCACCGCTCGTCGCTCTACTACGTGAACGTGACTGGCCTCAGCGTGGGCAGGTCGCCCGTGAAGGTGCCCGCGGGCTCGTTCGCGTTCGACCCAAACACCGGCGCCGGCACGGTGATCGACTCCGGCACCGTGATCACGCGGTGGACGGCACCCGTGTACGCCGCGCTACGGGAGGAGTTCCGCCGCCAGGTGGCGGCGCCCAGCGGGTACACGTCGCTGGGTGCGTTTGACACGTGCTTCAACACCGACGAGGTGGCGGCTGGGGGCGCGCCGGCCGTGACGATCCACATGGACGGCGGCGTCGACCTGGCCCTGCCGATGGAGAACACGCTCATCCACAGCAGCGCCACGCCGCTGGCGTGCCTGGCCATGGCAGAGGCGCCGCAGAACGTGAACGCCGTCGTCAACGTCGTCGCCAACCTGCAGCAGCAGAACGTCAGGGTCGTCTTCGACGTCGCCAACTCGCGCGTCGGCTTCGCGCGCGAGTCCTGCAACTGAAATTAGATTGCTCGCGAGACGAGCTTCTCTCACGTGTTCATGCAATTAGTTCATTTTCAACGCTGGTGTACGATCTTCTTGTTCATTTGTCGCTTCATTTCCATTGTTTGCAATAAGGGGCGTGGCATCAAAGTTTGTCACGGGTGACTGTGTTGTGTTGTACGTGTCGATAGGACCGGTGAGTGATTCAGAACTATTTACTGGTGTGATGTGCTTCACTTGTTTGTTTTTGTTTGGCTGCAGCAAGCATGCAAGAGATTGAATTTTGCAGGGTTTCGTTCACTTCACTGTACGCATTACTCCTTTAAACATTAGAATACAGGGAGCAAAATGATGAGGACCGTGGAACAAATTATGAATGCAAAGGGAACTAGTTAAGTGGAGTAAAATCTTATCATCCATGGAAAGAATCATGGCGATGAGAGGAACGAGGATATGAGCAAAGTGGAACGATTTAAAACTTGTGGAGCAAAATGCGGGTACAAGAGGAAAAAAAAGTTGGATCATGTGAGAATCTATATCTAATTAAAAGAGCGAACTTGGGTTGAGCTGTGTTGATACACTAAATTTTAACCGTTCAATATTCGATCAACGTCCTAGATTGCTCCAATGTCCACTTGCGAGACTAACTTGTCAACATTCTATAAGAGGCACCTCAGCATGCCACCGTATTACTATGGGCATGTTTGGATTGTGACCAAAGTGTGCCGTACCAATTTTTTGGTCATGACCAAAAGGTTGGCTCTTGTTTGGATAGTGATCAATATTTTGGCTTGCCAATGATTCACTACCAACTCTAGTTCACTTTTTTAACCAATGTTGGCCAACTTGTGGGCAAGGAAAGGCTCAACCAAAATTTTAGCAGCCAAATTTTTGGTACGGCAATCTTGGGCAAAAACCATACACACCCTATATCTTTGATCAACCAGCCCGACGAAATTCTGATATACGATATAATATGCATCATAATACCTCAACATGTTTTTATTTCTTAGTAAATAGGAGCCAGGCTAAATGCAGCATATTACACAGTGGTGGAGCTAGAACTCAAATCGGGAGATGCGTACATTTAGCATGTGCTATACTACAGTAAAAAAGAACAGTTTGTAAGAACATTGAAATGGACAATAGTAAAACTGTCAGCTATATACCACAAGGATATTGAACTTGGTTTTGCAACAGAACCATCTAGAATGCTGCAGGCCTGTAAGTGGGCAAGCCCGCTTATGTCCGCTAGCTTGCCCACTTAATCAAATTACACTACAGTTTCTCCCGTTTAATTCAGCATAGTTCCTTGGCAGCCGTCTAGCCCGCTTACACCCGTCAAACAGTGACTCGAGGGTGTAGTCAAGCGGCATTTCCGTTCGTCGCTCATAGATAATCGTAGTCCCATTTAATTAAACGGGTATAAGTGGCATGCATACCGAGGTAATATGTCTGATTTTGCAACATACAGTATTGTTACATCTCTAGATGATCCTTACTCTTGGTGCATACTTGTGTAACAAGTAAAAATACATCAGTTCTGGACTACCCGAATGCATCATCCAAGTCTCTGACATCCAGATGTCAGACAAGATCACACGGAATTGCAACAAAAAAAAAAAGCTCTCCGGATTGCAGCCGATCAAAGCTCGGCCCTGGCACTCACCCTGTAATGGCAACAACCTTCTTGATCAAAAAGTACAGGTCCTCTGGGATCTCAGGGGCTAGAAACCAGAAGCCAACCATGTCCACATCTACACACATTGCAAAATTCATGAAAAACATTCAGAGTAGAGGATAGTACAAAAAAGCCATTACTTTCTTACTACAGATGAAATTACCAATGAGGCGAACAGAGATGGGCAAGAATTATCTCTTACATAAACAAACCCATAACGAATATGAGTTTAGCTCTCACTAGCTGGTAACATAGCTTACGTTACGAAAAAAGAAACTGAACTAGTGCGGAACTGCAGACCAATAACTCTACGCCCACGAAATTGAGACAATGGATAAATCTAAATCAATTTACGGAGTAAAATCCATCTAATGCTTGAAGTGAACCAGCAAAAAATACACTGAGGCAAACAACCTAGGGTGACAAACCAAACTACAAGTTCAGGATGCTATTGAATAGTTGCTATAATTACAACAAGAAAACTTATCATACAGAGGGACATAAATGCGTAATAGATTCAGTTAGAGTGACAAGTCGAGCTAGGGTGTGTAGTACACGCTAAATTATAGCCCAGCTGATGCTAAATTACATATGTTCATCAGGGCGAAGCTGAACATGCATCGATCAATCCTAGCCTAAATACGAACTGAGACACAATTGCTTTGAAGCCAAACTGAACTACAGGTTCAGTTAGCATCTAGGCGAGGTCAGCCACAAGAAAATGTTCAGTTACCTTGATGATTGAGGGAACGAGGGAGCTGCCGTTGGGGTTCTTGCGCTTCCCGCCGCCGGCGTCTGTGCGCTGTGGTTCGCCGCCATCGACTGCCATCGAATCGAGGCAGGGAACCGAGGGAGAGGGACCCGGAGGCAGAGGAGGAAGGGCGGCCCCTGGACCTGGAGGCGGATGAGGAAGGGCGGCCCCCGGACCTGGAGGCGGAGGGGGAAGGGCGGCCATGGCGGCGGCGCAAGAGGAGCCCTCCCGAGGCGGCGGTCGGCGGGCGCGAGAGAAGACCTCCCCTCCGGCGGCGGTCGGCGGTCGGCGTCCGTGCTCCTCCACCCTGAGCCCTCTCTTGCGTCCGTGCTCCTCCACTGAGCCCTATCCTGGAGCTCCTTCGCGGCGCGACGCGGCAGCTGCGGGACGGCCCGCATACGCCGTTTGTTTTTTCCCCTGTTCCGTGAATGCTCGCGTTTGTACGTAAGTGGGCTGAAATTAGCGGCGCCGCGGTCGGCCCACTACCGCTTGCACCCTGAGGCCTTACGCGATTGCGCCCTTCAAGTGTATTAGATTCTTTTATGCTGTTTGGTAGATCCTCTGTTGTTACTTGCGACTGCCGAACAACATACCTCACCATCTCCTGACCTGTGCAACATATCTTACTCCTTAGAGAGTACCTGCTAACTGACATGCACTTCTAATTAGTGGAGGTAATTTGCTACTCTCTGTTCCACATTAAATGATTTCCATTTGTCTACATGTGGTGTATAGATTCATCCACATTTGAAAAAATAGAAGTTATCTAATTTAGAATGGAGAGAGTAACACGGAACTACTCTGTGTACGACATGCAGTGTCCGATCCATGTCTGACGCTGTGATCCGACGGACTGCTCTGTGTACGACATGCAATGGTAAGAAGAGAAAAATCCGACAGGTTGCTGTGTCGTGCACGTTTCGGACGGAAACGCATACTGAATTTTGGATTTCTACTGTAACTTACAGGAACCTCGTGCTGTAGGCCTGTAGCACTAGATATAGCTTGCTCAGAGCATCTCCAAGCGAGGCCCCCAAATTCATCCCCTAAACGTCCGGGCGTGTGTCCGCGGACCACCCCAAAAAGTGAGCTCCTACAACCATGGTCCTCAAATATCACCCCAAATCCGGGCGTGTCCGCATGTGATTGGTGGAGTAGGAGAGAGAATAATTAAAGAAGGACAAAAAAAAAAGGTAGACAAAAATAGGCATGTGATTGGTCCACAGTGGGCATGCGGACACGCCCGGACGCGCCCGGCCGCCCCCAAACTCACCCCACATATGGGGTGAGTTTGGGGTGTGCCGGACAGGGCGGACGCGCCCGGACGCGCCCAGACCCAAATAAACCAGAAAAAGGCGGTTTGGGGACAGTTTGGGGGGTCCGCTTGGAGATGCTCTCATGACCTGATCATTTTTCAAGACACAAGTTCTCAGCTTATTACTGTTTAAATTTTAGAAGATACACATTTTCTTTCCATTTTTATTTCAGGTCCAAAGTGAGGAATGTTTTTGTTGCAAAGAAATATCTTTCTCACGGTATGTTGAAGACCTTCGAGGAGGTGCAGGCCCTGTACATGCCCGGCGAGTTCGTCTCAGATGACCTCGATGATGTCAACCAAGCAGCAGAACTTTGGTCATTCCATGGGATACGTAAAAAGACCTTCTCAGTTCACTCGCGAGAGGCTGATTATGAAATGTGCTGAAATGTTACACAGATCTTCTCTTGATCAATATGTAAATTTACTCCGTACCATATGAAAGTGATGCATATTCAGAACTGTCTTGACGTTGCCATCTTTTATCGGACATACCGCTCAATTACATGTTGTACAGAATTTTCAGAAAATTCGAATATCATGGACACATGTGCTCAAAATTAAGAGGGAAATTTGTTGAAACCCAATTTGTTAAAAAACCCTTCTGCTTCATGTTCAGATAGTAGGGGTTTCAGGTTTGTAGGTAAAATACTGATCTCCCTATTAGGTCGCATGTATAAGACTGAATTTCGTTGTCTGGTGGTTGTGGTGAGAATAAGAAGGCAGAGAATACAGTGAAGTTATGCATTACTTTTGTGGATTATCCTCTTACCGGGGTTGACTTAGATCAATCTTGCACTATGTACGGTATAAGACTGAATTTTGTTGTTTGGTACTTGTGGTGAGAATACGCATGCTCCTGTTTATTTTGTTGTTAGCTATTGTGCACTATTTTGGTGGATTTCCATTTTTTAGCATTTGAAACATGTAAGTCCTTGCTAGAGTTGGACTACGATTTTTCTTGCCCTTGGTTGTAATGGGCGATGTGTATCGAAAGACTCTGTTCTTGGTGTATTTTTAGTCAATGCCCTGAAACTTTGCCAAAAAAGAAAAGGCTTAAATTTTGAGTTTATTCCAACAACAAAAAAGCATCGTCAATTGATGACATTTGTCTCCTAAGATTACATACTTAGGAGATACTATCTATAGAACGGAAGGCAACGGAAAACATCCCAACCTCCCGGGTCGCTCTCCGCCCGAGCGACTCTGCAGGCGATCCTCGCCCAGCCGCCGGTCCTCCCTCTTCCGTGGTCCCTGGCCGCGCCGTCGCTGACGCCGGCGGCGGTGGCGGCCCCCCTCTCGGCGAAGGACGGAGGGGAGGTGAGGGTTTCGCGGCGGTGGCCTCACGGGCGGTGGTGGGGCGGCGGCGACGGAACTAGATGGCGCGGCCGAGGGCCGGGGCCTGTAGCCTGGGCGGCGAGGTGGCGGCGGCCGGCGGGAACTCCTCCAGGATCCTCCAGCGGCGTGTCGGCGGCCATGGATCTGGGCTCGTTCCAATCTGGGCTGGCCTCCGGCCATGGATGGATTTCATGGAGGCTTCGGCGGCTGCCTCCTACTTTGCTGCTTCGTCCGGCGGCGTGGGGGCCTGCTGGTGTGCTCGAATAAGGGGGCGGTCCTAGGGTTCATCTTGCAACAAGACGAAGATCTGCCAGACTCTCGTCCTCCTTGATCTGGCTGGTGTGGCGAGTTCCGGAAGGCTCTGCCGGCGAACTTCCATGTGCGTTTATGCCTCGAGATTGCTGGATCGGGTGGGATTCGGTCGTGCCCACGATTCTTCGTTAAGGAGCAAGCGGTATGAAGCTCTGCTATCTGTTGCCATCTTGGATGAAGTCAAAGGCGGAGAATGTCATGAAAGTCGAGATCGGAGGACTAGGAACGGTGATTTGACTCTTGGTGGCGATGAGGAACTTGCTTGGAGCTTCAGGACGCGTATGCAGCGGTATGAAAGTGGGGGCGACAGCACAGGTGAAGTTCAAAGTTCTACCTTTCAGGGTGAAAATCCAAGGTCTGGCCTTAATTGGTTGTGCCTGACAATGATCTTGTTGAAGACATTTTTTTGAGAGCGGAGACTATCTCCAGGATGAAAACGCAAGATCTCGATCAGGCGACGACGACGCTTGTGCACTGTTTCCTTCTTGAAGGCGTTGCTTTTGGAGAGATTGGACATCAGGTGTTGTTTTGGTGGTGGTTGTGTTGCTGCTACAAGGACTGTAACTCTGAAGCGAGACTTTTCTTTTTTAGTTTCTTCTTCTTATTGTCTTTCGACTGTGTGCATCCGTAATACCTTCGGTTATTACGTTGTTGCAGAGGATAGATGTATTTGGTATCCTCACGATATTAATATATACTCTTTATCTAAAAAAATCTATAGAATGGGAAATAAATTTTGACATCTTCCCAAGCGAAATTGAATGATGTTATTCTGACATAGTGTGAACTCGATCACGGACAAGACGTCGGCGTGGACCCGAGCTGAAAGTACATGGTCAACATCGCCACGGCCACGGCCGCCCTGCATACACGCCAAGCCACCGTCCGGCAGCGGCTGCCGCCTGACGCATCCTTGTGAGTAACCTCTTCTTCCTCCTCGCTTATCTCCTCTTCTAATTCACTTGCCGGCGTCTGCTTCTCCTTGTCACCGTTGATGTGCTCCACCTGCTTCCTGTCCCCGGCGGCGCCTTCCTTCTTCTTCTTCTTCTTCTTCTTCGTCTTATTGGTCTTCTTGCCACGTTTCGGCGGCTTGACGCCACCTGGACCTGCACGCATGTTATGAGCCGGTGCCGCCTCCTCTTCCTCCGCGATGATATCGGGGAAGCGGCAGGGGGTAATCTACGATAACCCCCCCAGGTCACTTAAGTATCGCCCACAGGCCCCCCCCCCCCCCCCCCGCTGTCTATGACATGTGGGGTTTTAAGTGACTGGGGGGGGGGTTATAAGGAATTGCCCGCGGCTTTCGTGTGCTTCTTGTTGTTGCCAATGCCGGCAGAGCCGTGGCCGGGGTCGTCGTCGCTGAGGAGAGCCCACATGTTGGCACCAGTGACCGTGACACCTTCCGCGACAGCCGCCTTAGGTACCTGCCCGGCCACCGTCTGGCGGCGTCCACCACCTTTGGGAACACCTTCTCCTTTTCCGCTTCTTCTTCTTCTATTCTCCGCACGGCGGCAAGCATCTTCTTGATCTCCTCGCGGGCGTTGGTGAGCTCGTCGCCGTCGGACACAGCGGCCTTCTTGGCGGTTTGCTTGTTGTCCGCTGCGCCGTTAATCTGCACCTCGCGGGCATCCTGCTTGTGCTCCCCGGCATCGCCTTTCTTCTCCTTATTGACCATGTTGTTCTTTAGCTTGGCGACCTCGACTGCTTGGGCACCCGACGCCACCGCTTCCTTGCTGCTCCCGACGACGGCGCCTTTCTTGGTGGTCCTTGCCTTCTCGCCACGTTTCGCTGTCTTGGTGACGTTACCGGGCGGCGGTGTCTCCTCAACCTTGACGACGACGGCGGCGGCGGTTTTCTTGGGCTTGCGGTGGACGACGTCGAAGGCGAGCTCATTGGCCGCCGCGCTGTTGCCGGGGTCCTTGTCGAGGAGGAGAGCCCACATGTTGGCGCCCACGATGGCGATGCCTTGCGCTCCCATCTTGCGATCGATCGGTATGGTTCGATGATCAACGAAGGCAATAGAGAACAGCCACCGTCGTTGCGAGATTTCTATCGATCAAGTACGTAGGTACGACCGTAATAAGGGCGCGCGGTGCTGCTCTTTTTTTTTGCAATTTTCCACGTATAATCACCAGAGAACCACATACACAGTACATAGAACAAAAGAAGAACAATACGAGGAGGAGGAGCCAGAACAAGCATCGAGATCATCCACTACACCGGCGACGGAGACGAAGAACAGCAGCCGCCAACTTACCACTGCCTGGGAGCATTTAATCCCTTGAAAGACGCCGCCAAGCTTTGCCGCCGCGCCGCGGCGGACCTTTCGTCGATGAACGACCACGGCAGACGCCCCCCTGGCCCCGCAACTCCGCTTTGCCTCAGCCGCCTTCAGATCCGCCGCCGGAAGAAGCAGAAGAGCTCGACCCGCCCTGGGATCCCGCCGACACGACTCCAGCGCCGCCGCACCGCAGCAGCTGGAGAAGAAGACCGCACACGGCAGATCCAAGGATCCGCGAGCACGGAGAGGTCGACGACCGCGCGACGAAGCACCACCGGAGCTCCACCGCCGAAGAGGAAGGTCGCCGACGCCAAAACCCCACCGACCGCACCACCGCCTCCACAGCGCCGCCGGCGGGAACCCACTCACCCCTACTCTATGTACACGAAGGGATCCGGGGATCCCCCACCCACCCGCCGCCGGAGCGGACGGGGGGAGAGAGATCCCACGGATCCGCGACGGCGAGAGCGCGGCGAGCAGACGATTCCAGAAAATCGCCCTTCTCCACTGTAGCGAGGAAGGGAGGGGAAACGCGCGGTGCTGCTCGATCGAGTTGATTTGGAGTGCTGTTCGTCTCGGAACCGTATACGGATTGTATTCCGAGTCCGAGGTATTCATGGTATTCATGGCATCCCACTCCTGAAACGTAACGGAAAGCGTCCGAGAAAACATAACCACTCTTCTCCGTCTCGGACCGAATTAACGCTACATAGTCAAACACACTGATGGGCCGGCCCATACACACGGATCAGGTTTCAAGCGGCGGCCCGCATAGGCCCGCTTAGCACATTTTTAGCTCAAACCGATTAAATCTAAGCAGAAAAGTTAGAGCTAACCTTTGCCTGTTTTGAGCTTATGCGGGCCGGGTACGGGCGCCGCCTGACACTCTTACACACGGACATGCGGGCGAAATAAGTCTGCTCGGTACTCGAGGGATACCGAATAGCACGGAGCGGATAGTCCCACATCGGAAGCGCGGAAACAATTTTCCCACCTTAAATATGTGTCCCACACACAAATCGCATGCCGAAAGCATATGCCAAGGATGACACGCTCCCGTGTTTCAAGGATTGACAATCCGATGGCATTCCCTTTTTGCAAATATACACAGCTAGCCGTCCATCGCTTCCGTACGATCTTCTTGTTCCATTGTTTGCAATACACGGGCGAGTGTGTTGTATTTACTACACTAGTCCTATTGACACGTACAACACGCTCGGGCGGCTCCCGGGACCCAAAAAAAAAAACCCCTAGCGAGCCACCAGAGGCGGTGGCGGCGCCCAGCCTGCCAAAGGCGGAGGCGGAGGGCAGAGGATCCGACTCGTTGTGGGCTGGTCGAAGATAGAGGCGGAAGCTTGGTCGCTACTGACCGGTGGAGAAGACGACGGCGCGAGGGCCCAATTTGGGCCGGGAAGATCACGGTCATTGCCGGCTCGTCGTGGTTGCGGAGCAGGCGATAGTGGCTTCCAGGTGATGGTGCTTGCACGGGATGCTGGTGGCCATGCGTGGGTTTGGTCTTGGCCGGGGTGCTGCTAATATTGCGCACGGTTGTCATTCGGTCGAGGCTGCGGCAGTTGTTGTGCCGAGGCAAGTGGGTTGGAGGCAGCGAGGGGTTGTGCTTGGTACTCTTTTTTTTAGAGAGCCTCTCTGGGATTACAAGTTGTAGCACCTGTTCGGACGCACACCACACGCACACCACACACACGCACACCACACCTATGTGTCTAAACTAGTCCTACACCCTATAACCCAGAACTACGTCCTGAGAGACTTAGCCGAAGACCAGTGCTTCGGTGACCGACGGGCACGTCGATCTCGCCTGTGGCACATAGCCGTGAGGCAAAACGGACTTCTTTATTGCACTGTTCCTAATGAACAGTGTCGCTACGTGTACAGTGTTCATTGAACAGTACCGGCAGGGGTGAGACACCCGGAAAATCGCTCCCTAGTGGAGTCGATCCATCCCGGGCGGGTGAGCTGCACACCGGCAGGACTCACCACTGCGCTGAAGCGCAGTCCTCTGTGCTTGGTACTCTTGGCCGTGTGGGGCGGAGGCAGATGGTTGACGGTGCGCGGCTAGGTGAAGGTGGTGCTGGTGGGAGACGAATGACACCTCCGCGGTGTCGGCAGCGTTGCATCCTCCCTGACGGTGGTTTGGCAAGCTTGACGTTGTTGCGGGCGTGTCGACGCCCGGTGTGCAGACGAGATGGTGGTGGCTGGAGGGAGAGTAATGGCGTCGTTGCGGTTTTCGCATCCTTCGTCGGGAGATCAATGGCCCGCAGATGTAGCATCCTGGAGGAGACGAATGGCGCCGTGCTTGGTTGCATCCTTTCGATGGGAGAAAAATGGCGCCGTTGCGGGTGTTGCATCCTCCGTTCAGTGCGAGGACGTGGATGGAAGCATGTTGAGCTTGTCAGGAGGTGCGGTTGGCCATGGAGGCAGGGGCAGTGGTTTGGTGTGTTGGCTGATCGGATTCTGGGTTCGGGCTATGCGGGTGAGACTGTCGGTGAAATCCGTACTCCGACTGTGGCCCGATTCTTTGATAGCGGCGCCTATGGGCGTTGCTTCCTTGTTAGAGGCATCGATGTAGCTGCTCCAACCTGATCTAGTCTTCTAGATCGGTCGATGGTTGCGCTATCCGGCGTCGCGTTCTCTCTTGGGGCATTGTCTTGAAGGTGGATCCGGTCAGAGGGACCTATGGTTCCCGAGGACATGTGTGTTGTAAGCTGAAAGGCGTCGTCTGTATGGTTTTTCGGTCTAGTTCCCTAATAAACTGGATCAACTTTCTATCTATTGAATGAATTTAGCAGTGAGTGATCCTACTAACATTTTAAAAACTATTTACAGATGTGATGTGGTTCACTTGTTTGTTTTTGTTTGGCTGCTGCAAGCTTGCAAGAGATTGATTTGCAGGGGTATGTGACAGACTTCACCGTGCACATAAATACCCTCCCCCCACCCCAAGTAAATGAGTTTACTGGGCAAAAAATCTCAAATCTTTTGAATTTGGGCTGAATTCTATCTCCAAAATTGGTTTTGATTTTTTAAAATTTTCAAGTTTGAATTTCAAATTTTGTCAAATAATCTCGTGTGGTAATTGGACGGTAATTTCCTGTAACTATGGTTACCGAAAATCCCGCCCCCTTCGAGATTTGTTCCGTACCGGTATCCAAATCCTTGTCAGTCCCACATTGGCCACCGTCCTTTTTTTATTTCAGTTTTCTTCGTTGTGTCCCTTTTTGTTGCCTATTCTTTCCTTATCTTCCTCATGTGTACTTCCCGGCTACGTCAGTGCTCCTATTGCAGTAAGCACATCGAACTCACACACGTACATGTGCTACACCAGCTTGGTACATAACACCCTTGTTTAGATTTTTCTAAATAAAAATAAAGCTATAAAAAGGAACCGAAAGAAGTTGTCTAGCTTGCTTGCACAAACATAAAAGCCATTTAAATATATGAAAGTTGATGACACTTGGTTTTATATGATCTAGAGTTCATGTTGAGGAAATGAAGGACAATCGACACAAAAGAGCAATGGTGAGATATTTCCAAGAGACAAATGTGATGTCAGTTCACCAAAATGGGTGAAACGTCAGAACCCTTAACATGAACTAGAAGGAAAGGGCGCGCGTTGGTGAAACGTCAGAACCCTTAACATGAACTAGAAGGAAAGGGCGCGCGTTGCTGCGCCTGCTCCATTATAACCGAGAGAGAATAAAGGTTTGGATTGGAATAAAAAGTATGAAGAATAATTATGGGAGAGGCATGTTAACACAAAATTCTTTGCGACACGGAGACACAGAGCAAAATAGGACAATGCCAGGTGTTGGAAAAGTAAGCACAAATAGCTAATCATAAAGCACAAATATATTAATATATGTGCTATGATATAGTGCAATCAAGATGGGAGCATTAGATATACTATAAATAGCAACATCCATACAAGGCTAAGAGTTCAGACCTGCAATGCATACATCTTAAGCTAAGGTGATACTTAGGCACTTGGTTGGCTATTAACTATGTAAAAGGATGTTTACTCTAATTTGCAACTCGCCGCACAACTCGGCTTAATTACCGTAACAATCACATGGAAACTTCATTTGTTTCTCTCTTTACGGAATAAAACTTGGTGAGCCAAGGAGTATCCCGTCTAAGGGAACTTAAACTGAAAAGGTACTTCTATTCAGTTGACGTTCAAACGTGACAACATAAGTAAAATACGACAACAGAAGAAAGTGGAGCTGTCAGAAAACAAAATTGCAAGAGAAGGGAATCCGTAGCATGCAAATCTCTTAATTTACAGGAGCAGAGTTTAATATTTCTAACCTGTGGAAGAGATATTGGAGAGCATGTCAAAGTAGACCATGGATAACAATAAGTAACTCAGTGTGATGAATTAATGGAATATTCTACTATGATGGAAACAACTATACCTATCCATGGGAAGCCGGCCCGGCTCGGCCCGAAATTACAGGGCCTGTGCCGCCATGGGCTTACCCACGGGCCGGGCCTGGGCCTAAGATTTAGGCCCGATGGACGGGATGGGACGGGCCTGGGCTTTGCATATTGGTGTTTTCAGGAAGAAGCCCGGCCCGAAGCCCGACGGGATTTTGCAGTCATGGGACGGGCCTGTGCCTGAAATATAGGCCCGATGGCTTGGACGGGCTGGGCCTGAGATTTTGCCCGCGGGCTTTTTTAGGCCCGGCCCGAAGCCCGACACATGGCCAGGTATAGAGACAACAAACCACCAATATCATCCGATTATTGAATCTTCGTCCATCACATGAAGCAACATCAGCCCATACGGTTTTGGGGGAAATATTCAGGTTTAGTTAAGCATTTCTGCCCGACGCCCCCTTTTGCATTACAATGACCTGGAAAGAACAACTGATGTAAAATTTTCAAATAACAGTCTTCAGACCATTTACAGAGTAACAGTACATATATTTCACATCGTAGAAGATATGAGCATATAAGCAGATCTTCCAACCGCAAAATACTCGCGGTTAAGTTAAAATTTCCATGAGACAAAACAAATGTTAGGTATGAAAGACTGCAAGTGTTGTCCATATATTTGAGATAGGACCACACATACAGAAGTTTAATTCTAGACCTAATTAACATGAAAATTTGACGGACAAATACATACACAAATCTGGTAGCCAAATCAACTATGAATCATTAAGAAAGATCAATTAACATAGACCTTCAATATATAACTCCATAGGATTACGTTATTTTCTTCCATTCAAAAGGAACATCCCTCATTGGAATCATGTGTATATGCAAAACAGCTTCATTTACCGATATAATACAATTCTTCCTAGTAAAAGGATGCATACTGGAAACACATGGAGTTCTAAAAAACAATTCCTATTAAACTGTGGTGAAATACGAATCTGAAAATAAATAAGTGGTCGCCCATGTAGAAAATAGTAAGATTGTACATTAAGAAAATGGTAATAAAAACAACTCAGTACTCTAACACTTGAAAGAAAAAAAACGATTAACTACATGACTTTGAACTACATTATTTGTAAGTTTTCAGTTGAGTGGGGGTATCACTATCATATTATTTTGGATTTCCTTTTCTGATGTAACAGAGTGTTCAAAGATATGTGTTGGTCATAGATTATATATGGTTCATGTACAAGTTTATAGTTTGGGATTGACAGCCCAATTATGGAAGATGTTCTAGTGGCCTCATGGATAATGCGAATGACCAGTTAATTTTAATAGGTGAAGCATAAGTTCATGACAACATCGAAGTAGGCATTCATTTATTCTATAAGGGTCAAAACTTGGAATTAAATGCAGCAAAAAGGAAGAGCCAACACTTTAATCTTGCGGCAACTCCTAGAAGTCCTAAACTTCTAATCAATATGTCTTGCAGTTGTTTCCTGAACATACAAAAAAAAAATTTGTCCCAGATGTCGATAAAATCGATATTCGCAGGGAGAAAGTGTCTATATGGCCATAACCAACAAAACAGCAAGCAAGCAAGCAATAGAAGCTCACCTCAATAAAATGCAGGAAAGGGGTTTCTTTACTCGTGGAGTCAATCAACGCTAAATGACACAGATGATGCATCACCAGATAAAACTCGGTAAATAACAGTAAATCAGATTAAGAAAGACGGCGAAAGAAGCACACTCAAAGAGTTCTAATGGCACGAGTCTAGCTGTAAATGGAACAGTAAAAGAAACAGTTCAATGTCACAGGTTCAGCTCTAAAACAAAGAGAAGTTCAGAAACACAAGTCGGGGTTACTTCAGGTTCAACAAATGAAAAATCCAAATTTATTTGGGTAAAAATGATATCTACATGGGCCTGCAATTCTTAAGAATAAAACATAAGGAGCTCCTATGTCTTAACTCATGCGTACCTATATTGAATAAATCTGTAGGCATCATGAACACTCCACCACGTTACGCAGGTTTCTTGCCAATACCAATTTGGCATAGACCACAATGGTACAATACTAAACATGGAACGACTTTTTTGTCTTTAATATAAATTATTACTCGCTCCTTCGTACAACAGGGAAATGAAACCCAAAATACAGCCAGAGGTATATTATCCGATACTTGGTGCCACTTAACAGCGATGGGCGACCACATCACACAGGTTTCTTGTCAATACAAATTTGACACAGATTACAGTGGTAAACTACTAATCATGGAACAATTTTTGTATTTAATATAAATTATTACTTGCTCCTCACTACAGCAGGTAAATGGCACCCAAAATACATCAAGAGATATATCACCCGAAACTTAGTGCCGCTGAACAAAGATGGGTTCTGACGGATCAGATTAAGAAAGACGGCGAAAGTAGCACACTCAAAGAGTTCTAAAGGCAGGAGTCTAGCTGAAATGGAACAATATAACAAAAAAAAATGCAATATCGTAGGATCAACTTTACAACAAACAGAAAGTTCAGAAACGGAAGAAAAGCTTCCAACCGCAGCTTCTGAAAGCTATTGTTACCTTCTTCTACTTCTCAATTCAAGCGCAGAGAGAGTTTGACACAATACCATAATGTACAAAAGATGGCAGAACCTGAGATGCCGAGGTCGTAGCCAAAGAGGATGCCGCCGCTTCCGGAGACGATGCAGGTCAGTAGTCAGTACCACGAACATGGATATAGTTATCATACACAAAGATTTCTATTTTTAATGCAGAATCTAAATCGAATTAAGCACCGATTCAACGGTTACAAATTAAAGTGATAGAGAGCAATGGTGTTCATCATTAATTATAGGGTCCTAAAAGATAAATACATATGTGCATCAGGGAAAATATATGGAATTGATACGTATATGATGATAACTTCACTATACATGATAAAGGAATGCTGCTTCCAAATGATCTAACAATCTGTTCTACCTATATCTGAATAGAACCAGAAACCATCTAATGTTTCGGACCACTCTAGCTAAAGAGGAACACTTATGGGTTTGACTGTTTGACACAAATGTAATGTTGCTCAAGAACCATTCCATGTAAAAAATGTACCAAATTAAGTACCTGAATAAGTAATGATATCATACGACAAAGGTGCTTTTGTATTTTTCATGATCAGATGGCTTAACCCAATGGAAAATATACAAGACGGTAAATCATACTTAATCACCATTAGGGAACTTCTGAACTATAATCAAGAGATACTTTACATTTGCCTATCACCATCATCCTGCATAGAAATATAGGGAACAATTAGAGGGACTTATGGCCCAATCGGAAAACTGACTTGAATGTTTCTGGTGGCCATTGTCATCTTTTCTGCAGATAGTTTAGATAGTTAATAGAAAATTAAAATAGATAATTTTGCATCGAAATAACATCTATTTAGTTCTGAAGCTTTATCTATGTCAATGGTTAGGTATAAAACAATTTTTCATTATAGAAACAGACATCTATGTAATCTATGTCAATGATTCGGAACAGGCCATCATGATAAAGGCAAATTTAACTATTGTAAAATAACGAGCTTCAGTTCAGACTACTTGTTCTTCGGTACTGATGTGGAAATTGAGACGAAACTCAGCTGAATGGCAAGAGACCCGCATAAGCTTACTACCCAATAAGTTGCACCATTGTCACGTCCACAATCAGAAAAATGCTTTGAGAAAAGAAGAAGGCGTGCCAAGCTAGAAGCTAATGAAAGTAGGAGAGGGAAACAAAATATAAGCATTCATCCAGTGAACATATGTGTGCATCAATGGGGATGAGAGGTGAAGGGAGGAAATCCATATTGCCTCGGATTTGCGTTGATTATGGCATGCTCGACACTCTATTCTGTGGCCATGTTGCCGAGCTGGCCATGCTGGTACCATATGATGCAGCTGTTTCCGGTTGCTGACATGGCACGGATGGGACTACCGTGGAGCACAATCTCACGGGAATAGATTAAGTTCATAAGCAACTGCAACACACATACTTAAATCCAAAGAAAAAAACACAAGAATAAAAAGTTGAGCACATTTTAATTGTGTATTCAGGAATCAGGACGCTTTGTGCCATTTCCATTTCAAAAATTGTTGTGTGACGGTGAGGAAAGTGTAATGTATACAGACGATTTCAAGCGGCAACACTTTGGGATACTATTGCAACTCTGCAAGGGTACTCCCAGTTCCTCAATCCTCTACATAACTACTTACATTAAATCTTTCAGAAAAATACTTACAGTACTCTCATCAACATGTAAAATGCGACAAAATGCCAAAAGAAAACATCAAGAGCTTCGTTTTGACTGCTACAAATTACAGGGCAGAAACCAAGTAAACAATTGGAGATGTGTCGAAGTGTTCTAGGTGCAAGTTGCAGAGTAGAGAGAACCTCACTGCAGCTACTTGGCTGAATTTTCACGTTCAGGTTGCGCATCGGGGCAGGGGATCCATCGGATGTGCCACCACCAGCATGGTTAGTTGGTCAACGCGTCCGCGCCGGCCCATGCGCTCGCCCACTCCTCCGACGGCGCAGCGGCACCCACGCACGAGGCCAGCGTCCAGCGACTCTGCGAGCCGGCCGCCGCTAACAGAAGACGTGCGGCGTCGCGCTCGTCTGAGGAAAACGGGTCCGGGAGGAGCAGGGGAAGGGGAGCCATGAAAGAACGATATGATGGAGGTGGCCAGATGGGTGGTGGCGGCGGCGGCCGGAGGCGGAGACCAGCGCGGAGGAGGGCTTGCGGCACCAGAACCAGATGCGGCTCCTTGCACTGAAGTGTGTACTGCTCGTCTCTCCGGAGTCCGGACCGTCGGCGCACCACGTGCCGCTTGACAAACACTCGCAGTCGTTCCTCGCCTCGACCCGCTCGAACCGCTCGCTTCTTGCTCCGGCCGCCAGCTGCCGTCGCGAACACGGACGAACCTACATATCCAGCGGATGAAGAGGCGAACCTGCAAAACAAGAGGGGAAGACATCTGACAACAAGAACAGAAAGAACACACCGCGAAAACGGATCCAGACGCCGATGGAAGACACGAACCCAAATCCACCGAATGACGACCAAAACACGAACCCAAATCCACCGCCTCAGCAACCGAACAGAACCAGAGCGAAGAGAGGGGGAGACCGGAAGACTATAGAACAAAGGAGAAGGAACACACGCGTTGACCACGCAACTCCCTACGAACCGACCTGGGCACCTCCAATCACGCTACACAGAAAAGCCACACACATCAGACCACAGGGACACATACAAGTGGGACCAACATTCACTAGTCGTGGCAGCGTACAGAAAAATAACCCAAAGCGTCCCTGGGATGTGGGACCACCCGGGGATGACCACAGGCCAGCAATCCTAGGCAGATTGTAGGTTGTAGTGATACCAGTTTTCAACAGACCAATAAGGTGGCACCTCATAAAAAGGGTGGCCCTTAACATGAACATCGATTTCATTTTGTTAACATTATTTTAAACTAAATACTAATAGTAAAGAATGCATACATTTGTAATCTCGGCACTACAAATTTAAGTATCGTTGTAAGTGGAAGAAAATATAACTAAACAGAGGACCAACAATATTTTTGATGAATAATGTTTTAAACAATATTAGTTTCAGCATTTCGCCAAACTGTTTGCTGGTGCAACTACTACCACAAATATAAGGATCACCGGATGAGCATCACATAAAATTTTGTCCCTAACACGATCATAGAAATTCGACAACCAACAACACATGAGTAACGGAACTAATTAGCACCATAGAGATAGGAAAACTTACGTGCCAAACCATGAGACCAATAGCTTGATACAGTAGTAACTAGAGTTGTAATAACACAATGGCGCGTATATGGATAAGGATAACCCAATACCCGATGCGAGGGACACAAATGAATATTTCATGGGGCCTTGCTGGACCAAGGCCACAACGCAAAACAAGATGGGTCGTGCAAACCAAGGTGGCCTGCTTTGACCAAAAGATCTGCCCCTTCAGGGCCCAAGACGGAGTCAAGGAGGGGCGCTATGGAATTTAACCTCTGTTCCGTATTATAAGCTGTTTCGGCAAACCAATTTAGTTAGCCAAAACGACTTATGATACAGAACAAAGGGAGTACCTCACAGGTCACAACGACCACGTCGAGGTGTCCGTCCTGGGGAAGCCACTAAATCATTATGCTGCTAGAGTATTCTCTACATGGTAAATGTAATTTCATATAAAATGTTTTTTCTAGACCACATTCATTATATCGTAATTAATTTATATACTTTCAGTGATTTTTACAAAAAAAAGCAAAGAAGTTTTTAACTATATAACAGAAAAACAAGTAGGCTGGGCCGGCCGAGGCTGCGAGCGGCGTCAAGTCCTTTTCCTCTTTGCTGTTGGGCTGTGGGCCGCCAGGGCTATCTGCAATTCACTTGCCTTTTTCCACAGGAGCGCTTGATTCTTAAGTAGTACTCGACTCGAACCCTCCTCCGCACACACAAACCCCAGAACCCTACGAACACGCCGCAGCCACCGCCTCCCAGTCCGAGGCTTCGATTTCAGGCTAGCCGCCCTCCCACACGCTTCTCTGGCCATGGCTGAACCCGAGGTAGCCGCCGCCGCTGCCATGGAAACCGAGGCCCCGGAGGCGAACCCTAGTCTGAAGAGGGAGCGGGAGAAGGGGGACGAATCCGCCGCCGGCGCCGCGGCGGAGGCGGCGGAGGAAGCTCCGGCCAAGAAGGCGAAGGTGGAGGGTGAGGAGAAGGAGAAGAGGATGTTGCGGTGAAGGGGGAGGAAGTGAAGCCCGTGAAGCTGGGGCCGAAGGAGTTCGCCTCGTCCGTGGACATGTTCGACTATTTCTTCGCGCTGCTCCACTCGTGGTCGCCCCATGTTGATTTCAACAAGGTGAGACCTTGAGAGTTAGGATTCGGTTGATCTGGACTCTGGCGTTGTTGTGGGTACCGATAGATGGTTAAAGCTTTCATGGTGATGTGTCATATGTTTGTAGGCTTTGCCTAATCCGGGAATATGATGTCATTTGTTTGTTGGCAGCAAGCTTTCACGGTAGTGACAAGCTGGCTGGTTGGTTTGATTAGATCGGGGAGTTCGTGGTGCCTGGACCTGGATTAGGCAAAGCCTTTTTTTGGCATAGATTTGGTTCCAAGTAATCTAACTAATAGGATTCGCTAAATGCACTGCCAGTGTTTGCAGCTAGTCAAGGTTTTAACTAATCTTATGCTATACTCAGGCCTCTCAGCCTCCTAATTTGATCGATTACCGTTGTGAATGCTATTCCGGTTGAAAAACAATGAAGATTTGGGGTTTATTAGTTTACGTTACAGTGCTATTTGGTGTCCTGAAGTGTTAGTATTAGTAGGGCAGTAGCATCCTATTGGTTTGATTTGGTTAGTTTCAGTGTTATAGTGTGCTTGGATTAAGTATGGTCGATCATTTGTTTTTGGCGCATTCGATTATTTATTTTCACGGTGTTCTGCCCCTAGTTTATGTAAATAATCTGTCTTCATCATTCATGGTTAGCGTTGATATCACGGTCACAGTCAAGACTTTAAACCTCATTAGTTTCATATAATTTTGCCTTTATTGGCATCCCAGCCCAAATTCAGTGTTCAGTGTTCTACTCCAAAAGGTTTTTGTCATTTGAAGTTAACATTGTTACCAGTCAGAATGACATCTTGTTGAGACTTCGGTTCACTACTTCACTTCATTTCACTGGAAGTGCTTTGTAGGCCATAAGCTGCTAGTTTCAATCTGATCATGCATTGCCTCAACAGTGTTAACTTATCTTCAAGTTTATAGTCCATATCATCCTATGTGGCTGGCTATGCAATACTGGACCGGGATAATTTTGTCCTTATTGTTGGGCATTGCGAGACCTAAAAAAATTTGTTGGTACTTTGCTATTTGCTCTTGTAGCTTCAGCATGGTATGACATGATATGATAAATGAAACGAATTATACATTTCTGTTGTTGTCTTTCCATAATCTTGGCTAAATTTAATTTAGAAACTTTGAATTGTCTGGCCTTTTTATCCTGCTAGTATTCCTTTACCACGTTGATATATTGGCCACATTGTTGGGTTATGTAGCCGATGAGAGTTGTACTTTGTACTTTTGAGATGCCGCAGATGTGTCCTATGCTCTTCAACCTCTAGTTCTTATTTCATTATTATTGTCGCACTGTGAGACATATAGTGCTAATTTGCATCTTACCTTTTGCAGTACGAGTTTATGGTGTTGGAGGACCTGGTGAAGAAAGGCCACGCTGAGCCCAGTAAGAAGATTGGAGCGGGCATCGAAGCCTTTGAGATCCGCAACCACCCGGTGTGGCAAAGCCGTTGTTTCTTTGTTCGCAGGGTTGATGGGTCCTCTGATGATTTCAGCTTCCGCAAGTGCGTGGACAACATACTTCCTCTCCCCGAGGACCTGAAGATTAGCAAGTCAAATGGCAATAAGGGTGGCGGTGGTGGCCGTGGTGGTAGAGGAGGAGGCCGAGGTGGTGGTGGCCGGGGTGGAGGTGGCTACCGTGGCCGGGGCCGGGGCAGGCGTGGGAACTAGAAGGAACTAATAATAAACCCCACAGTTTTGCCTGTTGAATGCCAATCGTTGCAACTGAGGCATTTATCGTGACCTATGCGTGTTTGTTCGCCTGTCCTAGAGACCTATGCTCCACCTCTGTACTTTGTGCAACTGATATATGATCCTTTAATATTTGCCATGGTGGTGTTCTTTACTTTCTGTTATTCAGTTGTTCCATTGCTCTGTCAGTGCCAGTCTATGGCCGTCATTCAGTTATTCCAGTTTCGCGTGAATCAGGGCATGCTGTTGTTGTGGTTGTGGTCATGCGATGCATTTTTAATCGAGTTGGTTTTGTTTGTGCGATGTGGTCGTGGTTTTGCTAAGCATGCAAAATAATAATATGCCCGTGCATATCCTCTTCCAAACAGACGTAGCAACTTGGTCCCCCCTTTTTTTTTTTTGAACATCAGGCGACTTTATTATTGAATCATAACAGGGTCATCTACAAGTACATGAAAAGATGGGGTTATCAATGGTAAATGATGGTTTTCTGCTACGATGGTTTGGAGAATTTTAAAAATACGACTTCCCATTTTCTAAGGAGAATTGTGTGACTACGTTTTTTTCTAATAACAATACATTCATTTCATAATTAAAAAAGGTGAAGAGCACACACACCATTTTTTTACTTAAAAAAGGACTAGTAAAATCTACATTGCACTTTTTTTGGTTAAAACTTGCAGCATTTCTCTATTACACGGGTCACCTCGGTGTTTGAGGGACGCGGGTGTAAATTCACGTTGATGCAGGACTACATGCACAATTATGGTGTAAATTTGATCGTCACCTGTGTGGTTAGCCTGGTAAGTATAGTTTCCAATCATGTTAGCTACTCCTCCGATCCGTAAAGATTGCCGTGAGTTGTCTAGAATTTGTCGTGAGCTGAGTAGTATTATTTTCACGGCAATAGTATCTTAATGACCAAGGAGGTGGAAAGCCACTTGGCTCCCGAGCTCCAGTGATCATGGTGTTTTAAAAAAAAAATCAAAAGGAATATTTATAAGTTTTAAAAAATTATGGAAAAAAAATCTGGATGTAGACCATGATGTATCTTATAAGCATGGAAAATCACAATGTGAAATTCTTTTTTATTATGGACTACACAAAAATGATAAAATCTGGATATTTGAAAATGTGCATTCTTCACTACATCAGATATATACATTTGACAATTTTGTGCAACTCAAAACACAAAATATTTGAAGTTCAAATTTTACACGTTTCCGGGAGACAATATTGAGAACAACCATGATTTTTTTAATTTTTTCTAAACTTTTAAATTGGAATTTATTTATTTTTGAAATAGAGAGGAGCACGAAATCTTACACGAAACTAAAGGAGAGCCCACCGAAACAGCAACAAATCCGAAATAAAAAAAACACAAACGGAACTAAAAAAAGAAGAAATTTGACACGATTTCTTCGCTCGTCTCTTCGCCAGCAAGCCCCCAAACACGACAAACCCTCCCGCCGGCGCCGGCGCTCGCCGCAGGCGATGTACAAGCTCGGCGGGGGCGCCTCCTCCCCAATCGGAGGCGGGGGCCCGCCTCCCCGCGGTCATCGCGCCGCCGGGCGCAAGGAGTCGTTCAGCCTAGAGTCTAGCGGGCCGCCCGCCTTTGCGGCAATCGTAAAGCTGACCCCGGACCTCATCGACGAGATCCGGCGGGTGGAGGAATCCGGTGGCTGCGCCCGCATCAAGTTCAACTCAGACATCAACCCCGCGGAGAACGTGAGCTCTCTCCCACTCTCCATCGTTTAGCTCTGCTCCTTTGAGTTGGTTCCAAAGTTTAACCTAACCAATTTCGATGTTTTACCCATTACCATTATTTTGGTTGAGAACTCCTCTTCATTTTTTTCCTTTCTTCGGTTTCATTGTTCCTGTATTTAGGTTAGGTTGATAGGTTCATTGTGTATTTTGCACTCAGATTGCTCAAATTTACTGTCGGGTGCTTAAGAGCATCTCTAGCAGAACCCGCAAAACCAGAAACCGCAAAAGCATTTTGCGGGTCGCGTTTTTCGCGTTTTTGCTCCAGATTTCTTGCAGCAAAGATCAGAACCCGCAAACGCAACCTGCATTTCTTCGATTTGGAAATTTGAGAATTCGCGGGAACGAACTAGTTCATATTGGACAGCAGCACGAGTTGATTTTTACACAAAATGCGGCCTAGTTCGCCGCCGATCACACCTAACCTACATCTACGCTAGCCTAGGTCGCCGCCGATCAAACCCTACTGGTCAAAATGCGGCTCCTCACCGGAGCCATGGGCGCGGCAGCGACGCAGCGGCGGAGGAGCTTCACTCCTCGTCGGAGACGAGGTCGATGACGGGCGGGAGCGTGCTGATGACGAGCGCCTGCTCCAGCAGCCCCTGGTTGATCTCCGCGGCGACCTTGGCGGCGGCGGCCTTCTCCTCCTCCTCGTACTTGGAGCGCATCATCGCCGCATGGAGCTGCCGCTCCATCTGGTCGTCGGGGACGAAGTCCTCCGGCCCGAGCGTGACCCCGAAATGCCCGGGGTCGTAGTCCTCCGGCGGCGGAGCACCTGAGGCCGCGGAACTGGTCGTCGCCGGGAAGCGGGGCCTCTCTCTTAGGCGCCATGGCGGCTCGGGGACGCCGGATCTGCGGGAGGGCTGCTGGGATTCCTCGTCGGAGACGGCGGACTGGGTGTAGGGATTGCTCGTCGGCGCGGCGGAGCGTGCGAGGCGAAATGGGGATTTCGACCCGCAAACTCGCCGCAATCCGGCTAAATAGGGTTCCGGCCGCTCCTTTCTCGGGCCCCCGCAAAACGTTTGCGGGTTGGGCCAAATTTGCAGGCGCTGGTCTGGCCCAAATTTCGCACCCAACCCGCAAACTCGCCGGAATTTTGCGGTTTTGCCGCGTTTGCGGGTGCTTCTAGAGATGCTCTAAGTTATTAGTTTAAAACGTCCAATTGCTAGTAGCACATAATGATCTGTTAGCTTAGTTCATGTTCGAATTGCCTATTTCTACTTTCTTCGGTGGCAGCCTAAGGGCATCTCTAGCCGATCCCTTAAAATTTAGTCCCTTATATGGCTCCTTATCCTTTAACTACTCATATTTACTAAGTTAAAAAAAAGCAGTTCCTAACTGAACCCCTAAAACTTAGCTCCCAAAATTTCTAACATAAATTCTCTTTTGGGCTATGGAATTAAACTTCGCTAATCAATAATTCATTAAACGATATCTTGGTCACATATTCTATCGGCTCTTTGCTAATAGAATTGATCTAAAGAAAAAAAAACAAGAAAAATTACACACTTCAATAGGAACACAACTTTCTTTATTGCTCCTACAAGTCCGATCAATACTTTCTCCATCTCCTTATTATTATGTTCATTGGCTACATCTACATGATTGCTCTTATTCGTTCACTTCTCTAGCTTGCACATCCCCTTCTCAGTCTTCTCATAGTTGGGCATTGCGTTATCTCTAGTCTCATCTGTAGCAACTAGTGCGTCAACATCTAGTACATTTCTTTTGATTAATAGATCAATGTACTCTTCTTCCCAATACCAAAACACGCAACCTTTCTACATAACAATAAAGCAAACAATGAGTGTCAAATTGCACCGAATCGAAGAACAACGGCACAGAATTGCACTCACTTGGTCCATTTCACACTTTAAAAAAATCCATTTGGGATGTTTCTCCGTGCTCAAGACCCACGGCTGCACCAACCGCCCGCAGTCACACTTGATTGATGATTGGTAGAGGCTGGACGACGAGCTGCTGGGCGAGGGCTGAGCCCGCCCGAACGACCGGCGGTCAGTTCAACGTCGAGACGCAATCGCCTAGAGGAAGAAGACATACCTAGAGGTAGCGCGGAGCGGCCGGGTGGCTGTGCGACGGCAGCATTCGTAGATTCGTCGAATCCGATGACAGCGGAGGTGGGGGTCGTAGATTCGTCGAATCCGGCGGTGCCGACGAGCGGCGACCGAATCGAAGTGGGGAGGAGCGCGGCGGGTGCTACAGGGAGTCGATGGTGGCGCGTGAAGGCCGGCACAGGCACAGAGGGAGGAGCTGGACTGGTCAGGGCCTAGCACGGAATAGCGGCGACCGAGGGGAGAGGGGATTTTTTTTTCTCTAAGAGGCCGCGGTCGAGTATATTTAAGAGTCGGCCAACCGGTGAAGTAATTTTTTTACTCCTTTCGCGGCTATAAGGGATCTGTTCGGTGCGGTTTAGAGAAGAAAAACTTGATTTTTACCCCTCTAACCGATTATAAGGGATCGGCTAGAAACGCCCGCAGGGGTTTTCTGCTCCGGTTACATTCTTACTGGAGTCTTTGGGATATATATGGTGAGTTTGGGCATCAGCTCTCAAGCTTTTACATGCATCTTTGGTCCTGCCTAATTTTTTTGCTTTGTCCTTTAGGTACAGTAGGAGCAACTGCATTGTTCTTCTTATAGTCTAAGCAACATAATATCTGATCAAAAGTTGCTGAAATTTCACTACTCCCCCATAATATATACATATAATTGTCTTCAAAACCATTATCTAACTATAATTTTGTTATTTTGTGCACCGCAGTTAGTTTTTGAATGGGTACATTCTTTGCTGCAAGCTTAAGATGAATTTGGTTTCTTATGCTTTTTAGGACCGTTTGAAGCTTTCCCAAATGACGATCCAAACTTAATTCACATCACACTTTACATTTAACACTTACGTTCCAAGTTCAGGATGCTCATTTGCATTATTTAGCTGAACACCATTTTTTGTAATTTTTAGTTAATATCATAGTGCCTTTCCTGTTGGATGTTGGGGACATGTGGGGGCTGACTGGTTTGGAGCGGTTTCTGGAGCACTGCTGTTAAGAATGTTTAGTTACTGTACTAGTTCAGTCTAACCGAAATCTCCATGTCACGCAAAATGTGCGCAACATGAGAGTTACTCTTGTACATTTTACTTGCTTATAATTGACTTATAAAGTTCTTTTCTTGCACTAGATTATCGATGTTGGTGGGAAAAAATCAATTTCACATATACATGCGAACGTGGTGAGCTATGTGATATTTATGAAGAACGTCAAAGTGGAGAGGATGGACATGGATTGCTTATGGAACGTGGGTCTTCTTGGCGCAAGGTGAATGTGCAACGCATTTTGGATGAATCGGCACTGAACCTTGTGAAAATGCGCATGGAGGAGGCTGAACGTCTCTCGGAATCTCGAAAGTTTGTCTGCTGATCACCAATTAATCATCATCAGGATGTACATGTTTCTTAAATCGCTGTCGGTGATATTACAGATATGTTCATTTTTTTACTTATGTGTCTCTGAGTATTTGCTTGTTATAGATCGATTGTGCTGGACTCCTCGAATTCGTCTGTTAAGAGTCAGGCCAAGTCAATTGCTGCTGCAGTGATAGTGTATTGCGCAACTGATATATGATCCTTGGATGCTTGCCATGGTGCTGTTCATTCCTTTCTGTTATTCAGTTATTTCATTGCCCCGTCAGTGTCACGTCATTATGTTATTCCAGTTTCGCATGAATAAAAGACCATGCGGTCACCGAGTTTGTTTTGTGCTTTTGTTCATGCGATTTGGTTTTGGTCTCTCTAATAAGCGCGCAAAGTCGTTTTGTCACCCGGGCTACATGTAGCCCGGTTTTTTGAAATTTAAAAATCTGCAAATTCAAGTTGTAAAAAATTCTGAAAAAAATCCTAAACGTAGATAATGATGATTCCTGCCTGTGTGCAAAAAAGAAATGCGAAACATTCAGTATTTCATCCTGTGTAAAAAAGATAAATTTCTAGATCTGGGTGGTGATTCAAAATCTCTGAAAATTGTCAGAATTTTGTCATTTTCGTGTAGGACGCAATATAAACTATTTTGCGTTGAAACTTTTCAGAAACATAGATCAAGTCGTGGTCAATATTCAGTATTTTTTCCGGATTTTTTGGAAACTTAAAATGACGAAAAATAAATAAATACAATACCGGGCTACATGTAGCCCGGGTGACAAATCACCGCGAGGACGGCGCGATGGTGATGATTCGCTCCGTGTAATCAGCAGCGGAATTGACCACTGAGCGGCCGCTTTCACCGGAGATAAATAAAACGAAGGATGCTTTCTTGGTCACTTGTGGTGGCATATTTATATCCAGTTATGCACTAGCAGCATCAGGGGGCTGTCTGCTTGTCTGTTGCATGCTTGCTCGTCAGCTACCACTAGGCTACGAGCCTGCCTGGCGAATGGTTAGCACTGTAGTTGCTGGATTCTTTGTATAGCTTTCTACTCCCTCCGTCATAAGATGTTTTAGCTTTTATCCACATTCACATGTATCGTATGTGGACATGTTTTAATGTGTATGTACACTCATTTGGGTTTGCATCTAGTCAACATGTGAGGTAGATAGAACATCTTATATTGTGGAACGGAGGGGAGTATTACATGAGAAATCCCTTTACATAGTTGTCACCCTTTTTGCCGTAGGCTCTTCAGGGAGCGTTGGCGTTTCGTAGGTCAATTTCTGTCACGTTACCAACGTTTCGGAACCGCTTCGCTCGTGAGGCGCTCCAGGCGACTCGCGAGGCGACTCGCTTTCCTGCCCTAGCCGTCGTCGCCGCCGCCGCCGCAGGCCACCAGCGGAAGAGCTGGGCCCCTCTCCTTCCGCTTGCCGCTCCGGCGGCAGGAGGGAGGGGGACCCCGTTTTTGCATGGTAATTAGGGTTAGGAAGTTTCTGGCATGGTGCGCCGTTGGGGTGGTGGGAGCGGCGTCCGGGCAAATAAATCTGCCTCAACTCTACTCCCACACCGGCGTTGTCCTTCATGGCGGCTTCACGGAGTTGGTGGCTTTGTGTGCTTGCCGATCTTTCAGATCGGTGGCTGTAGGGTTCATGGATGGTGTCGGCGAGGCGGCGGCGACGACTCCATCAGATGGGTTTTTCCTCCTGCTTTGTCCCCGTTGCTGCGGCGTTGTCTCCGACGCCATGGTGGAGCGGAGAGGATTCGTCCAGAAGTACGTGCAGACGGTGGTCTACACTGGTGACAACTGGAAGATGGTGTACCTTGTGGTGGGTTCGTGGTTGGAGGCTGACGGTTATGGTTCCCTACTCCGACGTCGTCGTGCGGGGGTGCCAGTGCTGAAGTTCGATGGCGTGTCCGGGGTCGTGCTGCCCCGGTCTGATTCTTTCAACGGCAATGATTTGTCCTATGGCAAATTAATTTGGAGGTCCGAAAAGCTGATGATCAGCGATGGAGCCGCGTCGAGCTCGGGTGAAGAGGTGATCTGTCTATTTTTTCTTTGGTGGCTGCTATGATGGTGCCGAAGAAGATGGATAGGCGTTGGTTTGTCACATAGGTTTACCTATCTTTCCAGATCTGTAAGATCGGTGTATACGTACTTTGTATCTCGTCTTTTATTTATCAATGAGAATCGTATTACCATGAAAAAAAAGCTCTTCAGGGAGCAATGAACCACGAATACAATTCTCGCTCCACGATTAAATCCTCGTTCATAATCATTAGTTAGCGAAAGCGAGATGCTGGTAGGCAGAAAAATAATAATGTGCCCGTGCATATCCTCTGCGAATCAGACGTAGCAACTGGTGACGTGCGTGCTGGAGCTAGAGTATGGATGCGCACGAACGGGTGTGTGTGTGGTGTGTGGGGGGGGGGATAAGATCCACAATTCCACATCCACCTGCTGCTGGCTATTGGTCTTTTCTGCTGAAATCAGCATATGGCCGCTGTCGCGGTCTCTTTTTTTTGAATTTTCCATACTTGTATTCATACTAGGAGGATCCAGTACAAGGTCGGATTACAAGCAAGAAAAAAGGGGAAATACAGAGAGCAAACACCGCTGCATCTCGCCATCGTCGCCTCGCCGAACTCCAGCCGGAGTTCGCCACCATGGAGCAGAAGGGCTCCTAGCCCGAAGGCGTCGCTGAGCCGCGTTGACCACCAGCCCCGGAGAGCTGGATCTGAAGACAGTTGTGCTGCATCGGCCGGGGCCTCGACCCCAAGCATCTCCTGCCCCGGATCCCAGCCAGCGCCGTAGATCCACCACCCTCCCGCCGCACCACCCCGCAACAGCCGCCTCGCACCCCCACCACCACCTCCGGCCTTGCACTCACTCGCCACCCGCCCGCCGCCGAGGCCAGAAACAGCAGCAGACGGGGACGCACCTGCGACTTTAGGGCGCCGCCGCAGACGACGCCGTGGAGGGGAAGTCGCAGAGCAGCAAAACGACGCCGGCCACCCCGCCTCCGCCGCGCCGCCGCAAACTCCTCTATATACATCACCGGAACGCAGATCCGGGGATTCCCCACCCTCCCGCCGCCGCAGCGGCCGGCGGAGGGGAGGAATCCCACGGATGCGCCGGCGGCCGCCGGGAAACCCCGAGTCGCCTGCGAGATCGCCTCCGAGCTACTGTAGAGAGAGGGAGTGTTTCCAGAAATATCGAGTGAGCGAAGCACTGTCGCGGTCTCTGCGGAGCTTTGGACGCATGACGGCGACGCTGCTCTCGCTCGCTTACAAAATCGCTCTAGTAGCTCACCAACATATGTCATACGTGGCAGGAGCTATGCTTAACGTCCGATCACCAAAAAGTATATATATTTCAAGATAGGGAAGGCGCAATGCCAAATTACCGAGCCTAGACAATCGCATAGCCAAATCCGACTCGCACACCAAGAATAAATCCAACAATACTCTCCAACCTTATCCTCTCGACTGCTCCTCTCCTCCCCGTCTCTGCTTTCTGCGGCGCTGCTTCCGGCCCCTCTCCCCTCTCCCTCCGGCGGCTCTGCCGGCCGGAGTGGGGGGCGGAGAGGGTGCCCGGCCCTCCTGTCCATACTAGGCTTAGGTTTTCTTCCTGTCTTGGCTTTATGCCGTGTTGTTGCCGTTTTCTCGCTGCTGCCCGGCGATGGCGTGCGGCCGGAGCTGTTACCTTGCTCCTCTCCACGGTGGAGGTGGTGGAGGGTGGACGGATCTGGTGTTTCCTCTTCGAATAAGGGCTGCCGGGGGTCAATCTTCGCAAATTCCTCTCCTACTTGCTCCCATGGTGGTGGTAGAGGATGGAGAGGTCGTGGAGTTGGTGCCCGGCGAGGTGTTGCCGTCCTGGTGCCAGGGTGCTGCATCGGGCGGCCGATTGGGCTCTTCCGCGACACGCTCCTGAGGCTGGAGGGTGGCCATGGCAAGCTCAGCTTCGGCCTCTTCTTCAAGCACCGGCGCACCCTGTTTCTCAGCTCATACGGGTGGGTTTGCTCCTTCTCGGCCGGCCATGGTGGCGAGGGAGAGGAGCGAACTTGCTCTGATGCAGCTGCAGTATGGGGCTGTTGTCTCTTTTCTTGTTGCGGCTATCCCGGCGATGAGGTGGACGCATCGCCGGAGTGCAAGATCTTGGCGCTTCCTGGAGTTCCACGGTGGAGTTCCTCGGCGTCAGGTACCAAGCGCCGCTTCTTTATGTTGGCGTCCCCTATTTGGTGGTGGTGGAGGTGGTTTGCTTCGGTGGCTTTGCTCCGGCCGGCCGTGGAGGCGAGGGGAGTGGCTGCCTGGAGTTTGGGAGATGATGATGGCGGGCCTGGACGTTGCTGCGTCGGCGGGAAGATGGGCGGTTTGGGGGAGGTGGTGCTATGGCCATATGCGTTCATCGAGCTAGGTCTCCGTCGCGCGGCGGCGGGCGGTTCTGCGGCTGTCTACAACATGTGGAGGTGCTCTCTTCCCCAGGATTGGTGGTACGGCGGCTCCGGCGGCGGCTAGGAGTTTGGGTGCGGCGGCGGATCCGGTCGTGATCTCTTCAGGCGGCTTAGGGTGCTTTGTGCTTTTTTACAGGGTCTTGTTGTAATTTCTGGGTTATTCGGGACCTGTTTGTAAGATGTACTGAGCCTCCTAATATATGTGTCGGATCCTTTTTTCAAAAAAAAAAAAAAAATCCAACAATAATAAACAATACCAAAGTCAAAGAATAGTGAATAGCGTGGCGGTGGGCACTATTCATGGTCCGGTTTGTTATTTTTTGTGTAGTGGCTCTCTTGAAATACTGGCTAGTGAGACCAGGGGCGGAGCTGCATGTACTCACCCTTATGCACATGCATCAGGGTAGGAAACATTTTTCTTTATACTTGTGCCAAAAAATAAGCCTGTGCATCACCTTATAACATGAAAAATGCACCATGGTGACTAAAAATGTGACATGCAAAGAGCGACATACACTTCAGTGAACCACGGTCGACGTCCGTCTAGCTCCGCCCCTGAGTGAGACAAGATTCCCCTTAGCCGACCCGAGTTCGAATATCCTCACCCACTATGAGCTACACGAAGGCGGTTTCTTCTCCCCTCCAGCCTAGTTTTTTTATTTACTTACGAGTTAAATTTGGATGTGAATTTTTGAGACACATTAGATGTATTTTTGTGTTAATGGTAGGAACAAAAACCCATTTTTTTACTATCTGAAACGGTACATTGGTACACCTAATGCCCTCTATTGCATACAATATGTATCATCAAACCGAAGAAGGATTGTGCTCCTGTGCCTCCGTAGAGAGTACAGGTACATATCCCTAACCTACCCCTAACCTCCACCTCCACCTCTGCCTCCGCGCGGCGGCGCCTCGCCGCGTCGGGGCGCCCTCCCCTCCCACGCCCCCTAGCCCTCCCCTCCATCTACCCCTCCCGCCGCCGTCGGGGCGTCGCCCGGCAATGATCGGGTGGCGTGGCGGCGGCGGCGGATCTCCTCGACCCGAGATCGGCCCGACGCGGCGGCACCCACTAGGGTTGGTCGACGGCAAGACGGCAGCGAAGCGTCGGTGAGGAGGATCTGGTAGCTAGCGGCGTGGTCGGCTTGGCCTCGGCCATGCCGTCCGACGTTGGTTCTCGGAGTCCTCCTAGGCTTCGTACGACCTGGAGGAAGCCGTGGCTCTGGCCTCGGCTTGGCGGTGGTGATTTCCTTCTCCACCGGAGGGGTCGGCCCGCTGGTCTCGTCGGCGAGATGGGGAGGCGTAGATTAGGTGAAAACCGAGCTCTGACCCCGGTCATGGCGGCGATGGCGGCGTTTCCTCGCCGTTACCTTGTTGAAGGCATCGCCGTTGCAGTCTACGTCTACCCACTCGTGCTGCTCTGGGGGAAACCCTAGATTCGGATATCTGGATCGGACGGTGAAGGCGCTTCGGCATCTTTTTACCTCTCGGGCATCGTTTTTCGAGCAGCTACTGGACGAAGGTGGCAAAAAGTGGAGCGGTGTACATCTATTGCATTGACGACGGCGAGTCTCGGCGGCGTGGCGCAGCGGGGTCTCGACGACGAGCGTATGATGATGGATTCGCGCAGGTTGGTGGAGCTGTCTGGCATCGTGGCGATACCGATGGCAGGCCTTGCAAGGTCATCACGGTGATCGCTCCTGAAGATGGGATGGCGGAAGATGGTGGCAGCGGCTTCTGTTGTGCGCATGCGGCGTGCGCTAAGGATCGGCTGGATCGGTTTGTGCTTCCGGCGCGCTATCGGGCGGCCTGGTTGAAGCCTTCGGTTTTAGATGATGTGCGTAGGTGCGTGAGGTCAGGGCATCGGTTCTGATTGTTCCACCCCCTTTATCAAGCGTGTAGGTGTAGCGAGTTTTCGCATGGATGGTGGTTCTTCTGGTTGATCTGTGTATTTCCTTGTAAAGCCTAGTGCTTACTGTTTTTCCATATTAATAAAACTCGGCTATGTGCATCCTTTGGATGTAGAGGCTGGGGGCACACCCTCCATTTCTAAAAAAAATCAAACCGAAGAACGACCGAGACAATTTTTTTTTTTTGAATGTTAGCAGTATCACAGCTAAATTAGTTGAACAGATAGAACTGGTCCAGTTTATGAGGAAAACCGGACCCAAAAATCATACAAACGATGCCTTTCGGCTTACAACACACACCCTCACGAGCCACGGGTCCCACTGACCGGGTCCACCTACAGAACGATGCGCCCAAGAGAGAACGTGATGCCGGATAGCGCCGCCATCGTCCGATCTAGAAGACTAGATCAAGGGTTTCCCCCGGAGTGCGTCGGGAAAGGTAAGGTGGCAACAACTACATCGATGCCTCCAACAAGGGAGCGACGCCCATAGGCGCCGCCATCGACGATTCCGGCCACAGCCGGAGTACGGCTTTCACCGGCAGTCTCACCTGCAAAACCCGAACCCAGGAACCCGATCAGTCTACACACCGAACCACTACCCTGCCTCCACGCCAACCGCGCCTCCCCGGCAAGCTCGACGTGCTTCCGCCCAACAATCTGTGATCCCCACTGGACGGAGGATGCAACCCCCGCAGCGGCGCCATTTTTCTCCCATCGGAAGGATGCAACCAAGCACGACGCCATTCGTCTCCTCGAGGATGCAACGCCCGCGGGCCATTCATCTCCCAACTGAGGATGCAACAACCACAGCGGCGCGATTCCTCTCCCTCCAGGATCCACCACAACAACCGCACAATGGGCGTCGCCCGCAGCAACATCTTGCTTGTCGAACCACCCTCAGGAGGATGCAACACTGCCCAGCCACGGCGGCGCGATTCGTCTCCCCCCAGCACCACCACCATCCGAACACCACCAGTCAGGCAACTTCATCCCGCACAGCTGAGAGCAAACGGCGACGCACGCATCTGCAGCAGCAGGCCGGCCAGATCAAGCCCACAGTGGACCGACGCGCCGCAACCGGCGCCCAATGCCTGCCCGCAGCTGGTCGCCACCGTCGTCATGGTCCACCATTGAGCTGGCCCTGCCACGGCCCTTCGGGCCTAGATCGGGCCTGAGACGGACGGGTGCGCCGCCAGCAGCGCACACCGTGCTCCAGGTCCAGGCCGCTGCCGTTTCCATGCAGAGCCGACGGCACCACCACCACGCCCTGCTGGTCCCGCGCCATTGTCCATTGGATGGATGGCTGAGCGAAAATGGTTAATTAGATATTCTTTCGCACAACATGGTTAGGTTAATTTGCATTCGAGTTGGTATTTGAGCACCTTCTATATTTTTAAGAGAGTTGAAGGGGACATGAGGGACACAATGTATCAACATCAGCACAATCTTTATAAGTGTATAGGACGTATCACCCATGACCACCAACCCCCTTTTAAGTAGAGCAAAGATCGTTCAGTGCATTTAAAGGAAAATAACACACATAAATGGAGATATTTTGGTTAGGTCATGAGTTTCGTAATAACTTGTATTGGTCTCATAAATATATACAATATAAGGGCATCTCCTTTGGTTGAGAAAAATGCCTCTTCTTGGTCTACCACATCATGACAATAGAAACACCATCAGTTACGGTTTATCTTTTATTGTTATCTCTAACACTTAATACTTGCATGGCTACAACATTTGTGGTGAAATCTGTCTTCACAAAAAAATGTAACTAAGAGATACCATCAACTAATTTGGAGAAAAAAAAAGTATCTCAAGCTAAAAGAGATGAGATTACTTCTTAACTAATAACAAATATGTCGTTTTCATATTCTTTCTCTTTTATGTTAGCAAATGATATGTGACATATATAAAAGGACCGATTTCATCTCATTGTAGATGCGCTAATACATATATGCGTATTTGTTATGAGCAAATAAATGGCGCACGACCTTGTATGCCGGCATGGTGAACGCGGAACATATTCGATGCCTCGACCCGTATAGCGGGATCATGAGTGGTCAATTTTTTTTTGTGCTACAAATAAAAAAATATATGACTTGCATAGTGTTTCTATAAGGAGAAATTGTGTGACTACATGTTTATCCAAAGAAAATACATTTCTTTCATACTTAAGAAAAGGCGAAGAGCACATACAACCTTTAAAAATAGTACAATTTACACTGCACTTTTATTTATTTAAGATTAAGACTTGAACCATTCTCTTTTACACGGGGCCATCTTGGCGTTTGATGTACACGGGTGTAAATTCGCGTTCATGTAGCACATGCCAATGATTTCCTCGTGAGGGTGTAAATTTGATCGTCAGCTGTGCGGTTAGCTTGGTAAGCATAGTCATCAATCATGTCATCAGCTATCGAAGGCAGTAAACGGGTGCCCCCAAGGCCTCACCACAGCGATTAGCGCTTCTCGGCCGTCGGATCGACGATTCACCGCGCGATCTGGACCGTTCGTTTTTTCGTCCAATTCCACTTCTGGAGCGCCGTCGTGGTGTCTGTTTGCCGGGTCACTGAATGTGGGGCCAGAACAACGTCGGTCCCTCGCCGGTCCCGCTCCACAGCGGCACACCGCGTCGTGCCCTCGGTGTAGGGTATTATCGATTTTTCCTCCTCGCGAGTGGACCGAGCGTGTCTCGCTGTCCACCTCGCTGTCGACCTCTCCATGCTCGCCGGGGGGGCCGGGACAACCATGGCGCCCTACGTCTGCCCACGATGGGGGAGACGAGCTTGCCCCGCCTCATTCTTCTGCTTCTCTCTCTCGCTTCCTAAGTTTCGTCTCCTCCGACCTACTGCTTCCTCGCCGTAGCTTTGGATCCACCGTCCTATCGTCGACCTCCGGCCGGATCCACCGCCGCGTTTTCGACCTTCGGCCGGACCTCGCGCTATGCAGGGCTTCGGTGGTTGTTTCGGTTGAGGTGAGCCCCTGTTTCGGTGGTCTCTTTCGATTTGCCTGGTCTTGATTTTATGGTACTCTTTGTTTACTCAGATTTTTCCTCATCTGGTTCCTTCTTTTTGGATCTGATCTTCTTTCTTTGGTCTTGATTTCTTCTCCTTTTTTCTTCTCACGGTTGCTTTTGTTCTTTCCGTACTGGATTTCTTTTCTTTGGCTTCTGCTTCCTTCTGCCCGTCGGATTCGATTCGCTCTCCTTATGTTTGTTCTTCACGTTTGTTCCTTTCTCGGATTTGGGCTTCTTCTTGCATTCCCGGTTTCTTTTGGTCTTCGCTTTTGGAACATTTCTTTGGCTTTTGTTTTCTTTCTCACGGGAGATTCGATTCGATTTCCTTTTGTTTGGTCTTCACATTTGTTTTTTCTTAGTTCTTGCACTGTTCTTCCTTCTTCTCTGTTTGTTTCCGTTCTAATAGTTCTTGCTTTTTTGGTGTTCTTTGTTTTGTTTTCAATCTGTTCTTCGCCTTTGTTAGGTTTCTTCGTTTATACCTCTGCTTTACCTTTTCTTACCGGTTGTTTTTATCGATTGTTTAGTTCTTGAACCGTTCTTCGTTCTTTTTTGTTTCTTTCCGTTTTGATCGTTATTGATTTTATGGTGTTCTTTGTTCTGTTCTTAGTCTGTTCTTCGCCTCTGTTAGCTTTCTTCGTTCATACCTGACGCGCTTTTGTTGTTCTTTGTTTTTTTGCAGGTCGTTGCGTGGTTGGTGATTGGTACTTGAAGATTGCTGCTGCTACTTGATTTGGGAATCTGCTTCCTTGCTGGTAAGGTTCAGGACCTCAAAGAGAACTAATCTATGAGCTATTCGGTTGTTTCAGGCACATGTAGGAATGACTCATAGTATCGTGTGGTTGTTTGGTTTAGTTATGGAACAAGACGGTGCTGTTTTGTCCACGCTGACTGGTTATTCACCTGTTTTGCGTGTGTCCTGATACATTATAGGATAGGATTAGCATTCTGATGCTGTGTGTGAATTAGTCTGCCTAACTTTGTGGTTTGATTCAGTAATGGAATGCTCTGTGTTAATTAGTGTTGCTAACTTTGTGTTTCGATTCAGTAATGGAATTAACATAACTTTGTTACTGTTCTCGCATGTTAGTTGTCTTGCTAACTTTGTGTTTTAGTTCGGTATTGGAATTAAAATGATTTTGTTACTGTCTTTGCATATTAGTTGTCTGCTATATCTGTGTCTTTCTCTCTGCAGCTCATGCGACTAGATGGTATGTGCTAATTAGGCTTGCTAGATTTGTAGTTATCTAAAGTTGTTAGCGGGTACTTTCACAGCTGCATCTGTTAGGGTTCTGTTTAATATAGGGTTCTTAGATTGTAATTAATTGTTTGGACACCAATTATTAATTAGATCTATTGTCTTCTATGTTGCTAATCCCATGTTATTATTCAACTGTTTGTATTAAATTTGCCAATTTGGGATTAGGTAGGCATTGGTGCCTCCACTTGCTATCACATGGTTTCTTAGTTTACTGATTTCTCTTGATGGATTGTTGCCCAATCTAACAATATAGGGTTGGCACTATTGAAATTTGTCATCTATCTGGAAATTATATTATTCATGGATCAAATGTTAGTGAAAGGTTCTGTGGCAGTTACTTTACTTTTGTTCCTTTTTACACTTCTTGGCTAACTAAGCAGCCTAAGTTTGTCTTTTTATGTTGTCAATCTTATGTGCAACACGGTATGTTTCCACAACTGAACTGCTAATAGCCAATAAAACAGCACAACACTGGATGCATCTTTTTTTAGGTTCTGGCTTCTCAGTTTTTTTGCTCATTTGTGGTGTTCATCTTACAAGCATGCTCTTTCTCCCTTTTTGACTTCCATGTACTTTTGAAAAAAAAATAATAGGAAGAACTTTGCTTTTGCCTTGAGTAGACACAACCCAAATTATTTGGACTGCCGGTTATGGTTTTAGATGTTTCTCTTTTGGACTGCCGGTTATGGTTTTTGTTAGACACGTGCATATGTGCTTTATCCTTGATACATGCTATAGTACCTTATCCCATCATCAAGAATTTGGCTCATATCCTACATGAAGGGAACGTGTACGAAATCAGTCGTTTCTTGCTTACACGCCCCGGATCAATGCTTAGACCGGTCGAAACGGACTATGCAATGATTCTTTCTGAATTGTTTCGAGCCTCGACCATGTGCCGTCTTCATAGTCCAAAGAATAAGGATCCTCTGCTCTTAGAAAAGACGTACGGGCTAAATTTTTATCGTATTGTCTCTGCTTCATTTTACATTGTAACTGTCTTTACCAAAAATATGCCGTTTAATACATTGAGTTTGTACGACTGTCCACAAGAGCTATACTGTCGTATTCCTATCCCAGGTTATGGATAGCTCTAACCAATACTGGGCTCTTAAGTAAGACAAGAGCAAGAAGTTTTAAACTCTTGATTCAGTGTTACTAACCTCTTATGTATGAAACTGGTTTAATTGTGTTTTCATTCAGTTTTAAATTGTGTGAGCAGAGATGCTATTGCATCTGAAATGCTCTATATTCGTTAACGATCTATGTGATGATCGAACTGTTGTAATTCGGACCTACTTATCCTGTAGTCTTATTCGTGTAAACTAAATCCAGTGGTAATTGCAAGTAATGTTCTATATTACTACTGTTTATCATACCATTTTGCACACTGCATACCAGTGTCATTGCAGGTTGTGAGATTAGCCTTTAGATACTCTGTGTGACCTAGGAATGTTTCGTTTGCTGGGGTTATGGTCATAGATATATATTCGTGGTTATTACCTTTTCTGCATGTCTTTCTCTTTGTTTGGGAGTCATATCAGCGGCTTCTGTTTGCTCCGTGTGAGTATATGTATGTATCTTTTAATGTGGGCCAAACAATCACCTTTTCTTTTCTATGTTCCAGTGTTTTGGTCGATTGGTACCATCGGTCTTTCTGGCAGGTATATAGCTGTCATCACTTTCTATTTCCTTATTGTTGTTTTCTGCTTACATATTATTTTTCGCTTTACTTATGCCTTAGTTGTATGTATATGCTGTTGTTGATTTGTGAGAGTCTTACGGTGTTTCTTTCTTTTTTTGGGTGTGTTTTTCGGTTTATTTTTTTTACCTTCTGTACCACAGGATGTTTACTGTCTGCTCTTCTTCTGTTGCGCTGCTGGAGATCGTTGCATCCCAATGTTGTTTGCCATCCCATTCGTACGTACGTGAGGTTGGTGGCGATGGTTCCGTCCTTGGAGGTGTGGAACTCGAAGTTCGTGTTTTAGAAGGAGCTAAGCCCACTCGGTTGTTTTTTTGGGCCTGTGCGTCTGTTGGTTCCCGTTGTCCTTATGAAGACTCTGCTTTCCAGGCCGTTCGTTTCTTACAGTCTCTGTATGGGTTTGTAGTTCATGACTTCAATTATGAGGGAATGTTAGCTTATAGGGAGGTCGCTCGGTCTGCTGTATATCTCGCAAGCTCACTAGCCCGTTCTGTTACTGCCGTGGGTTGCGCTTCTGTTACTGGTAGTGTAGATGGGACAAGTATAGTCAACTGGCAAATATTATGTAATCAGTTGCTCTCATCTATGTGTAACATTTGAATTATTTTATTGGAGATCATGACTTCTCCAGTTCACAACTGTAAAAGATATTTTTATTATTTCTGATGTTCTTTCTAATAATTAATATCTTCTTCCGTCTTGGTGTTCTGGTCCTTTTGTGAGTTCTTTTGTTTCTAACTGTTGTTTTTTTTATTTCTACGACATGCCTTAAGGTGGCTGGCTGTGGAAGACTGTCGTGGGGTAGAAAACACGGCAGATGCTACTTGAGGGTAGCTTAAACTTTTGGGCAAGGCGACTCTGGTGTCTGGATGTTTGTTTAGCACGGCAGGGGACAAAGGTTTACCCAGGTTCGGCCTCTCCATTGGAGATAAAGACCTACTTCCTGCTATCTTATTATTAATCTCGATCTCTGTCTCGATAACCCGGCTACTACAACAGAGCCGGATCTCGATCTAGGTTACAAGGATTGTATGTCTCTCGCCTAAAGCTTGGGGTTACGAAAAGGTCCTCCTTGTCTAAGGGCCTGGAGCCGGTTTATATAGATACCGGGCCTCCTGGTCGCGTACATGATAAGCCGGGTTCTACCCGAACTCTGAGTCCTACTACTACTCCTTTATCCTTCGTGTATTCCAAGTATAGAACCGCCTCTTGAACCGCCTCTGGACCTTCTGGAATACTCTTCATGAATAGCCGGGTCATTGCCAAGATACCGGCCCAGCACCATAACCCGGCCTATGCTGAGGGTTAACTGGCCTCGCCGGGCCTCCTGCCTGGCGGGTCATGTTTTCCTCTTCATGGGCCTACCGGGTTATTATCCCCCCATCAGTAGCCCCCAGGTTAACCAGGTAACCAGATTGCCACGCTTTGCTTCTATCTTGCGTTGTTTGTTTCTTGACCAATGCTGGTGTTCTGGCTTGCCTGGTTAATCACCTGAAATACAAAGATAATAAATATGTACAAGATATCAAGTTTCATTTCCCTCTGTCTTGTTAAGCCAGCTCTTCTTGGCGGGTTATCTTATGACCCGGCTTTCTCATTCTACACCATAAATGAGTCAAGGAATATTCTTTTTGTCCTGTCTAATTGTCGCTGACTTCCCGGAGAAGATACTTATCTTATCCACTCATTTTTACCATGTTACCCCTAGGGTTTTCACCGCGGTTATAAATATCTGACCACGACCTCGCGCAGTCATTTTCCCCACTCTCAAACTCATCTCCAACTTCGCGCAAGCACTGTAGCAGCCGCGGATCCGATCTCGAATCGAGCTCTCCAACTTCAACTAATCTCCAAGGTAACTCCAATCTTTGTTTTTACTTGTGCTGCGCATCCGATTCCGCTCCTCATTTTGTCTAGATTCAATCTGCACTCCTCTACCCACATTTGCATCTGAGCTAGGGTTCTTATCATGTTCATCATTCTTCGCCATTGTTGCCGCTTAGGCACCTCGTTGATCTCCAGCCATGGTGAAGGAGAAGAAGATGGCAGGAGGGCCCAAAGCTGCAAAATCTCTTGCAAAGAAACCTCCCAGCTCCGCAAAGGGCGGATCTAGCGGTGCGCCCGCAACCGCTCCTGTGAACTGGACACGGTCCAGCGCAACCAAGACCACGCTTCAGTCTTTCGTGAACCGGGGTGAACTCCCACCTCAGGAGGAGATCCAGTGGCGCGCCCCTGGGGAGAGATCCGCCCAAACCCCAAGGAAGGTGAAGTGGTAGCCTTCTTAGATCATGTCCTGCGTGGTTTCCGCCCACCGGGTTCCCTGTTTTTTCGCCGGGTCTTAAAATACTACGGTCTTAGGCCACAAGACATAGGCCCCAACTCCATTCTCAACATAAGCAACTTTGTAGTTTTCTGCGAGGATTACTTGCAAATTGCCCCCAGCATTGAACTTTTCCTAGAATTTTTCTACTGCAACCCATCCCGCAAAGACAACCTTGGCCCTTACGGTGGAGTGGCGATCCAGCGCCGGCGGGTATGTGATTTCCCGGCTCTTGCTCTCGCCAGCCATCCAAAGGGATGGCAAAACACTTATTTCTATTTCAAAGACACTTCACCCGAGTCAGATGATGCTCGTTACCCGGCTTTTCTGAACTCTGGCATGACCTACGAAGCAAAGATGAACAGCTATGCCCCAGACGCAGACCGGGTCAAACTCGAGCCCACGCTCCGCCGGGCCAAAGCCCTGCTCGCACATGGACTCAGGGGGACTGACCTGGTCAAATGCTGGATCGGCTGGTTCATCCAGCCCCTCAGCATCAGAAACCGGCTCTTCCATGAATATACGGAAGAGACCACTGACGACATGCGTTATTCAGAGATCACTCTGCTGGATGACCAAATCGTGAAGAACGCCAAGAGGCTCCTTGGCGAAAAGAAGACCGATATTGCTATGGACGGGCTCGCCCCATATAGTGCCAAAAACAAGCCTCCTACGGTAAAAAACTTGCCCTTAATTGTTTCTGTAAACTATAACCCGGTACTTCTTGCAAACTGTTACTGATATTTCTTTTTCCAGGACTCCAAATGGTGGAGCGCAGATTTCACCCCTACATCCTCTACTGAAGAGGACACAGAAAGTGACGATCAAGAGGAAGAAGAAGAAGAAGGTGAGCCAGACTCCATAGGCCGGCTCTTCCTCGAGCTGATTAACACCGAAGTCCCCAAAAAGGACACTTCTACTGATAACCCGGCTCTTCTCATTCCAGGCCCCAATGACCCGGCTCCGGACGTATTGCCGGGTCCTGAAACTGCTGCACCCACTCCACAAAAACGGACCCGAGCCGCCATTGCAAAGGTGCCAATTTCTCGTTTTTCAACTTGTACAACGAACTCATCTCAAACTCAAGTACCAACACAGGAGAAGGAGCTTGAGAAGGAGGCCAAGGCAAACAAGAGACCGCGGACCCGGTCTTCTTCAGCCCACGTATCCTTGAGCTCAGGTATCCCTCAACAATCTTTATCAAGCTGGGCCAAATCCATCCAGAAGACGCCCAGCTCAAAGTATCCTTTAGCTGGAAAAATCCGGGTCCCTAAACGCTCTGGTTTATCAGATACTTCTTCCTCGGACGCGGTTAGCACGCCCGAGGATTTCCACATCAATGCCGGGTTAGAAATGCTTCACTATCTCTTCCTTTTTTCAGTACTTTGCAATCTTTACTATGACTAACTGCTTTTCTTTTGTTTCAGCGCTAAGGCAATTGTGGAAGAAGAAGAAGACCCAGAATCTTCTCCCGCTGCCTCTCCTCAACACACAACTGCTGAACCCTCTGTAATGGAGGTACAAATTGAGGAGCCGGTCCAGAAGGAAGAATCTGGCGCCGAAAATGTGGTAGCATCACCACCAAGTCCCCCTGCACCTGCTCCAGAGCCAACAAAGAACACTCCCTCACCCGGGCATGGCTCTGGTACAAAAGAAGTTGAACCAGAAGTTCTAATCACCGGGTCTCATCAAGGCCCAGCTCCTGGTGTCTCTCAAGTTCTTGCAAAGATTGTTGCTCCTGAAGTCAAAGTAGATCCCTCTGCCAAGGGCAAGGACCCGGTTTCTTCTTTAGATTTGGCGACCTTGGATTCCATGTCCACACCTGCACTATGCGAGGAGTATTTCTCTCGCCTTGCTCATCACAAGAATTTGGAAACTGAACTTGTTTCTCTACTTCAAAAACGATACCAGGTACTCTTTTATCTTTGCTTGACCTTTTATCTTTTGCATAACTATAACCTTACTAGCCCCCAAGCTCCAAGACTATCACTTGTTGATGGACTTGGTGCTTGAAAAAATAATAGCTTACCAAAAAACTTCAACCTGTAGCCCCCAAGGCCCGGGTTGTATGTTTACAACAAGCCGGGTCTTGAAATCACTTTTCCTTCGTCACAATCAAACTGCGAAAAACAACTTTTAAAGACTGTAGCCCCCAAGTGCCGGGTTAGCTGCCCGCAGCAACCTGGGACTGCACTTTTCACTTATAAACTTGAAACTTTAGAAAAAACTCTGAACTGCTCTCTTTTTTGTGTAACAGGAGCATGTTAACAAAGCCAACGAAGAAGTGGCCCGGCTCCAAGGAGCCTTGAAAGCTGAAACTGAGACCCGGACTGAAGATACGAACAAAATTCAGGCCCTTGAAGAAAAAATAACTGCCTTGACGCAAGAAAATTCTGACTTGACGCGGAACATGCAAGAGCATGAGGATAACTTTCAAGAGCAGCTGACCAACCTCCAACAGAAGTTGGACTCAGCCACCAATGAGCTTGCCTGCCTAAAAAAGATGATCACCTCCATGGTTACTTCACTTGTTGGTAAGCACAAAACTTTGAAACCTTGTAATATTTGTCTAACCAGACCCGGAATGTGAACTAACTCCAACTTCTATTTCTTGAATACAGGTTCACGTGACGGAAACGTCCGCAAAACCGCAACTGAGAAGATAAAATGCATGTATACACTGGTTCGCCAGTTATACTTTGGAAGCTGTGAGGTGATCAAGGCCGCCAGGAACTGGGAGAACCCGCCCAGCACTTATACTGAAGTGCTGGGTCACTTATCCACAATGCCAGGCTGGATTCAGTTATTGAAGAAATCTGCTTGCAGAGCCGGCGCAATGCGCAGCCTAGCCTTAGCTAAGGCCTACTATCCCAGTCTTGACCCGGCTAAACTTGCTTCAGGGTTTCCAGAGTACAATGCAGATGGAACTGCCTTCGACAGGAAGGCCTACGGCCGGGTTGTGAAGCAGACCCGGGTCGCAGCCACCCAAATTGCCAACGCTCTGAAGCTCAACAGCATCCAATATGGCTATAATGAAGCTAATAAAGAGATTGTGGAGGATGAACCTCAGCGCATCAACCTCCTGCAAAGTTATAAGGATTTCCTTGCGACAGAGCAAAATGTTTCCAGCTCCTCTGCAGCCCCAAGCTCAACAACTCCAACTGTGCCTCCTCCTTCACGTGCGGCCGTAGAAGACGATGAAGAAGGATATTTCCAATCTCTTCAACTTGTCACCTGGCGCACAAATGAAGCCCCCAAGACCCGGGAAGCAGAAACAGAGCCGGCAAAAGAGGACTCGGCCAGCGCCAAAGATGATACTCCAGCCACCACTCCTTCTACTAACCCGGCGCCTGAGGCCGGCTCTTAAACATTTGCCCAGCAGCTGCGTCTGCATAAAAACTTGTCTTATTTGGCCCTTGGGGCACAGTATTGTAATAACTTAGCCGTATTTTGATACTATGCCTGTGATGTGCGCTCATGCGCTGTAAAACTTTGCAGTAATCGTATTGTGTCTTTACCTGTCAAAATACTTGTTCTTCTGTGGTTTCGATGACCCTTTTGGTGTCTTTAACTGTGAGCCGGCTTTCGCATGGATACCCTGGCGCAACTTCTCTGAGAAAAACAGGGTCGAACCAAGTCCCAATGGGCTTCATGGTTGATTGAATTTCCAGGTGTGCAATCAGGCCATAAAGTCGCGAGTCACATCAGCTGCACAGCAAGATAACCAAGAATACTAGTGGCATAAAAGCCGGGTCTTGGGATTGCAGCTACAGACTTTTGCAGTAAGAGCCCCCAAGACCTGGATCAATGTTTATAAAGTAAAGGGCTTATGCCACAGTACCCCATTGATCCAAAATACTGGCGGGACGCACTCTTTGGGCGTCCTCAAGATATAAAATCAACACACATATTACTCAAGAGAACAAACTGTGACTGCTCTGCCGGGTTACAATATTTGAAACCCGGATAACCACTGGGGCCGGGTCCCGGGGAAATAACTTGGCACTTTTCAATAACAAGCCCCCAGGACCAAGCTGATCAAAAGAACTATTATGATGCAAATAAAAAATAACCGGCTTAAAAACTGAAAAGTAAACTGAGACAAAGAAAATTTCTGTTCAACCTTTACTTTATTGATAGAAAAGGTTAGGTCAGCAAGCCGCCTCATTAAAAACCTTCCAGTCCCCTTAGGTACCCTGGTAAGGAAAAGAGCGCGTCTGAAACCTGCTGCCTGTTACATCGTGTGTTACAACTTTTACATCTTTCTCTTGCTAAGTATAATATGGGCGCAGCTGCGCAATGTTCCACGGCCTCTCACGCTCTTCCATGGAAAAGGTGGAGCGTGTGGTATCATTGACTGTCTCTGACTTTTCTCTTGCGTCCACTAAGTAGTATGAACCATTGTCCAATTTCTTGCTTACGATGAAGGGCCCCTCCCAAGGAGGTGATAATTTGTGCATCCCTTCCTTGGACTGCACCCATCGTAATACCAGATCACCCTCCTGGAAAGTACGAGTTTTAACCCGGCGACTATGATACCGCCTCAAATCTTGCTGATAAATTGCTGATCTTTCCAATGCTTGCTCTCTATTCTCCTCCAGCAGGTCAACAGAATCCTGCCGGGTCTTCTCATTTTCTATCTCAACGTAAGCCGCCACGCGAGGCGAGTCATGAATAATATCACTTGGCAAAACTGCTTCTGCCCCGTACACCATAAAGAAAGGGGTCATCTTTGTAGATCTGTTGGGTGTTGTGTTAATTCCCCAAACAACTGATGGCAACTCCTCAACCCACGCTCCGGCGGCTCTGAGACACGGGACCCGGAGACGTGGTTTTAAACCTCTAAGCAGCTCCTGATTTGCTCGTTCAACCTGTCCATTGGCCTGAGGATGAGCAACTGAGGCCACATCCAAACGTATACCATTATTTCCACAAAACTTTGCCATCTCTCCAAGTGACATATTAGTACCATTGTCTGTGATAATACTATGAGGATATCCAAACCTATGTATGATCTGCTTCATAAACTTGACCACTGTAGCCGCCTCACAGTTTGTAACAGGCATAACTTCAACCCACTTTGTAAACTTATCAATAGCAACCAAGAGGTGGGTTTTCTTGCAAGGAGACATGCTGAAAGGACCCACCATGTCAAGCCCCCAAACTGCGAAAGGCCAAGTCAAAGGTATGGTGCGCAGTTCCTGAGCCGGCACATGAATCTGTCTGGCATATCTCTGACACCCATCACATCTATTCACCAAGCGCTCTGCATCTGCCTGGGCTGTGAGCCAAAAGAAACCATGTCTAAAAGCTTTTGCTACCAATGACCTTGTTGAAGCGTGATGACCACAATCCCCTTCATGAATTTCCTTCAAAATTTGCCGGCCCTCCTTTCCAGAGACACACCTCTGAAACACGCCTGAGACACTTCTCTTGTACAACTCGCCATCAATAACCACGTAGGCCTTGCACCGGCGCACGATCTGCCGGGCTATAACTTCCTGTTGTGGCAACTCACCACGCAAAAGATACGCCAAGTAAGGTTCTGTCCACTCTGGGATCTCATGTGTTGCTGCTACCAACTGTGAATCCGGGTCCTCCTGACCCGCCAGCTCCTCTGCATCCTGAAGCTTGACTGATGGCGTCCATAGCTCGTCCAAGAAAACATTTGGTGGAACCGGCTCTCTGCGAGAACCGAGTCTCGACAAAGCATCTGCAGCATCGTTTTTTCTGCGGTCAATATGATCCACCTGAAAGCCTGAGAAGAACCCGGCTACTCTGTCCACCTCTCGCCTGTAAGCCGCCATCGTTGCATCTTTTCTGTCCCAAGTTCCCGACACTTGCTGCGCCACAAGATCTGAATCCCCATAGCACTTGATACGCTTGACATTCATCTCTTTTGCCATACGCAAACCATGCAACAAAGCCTCATATTCTGCCACATTATTGGAACAATCAAAGTGAATTTGCAAAACATAACTCAACTTATCACCTTTGGGAGAAGTTAGCACAACTCCAGCTCCTGATCCTTGCTCTTGTTTAGACCCGTCGAAATGCATAACCCACGATTTGAGACTCGGGGTGAGAGGTGGCGCATTCAACTGCGTCCAATCATTAAGAAAATCCACCAATGCTTGAGATTTAATAGCTGTGCGAGGCACATACTCAATGTGATAATCCCCCATCTCTATGGCCCACTTGGCAACTCTCCCAGTAGCTTCTGAATTTCTAATAATATCTGCCAAGGGTATAGAACTAACCACCGTAATTGGATGCTCCTGAAAATATGGTTTCAACTTTCTACTGGCCATGAAAACACCATACACTAACTTCTGCCAATGCGGGTACCTTTGCTTGGTTTCTGATAACACCTCACTAACATAATAGACCGGCCTTTGCACCGGGTTCTCTTTTCCTTCCTCTTTTCTCTCGACCACCACCACGGCACTCACAGCCTGAGGCCCGGCAGCGACATATAATAGCATGGGTTCCTTGGGACCCGGCGCTGCCAGAACTGGCGCTTCTGACAGCTGTTTCTTCAAAGCCTCAAATGCCTCATCTGCCTCTTGATTCCACACGAAATTATCTGTTTTCTTCAATAACTTGTACAAAGGAATTGCTTTCTCTCCGAGCCGGGAAATAAACCGGCTTAACGCTGCCACACAACCCGTCAACTTCTGAACATCGCTCAGTTCCTCTGGCTTTTTCAAGCTTTGAATGGCTCTAATTTTTTCCGGGTTTGCCTCAATTCCCCGCTCTGACACAATGAAACCAAGTAACTTTCCCGCTGGGACTCCAAACACACACTTTGTAGGATTAAGCTTCATCTGGTACTCCCTCAGATTTTTGAATGTCTCTGTAAGATCACGAATAAATGACTCGGCTTTCTCTGACTTTATTACCACGTCATCAACGTAAGCATGCACATTACGTCCAATCTGATCATGAAAACAATTCTGAATACACCTCTGATAAGTTGCCCCTGCATTCTTTAACCCAAAAGTCATGGTCTTGTAACAAAAAGCACCAAAGGGAGTGATAAATGACGTCTTTTCCCAATCATTTTTGTTCAACTTGATCTGATGATACCCTGAATAAGCATCCAAGAAACACAAAAGCTCGCTACCTGCTACTGCATCCACGATTTGATCAATACGCGGTAACTGAAACGGATCTTTGGGACAAAACCTGTTCAAACTTGTGAAATCAATACACATCCTCCACTCGTTGTTCTTTTTCAGAACCAAAACCGGGTTAGCTAACCACTCTGGATGAAACACTTCCATGATAAAGCCGGCCTCCAAAAGCCGGGCTATCTCCTCTCCAATTGCTTTCCTTCTTTCTGCATTCATTTTCCTCATACCCTGTTTTACCGGCTTTGCCTTAGGATCAACATGTAAGCTGTGCTCAGCGAGTTCAGTTGGAATGCCTGGCATGTCACTAGGTGTCCATGCAAAAACATCCCTATTCTCACGGATGAACTCGATGAGCGCGCTTTCCTATTTATCAGTCAAGTTGGTCCCAATGGCGAACTGCTTGGAAGAATCTCCAGGCACAAAATCCACCATCTTTGTATCTCTGGCAGCTTTGAACTTTGCCCTATCATCCTCTGTTGTTGGCCTTTTAAGTGCTGTGTTATCCTGCGGGTCAAGATTTGCTCTGTAAGCTTTCAATTCCTCCTTAGCACAAGCATGCTCTGCTAAGGCTGCATCCCCCTCATCACACTCTGCCGCAATATCTCTGTTACCATGCACTGTAATGATCCCATGAGGACCCGGTATTTTCAACTGGAGATACACGTAACACGGCCTTGCCATGAACTTGGCATAGGCCGGCCTTCCCAACAATGCATGATATGGACTTGGAAACTTTACCACCTCAAACGTGAGCCACTCTGATCTGAAGTTATGGATAGACTCACCAAAAGCTACCTCCAATGAAATTTTACCCTCTGGTGTGGCTGATTTTCCCGGAACTATACCATGAAAAATTGTTGACGTTCTCTGCAACTGTGACTCCTTCAAACCCATGCGCACAAACGTGTCCCAGTACAAAATATTGATGCTACTGCCACCGTCCATCAGCACTTTCTTTAACTCAAAACCATGAACTTGGGGAGCCACAACCAACGCAAGAAGACCCGGGTGCTCCACCACCTCTGGATGATCCGCCCTACTCCAAGTAACTGCATGCTCTGACCACCTCAAATATCTCGGAACTCCTGCAGCCACTGTGTTAACTGCCCTCTTGACTATTTTCCTCTCTCTCTTGGTTGTGCCACTTGTGTATATATGATACTGACCAAGTTGCCTTGGCTGCTGTGAAAATCCACCTTGGTTACTTGTGTTCTGATTTTGGTTCTGACCCGGATTTCCCGTAGGTACCGCATTTGCTCCAGTCAAAGGTCCCGAGGCCGGGTTACCACCCGTGCCGGGTCCTCCACTTCTATTTGCTCCTTGCAAAGCTCTCTGCACCTCATTGTTTTTCCACCTGTTCAGATCCACACACTGAGCCAAAGAATGATTGGCGGCTCTGCCGTTCTTACTATGACGAGGACACGGCATCCTGAAGGCCTCCTCATTACTCATTGGACGCGATCCTTGGTAATTATTTCCACTGTTGTAATTCCAATTGTTGCCTTGAGAACCCCTGTTTTCCTGATAACCCCTGTTTTCCTGATATCCTCTGTTTTCCTGATAATTCCCATCCATCCTTTGCCTCTGAAACCCGGCATTGGTATTTGCCACTAACTCTGAACTACCATCATTGTGACCTCGCTTATGCTGATTCTGGTTACTGTTATTGTTGTTACCCGAGCCATTATTGTTCCTTCCACCATTATTTGCCGTGCCTTTCCCCTTCTCCTCCTCAGGCTCATCCTGAGTCTTGTCTGTGGCTGCATGCCTGTTGCAAGCATCCATCAACTCTGCCATGGTGACCGGTTTAACCCGGTGCCCTTCCTTCATGCGACCCAGCTTCTGGACAAGTGGTGCATACTTACAAGTTTTCTCCATTGATGAAATTGCGTCCTTTGGCTCGATACCAGACGAGGAATGCAAGATTTCCGTGACCCGGCCCATCCAATGACGTGCTGACTCGCCTTTTTTCTGTATACAACGATCAAGATCCTCGATGGAAAACAAACGCTTGCACGTACCTTGAAAATGCTTGGTGAAAACTGCCTTCAACTCATCCCAGGAATTAATGGACTTCTCTGGTAGATTTTTAAACCACAACTTTGCTGCTCCATCACTCATCATCAAATACATGTACTTGGCGCAAACATTCTCCGTGGCATTGCGTATACACATTGCCATCTCATAACTGCTCAACCAACTGGCTGGGTCCATGCTAGGTTCATAGTTGGATATCTTGCTTGGCTCCTTGAACTTCTCAGGGAAAGGTTCTGCTCTGATGGAATCTGAAAGACATTTTGGCCCGGCTAAACTAGAAGAACTTGCTGAAACATTGACATTACCGGGCGAGCTTGCAGACGCGGCTGGCGCAGGGCCCGGTCCTCCTTGAGGTACTCCTGCTGCAGGTACTACCGGGTTTGCATTACCTGCACTTCTCCCTGCACGTGATCTATTAACTATCTGCTGTGCTATAGAAATTGCTGGGGCGGGTTGATGCTGCTGATTGTTTTGATTCTGATTCTGCTGGGGCGGGTTTGGCTGCTGTGCTGCTGCAGGCCCGGCCAACGGCGGGTTTCCTCCATTGCGGCTCCTACTACGATACGTTGTAGAATGCAACGCACTTTTCTCTCTTGAATACTGCGTCTGCTGAACTACTGCAGTACGTAACATATCTATGGCACGCCGGGCTTCAATCTCTGCTGGTGTATCTCCTAATGGAATACGATCAAGTGCCAGAGTTGCTGCATACACGTTATCCGCCGGATTTGAATAGTGACCCACCGGCGTGTGAAACCTCGGTGTTCTAGGCGGCAGACCCGGATTTCCCCTGGCTCCTCCAGCGGGCAAACCCGGCGCTGCTGTTGCTGCTACATCAATTCTTGCTGTTCCTCTATTCTGCTCTGTACTTGCCCTAGCCACTGGTGCCACCTGAGTTGCGCCAATAGGCTGATCTTCTGGAGTTCTGAACAATGCTGCCACAGGCACTGGGTTTGCTATATTTTCCCCAAGGCCCAGCCGGCTTTGATGCCTCCTCCGGTGTGCCCGGGTTGCCTCGTTGAGACGATTTTCCTCTTCTTCTATTTGCTTCTTTCTCGCTTCTATTTCTTGCCTCTCTGCCTCGGCGTCCCTGCGCATCTGCTCCAACGCTCGGCGTGCTGTATCCAATTCCATTGCTCTAACTGCTGCGTTTTCTGGAGTAACCAACCTTGTAAGTGCTGATGGATCTAAGACCAGGCCATTGTTAAACAAGGCCGGGGCAGCTGCTATGTTACTTCTTTCCTCTCCTTGGGCCCGGTTATGCAGGAACCCAAAACTGTTTCTGTATCTTGCCGTACCCTCGCTTTCCTCTGAGACCGAAGCCGGCTCTCCATCAACCCTCTGTTCTGCCAACTCCAGAATTGGGGGCAGCTGCTGTTGACCCGGGGTGAAGGCCGGTGGAACAACAGCTGATGGTGACGGTTGCATGCTGGACGAAGGCGCGGTGTACACCGCTACCCTACGTACCGGGCTTGGACTTGACTCTTGTTCCTCATCATCCTCTTCTTCTACATCATACCCAAACCGGCCTTCGAACAGGGGCAAGATTGATTCCGACCCGGCTCGTTCCACCGCGTCGCCCGGGATTCCTGCCGGGTCATCCAGCCGTTCCTCCAGCGTGTTCAGGACCCCATCACTTCAGCTGTGCCAACTGATTCCTCTCCATCAGATTGAACAATTGTGGCGGCTCCTGACACAGATTCATAATCTCCATCACTAGCAATCTAGTTGTAATCATGCCCACAAAAACATTAACTTTGCCAATTGGAATAACATCACCTGATTCTAGTAGATCCGAATCCGGTCCCCAGCCAAAATCATCAACGATGAGCTCTCCTTGCTCATTGGTTGTGATCTGGCCAAAGACGAAGTTTTCGACCCCTTGCCTTGCTTCACCCATGATGGTGACACCCTTGGACGCGATTCCCACAGACGGCGCCAACTGTCGTGGGGTAGAAAACACGGCAGATGCTACTTGAGGGTAGCTTAAACTTTTGGGCAAGGCGACTCTGGTGTCTGGATGTTTGTTTAGCACGGCAGGGGACAAAGGTTTACCCAGGTTCGGCCTCTCCATTGGAGATAAAGACCTACTTCCTGCTATCTTATTATTAATCTCGATCTCTGTCTCGATAACCCGGCTACTACAACAGAGCCGGATCTCGATCTAGGTTACAAGGATTGTATGTCTCTCGCCTAAAGCTTGGGGTTACGAAAAGGTCCTCCTTGTCTAAGGGCCTGGAGCCGGTTTATATAGATACCGGGCCTCCTGGTCGCGTACATGATAAGCCGGGTTCTACCCGAACTCTGAGTCCTACTACTACTCCTTTATCCTTCGTGTATTCCAAGTATAGAACCGCCTCTTGAACCGCCTCTGGACCTTCTGGAATACTCTTCATGAATAGCCGGGTCATCGCCAAGTACCGGCCCAGCACCATAACCCGGCCTATGCTGAGGGTTAACTGGCCTCGCCGGGCCTCCTGCCTGGCGGGTCATGTTTTCCTCTTCATGGGCCTACCGGGTTATTATCCCCCCATCAAAGACATGTCAAATCTAATTGAGACATCATTGCTTTTCAGTTCAAGTATATCTGTGTTAGAGTAACTGTGGTCTATGAGTAGTGCATGTCCTGTGGACACTTTGCCTCTTTTACCTCTGAACATTCTTTGGTTCATTTGTTTATAATTTTATTTCCTGTCTTACTGGTCTCTCTGGAGAATGATTGTTCCACGTTTGATGTTTATTCTTACGAGGACACGCTTTTCGGTGCCTCATTGTGGGAGAAGCATGAGTAATTATGGCCATATATATTGTAATTGATGATGAGATGAATCTTAAAACCCCGAGGAGGCTCCTTCAAGCTTAGGGCAGCACGACTCTCCAGTTAAGGAGTCAGAGTAGGCATCTTGATAGTTGTTGCTGGATTTTGTTGTGTTCTAGCCTCTTTGATTCTCTCCTGGATTTTGAACCATGTTTGTTTTTACTATTTTTCCTTTGGGAGACATTTCTTCATCCAAAGTGTATTTGTCATTTCCTACTATTTATCCTTGGCTCCTTGTGATATCTATGTCAGAATGCTGTGCGGTTTCGTTTGTTTCTGTTAGTGCTGCTCCTTATGGCGCCTCGGCGCCGTGTAGCTCAGCAAGTAATCCCTCATTGGGTTCCCCTCCCTCCGGCTGGTTTGCCAGCTCACAAGAGAAAAAGTATGTTGTTGTCCAGAAAGTTTCTTTGCTGTGCTTCAGCATTTCGATTTTCTGTCTCACTTTCACATTGTTCTGAAAATTAGGAGATGGTTGGTTTCCATTTCTAAGTGCCAATATCACTACGATAAATTGTGAAAGGCGAAGGCTTAGGCTTCATTTAAAACGATCTAATTATGCAGGTGTGGATTCTGGGGTTCTAATTTCTCCTTTGTTTCTTGGTTTTCATTCCTTTTACCTTCCTCTTATTTGCTTTGCTATACTCTCTCCGTAGAACATGTTATTCAAGGACCGTTAAGTGATGATTGGACCGGGTTTGAGGTTTCCTTTGCTGAAAGCTTGAAAGGTAGTTTGTTTGGTCCTTTTATGGTTAGACGTCCCTTTTTGCTCTATTGTTTTTTGCCTCTGCTGATGTAGGGTTTGTTTGTCTGTTCTGTGTGTTCAGTGTCTTACCCAGGACGTTCCTATCTTGGCCCCCCTGAGTTTCAGTGTCAGCTCTGTGGCGCCATCTTTTGGTATGCGGAGCGTGTCAAAGCTAATACTTCTGTTCCGTTGCGGCGTGTCCTTTATACCCTTTGCTGTAAGGGTGGAAAAGTCTACATTCCACCCTTTAAAAAACCGCCTCCTTTCCTTGCTAAATTGCTACGTTTTAATGGTAACCGCCGTGCCAAACGTTTTGTCTCTAATATTCAACAATATAACTGTTTGTTTGCTTTCACTTCCATGGGCGCCACCATTGATCGGTCAATCAACAAATCACGTGGTCCAAACATTTTTAAAATCTGTGGTCAGGTCACTCATAGGCTGGGTTCTCTTGTGCCAAAGAAAAAACTTTTGCCTTCATTTGACGGGGAAAGAGAAAGCCCCAAGTATATTGAACTTTACATACATGACACCAGTAATGAGGTTAACAACAGGATCAATGCTGTTAATCCAGACAATGGTTCCAATGCGAGTTTAGATGAGACCATAGTAGCTGGTTTACTTGCCATGCTTAATGCATGTAACCCTTTGGTACAGACATTACGAACAGCTAGCGAACGAATACAGGGCAACGAGAATGAACATGTCTCTATACGTTTGGTTGGTCCTTCTGGTACTGATGGACCTCAATATAACTTGCCAACAGTTAATCAATTGGCAGCTTTGGTTGTCGGTGATTTTACTCTTGAGGCATCCACCCGTGACATTATCATTGACAACAAAGTTGAAGGGTTGCAACAAATTCGTTCTTTACATCCTGCTTTTATGTCCTTGCAATATCCTTTGCTGTTTCCTTTTGCTGAGAGAGGATTCCACCTGAATATTCCATACATTGCCGATGTACCTGCTAGAAACGGTGCACGTAACACTTTGACAATGCAAGACTATTACTGCTTTGTGTGCCAATACCGACCGGACCAGTCCAATCCTTACTTGTGTTATGCCCTTTTGTCATCACAAGCTGTTGTTGATGCACGTGCTAGCATAGATGAAGCACGGTTGTGGTTCATCCTTAGAAACCAGGACAAGCTCAAAAGTGACCATTTTCAAGGCATTGCAGATGCTGTTGGTCAGGGCTTTGTTGATGGTGAAGCTGTTGGTAAAAGAACAGTCTTGCCTTCTAGCCATATCGGAGGTCGACGTTACTTTCAGGAAAATTTCCAAGATGCTTTAGCTGTTTCCCGCGTTCATGGTTGTCCTGATATATTTTCTACCTTCACCTGCAATCCCAAATGGCCTGAAATAACTGAAGCCCTTTTGCTTGAACCTGGCCAAAAGCCTTCTGATAGGGCCGATATTGTTGTTAGGGTGTATAACATGAAACTTGAGGAGTATCTTCAGGACATTAAGTCTGGTTATGCGTATGGTCCTATAAAAGCCGGTACTATTTGTTTTACCTGCTTTTGTATTACTCTCTGTACCTTTGGCTGATCATCGAGTTTGTGGTGTGCTAACTGCCTTTTGTCTCTTGCAGTTCTATATACCGTTGAGTTCCAGAAGCGAGGACTTCCACACGCCCATATTATCAATTGGCTAGACAAGCCACAGGACGAAGAGGTGACTGCAGAGGTGATTGATTCCTACATTTCTGCTGAGATTCCAGATCCTATACAGGATCCACTTGGTTATGTTTTAGTTTCTGAATTCATGATGCATGGTCCTTGTGGAGAACTTAATGATAAATGTGTTTGCATGCAAAAAGGGCTCTGTTCCAAACATTTTCCAAAACCATTTCAAGACAAAACTGTTATTGATGAAAATGGTTTTGCGCTCTATAAACGTCCTGACAATGGCCGTCGTGTGTTTAAAAATGGTCACTGGCTTGATAACCGATGGGTAGTACCGTATAACATGGCTATGCTAAAAAAATACCAGGCTCACATGAACGTTGAATGGTGTAACAAAACACAGGTCATGAAATATTTATTCAAGTATGTCACCAAAGGCCCTGATTTTTCTAATGTGTATCTAGAGAGGGTTAAAGGAAATGGTGTCCCTGAGGATAGTACTAAGCCTGTCAACATCGACGAGGTTCGAGAGTATCTAAGATGTAGGTTTATATGTGAGTATGACGCTTTATGGAGAATTTATGGCTATACTATACATGGGAAAACTCCATCTGTTGAAAGATTACCGGTGCACACACTTGATATGAATGTTATCATGTTCAGAGCTGATACAGACCTCACTAAGATTGTTGACAATGAATTCTTAAGAAAGACCATGCTTACAGAATGGTTTGTTGCCAATGCCTTATTTCCTGATGCTAGACTGTTAACTTACTGTGATTTTCCAACAAAATGGACTTGGGATTTAGAAACTAGATCTTGGCATGTTAGAGGAGGCGGTGATAGAATAGGCCGTATCTACTATGTGCAACCAACTGCTGGCGAGCTTTATTACTTACGTACACTTCTCATGATTGTTAAAGGAGCGATGTCTTATGCAGATCTTAAAACCTTCGAGGGTAAAACTTTTCCTACTTTTAAGCTGGCCTGTGCTGCTCGGGGTCTTCTTGGAGATGACGCCGAGTGGTATAGAGCCTTTGATGAAGCTGTCATCTGGGGTTTTGGGGCACGTTTGCGGCAACTTTTTGTAACCATGCTTATTCATTGTGAGGTGAGTGACGAAAGAGCTTTCTTTGAGCGGTTCTGGATTGCTATGGCCGATGATATGCAGTATGGCATTAGGCGGGCTCTGGACAAGCGAGACTATGTTGTTCCAGACGAACAACTAAGAGACCTCTTGCTTGCTGAACTCGGTGATCTTTTTGTGAAGAATGGTTCTAGAATAGGAGACTTTAATTTGCCACCGAGGACAACTTGCAGTGGTCCTTTTCATGAGAATAGAATGATTCAGGAAGAACTAGCTTATGATTCAGTTGCTCTTGCAAAAGAGGCGGTTTACTTATTTCATAGACTTAATGCTGATCAGCGTTCTGCTTTTCAAACGATTGTTCACTGTGTGTTGGAGCAGGAATCTGGTTTTTACTTCGTTTCTGGCTTTGGAGGGACCGGAAAAACTTTTTTATGGAATGCCATTGTCTCCTTTCTTAGAGGGGAAGAAAGGGTTGTTCTCACTGTTGCTTCTTCTGGTGTTGCCTCTCTTTTATTACCCGGTGGTAGAACTGCACATTCCCGCTTTAAAATTCCTATTGATATCGATGAGACTTCTTTTTGTGATATCAAGAGGGGTTCTCACTTGGCTGATCTCATGAAAAAAACATGTTTAATTATTTGGGATGAAGCACTGATGACAGACCGTGTGTGTTTTGAGTCTTTAGACAGGACTTTGCGTGACATCTTATCAGTTGAGAATCCTAAGCTCGCTCTTATTCCTTTTGGTGGTATCGTCGTTGTTTTGGGAGGGGATGTTCGTCAGATACTGCCTGTTGTTACAGGTGGTTCTCGGCCACAAATTGTTGCTGCTACAATTACTAATTCGCCACTGTGGTGTTCTGTCACTATTTTGACCCTAACCGAAAACATGAGGCTCTCGGTGCCAAATGCGGACATTGCTTTGTTACAAGAGATTGACTTATTTAGCAAATGGGTACTTGCTCTTGGGGAGGGGAGGTTACCTGCGGTAGCACGTGGTACTGAGGATTCTCCAACGTGGATTGATATTCCGGATGACATGCTGGTTCACACGGACGGTAATCCTATAGCGGCCATAGTAGATGCTGTCTACGTAGACTTTGTCTCTAACTATCAAGACTCCATGTATTTGCGCCAGCGAGCTATTCTAGCGCCCACAAATGATATAGCTGAAGAGATCAACACGCATGTAATTGAAATGGTTCCTTCTGATGGTAGAGAGTACCTTAGCTATGATTCTAAGGTTAGTCCTGCTGGTGCTGTCCAAGAAGATGATCTCTTTTACCCTTCTGAAGTTCTGAATGCAATTGTTGTTCCTAATTTCCCTAGACACAGGTTGTTTCTAAAGAAGGGTGCTCCAATTATGCTTCTTAGAAATATAAGTCAATCTGCTGGTCTATGTAATGGCACACGCTTGATTATCTTGGATCTTGCTGATCGTGTCATTAAAGCTGTTATAATTACAGGGTCGCATATTGGAGATGTGGTGTACATCCCTAGAATTGAGCTAACGACAAAAAATCTAAGTGGCCTTTTATACTTCAACGACGCCAATTTCCTATCCGACTTTCCTATGCAATGACTATTAATAAGAGTCAAGGACAGACTCTAACCTCTGTTGGTTTGTACCTAAAAACACCAGTGTTCTCACATGGTCAGTTATATGTAGCTGTGTCCCGTGTGACTTCTAGAAAGTTTCTGAAAATATTAATCCTAAATGAAGACAAGACCTGTGGGTCACAAACAAAAAATGTTGTATATCGTGAGGTCTTTAAGGCCGCTGGCTTGACTCAATTTGAAAAATTATATTTTGTTTGTACATATCTTTACCCTTCACATTTTTTACTACATGCTGTATATAGCCACTTTGTTGGACTGTGTTTACACTTGGTTATTTGGTAATATGGCAAGTGTACCGTAGGATGTGTACCTTCTCCGTTTGTATATATAGTTTGATAACCCATGTCTGTATTCACCTGTGTTTGGTGACAACACAGTTTATCTAGCTTTTGTCCACTGGATATTGACTGGATCGTCGCGTTCGTGATGTTTTTGTCTACTTTGTGTTGTCTCATGCCAATCATTTTTGGAAACAGTTATTGCACGTATGTGATTGTATTTTCTTTTTTCCCTACTGTATTACATCAGTTTTCAGTTACTTGCTGACCTGACCATCTGCTGTCTCTTTTATTTGTAGATGTCGATTAGTCCATTGAGTGACCTCAATCCTGGCAGCCGCCATTGGACAATTCAGGTCTATGTCTGTAGGCTGTCGCAGCATCGTGGAGCCACCGATGATGGGCCTATACAGCACATAGATATGGTGCTTCTGGACACTCAGGTCTATATTTGGCTTGTGTTGTTTTTGTTGGTTTGTGCTCGAGCTGTCTGTTAAACTGTCTTTTTATCATTTGTTTTAGGGAAACCACATGTATGCTGAAATAGGAGGGGCACATGTTGACGCGTTGATCAACAGGATTTCCGAAGGAAATGTTTATGAGCTAAAAAGGTTCTTGGTGGCTGCAAAGAAACGCAATTACAGACCGGTGGAGGGTCAGTACATGATCTGGATCGGTAAATATGCATCTGTGGTTGAGATAAATGTTCCATCATGGATTTTCCACTCTGCACTTATGCTCTGACAAAGCTTCATGAGCTCCCAATGCCTGTAGATATGCCTGAACGCTTTACAGGTACCCTGACTCTTATATATTTTGTTCCTCTCTACAGATTGTGGGTTTTCTTCCTAAATAGCTTACTGTCGTTATTATATCATTGTAGATGTGCTTGGTATCATCACGGGTATTTCTCCTGCTACTCAGTTCCACAGCGCCTACCGTGCTACGCCATCTATCAAGAGGGTTATTCATCTAAGTGATATAAAGTACGTCTGTTTAGGATAAGTTGCATGCTTTTGCTCTGTGTTCTCTTCTTTCTCTACTAGATCTATATGTGTTTCACCAATGTTCTTTTTGTTTGCAGTGGTTACAAAATCGATCTTATCTTATGGGGAGAACGAGCTCTTGCCTTTGAGGGAGAAAGTTTGCTTCAGGCTGCTGAAAAGGAACCTATTGTAGTCATTTTTGTTGGCACCTTGGTGAAACCTTATGAAGGTATTACAGTCAAAGCCCATGAAATCTCAAAGCAACCTTTTCTTGATCTTCTTCTAATTTTTGTTTACACTATCTTACTCACAGGTCGGAGGGGACTTAGCGGCAGTGCTCCATGTCGTTGGTACATTAATGAAGACCTACCTGAGATCAATGAGCTGCGTGCAAGGTAACTATGACACATTTAATGACAGGGCAACTTACATTTTATTTCCAAGCCACTGTGCTTTTATAGCTGACAGTTGCCGTTTTTTCCCCACTTGCATAGGTTAAAAGATAGTATTCCTGCTGTTGAAAACATCTTGCTTCAAGGACAATCTGCCGCTGAGATCAGTGCCCAAGTGAATCTTGAAACCAAGACAGTTTCTGAACTTCTTGACCTAAACATTTGGGATCATGATGTACGTACCTATGTTCTTATAATCTTGATCTGAAGGTGTATTTTTCTCCTAGGCATAACCAAATTTCTATTTCCTTGCAGAAGACTAAGTTCTTTTGCACTGTTGTTATTACAAAGCTTAGTCCTGCTCAACGGTGGTGGTTTTCCTCATGTTCAACTTGCCACAAGACAACGGTTCCATTTGGTTCTGAATTTAGGTGTACTGATGCAACTTGTGTTGGCAAAGGCGCAATGCCTAGGTAATTATCTTCTCTTACAATCACATGTTGAGAATCTTCTGTTTCTTGCGTCCTCTCTAATCAAAATTTGTGTTTTCCAGGTACCGCATATGTTATGTTGGTTCTGATGGAACTGGTGAAGTAGAGCTGGTGTTCTTTGACAGGGTGGGCAAAGAAATAGTTGGGAAGCCACTCATGAGTTTGTTGCGCATTGGACATTCCCAGAGTACCTCTGTGAAAGAGGTTATTGGGTCTGCACGGATGGATCAGTCTACTCCCAAAGAACTAGCGGCTGTTATCTCAAAGAAGTACCGTTTTGTTGTTTCTGTGACAACAAAAGTTTCGAAGCAGGTTCAGAGAAACCATCTTATCAGGTTCATAGGATTGATGAGACCTATGGAAAGCAGCCTCATTCTTCTACTCTCCGTCATAGTACTGGGCTGGCATTGGCATCAAGCAGCAACTCTGGGGACAGTGGTTTAAGTCCTTCTGGGATGGCTCTAGCAAATCTAGCTGCATTGAGCCAGACCACTGCCTCAGACATTGTGACTGCATCTCTGAAGCCCCACCCACCAGTCAAGGTGGCACTGATATGGTGAGAACATTTCTTCCTGTTAAGATATTACTTTTCTTATGCTACTGTTTTTGTGATTTCTTAGTGAGCTTCTGAGTACGTTACATTAGTATGATCTATGTTACTTCTCTTCTTGAACTTTCTAAACAATTACACTATGTTATGAACAGACTCCTCCTCAAATGACTCTTCTAAAGTCGCCGCCATCCATTCTAAAGCCACCTGGCCTCAAGTATGTTTATACACTACAGGAAGTCTAGCAGTATTTCTTCTTACTAATGTCTCTTCTTGCTATTTGCATGACCTGGTACATGTCATATATCTTTTTGTACAACAGGATGAAAGAAAACAAGGGCTCAACTGTAAAGAGGCCCCTGTTCCAGGACCCGCCTCCTGAAGTTGTGACTGTCGAGATGTCTCAGGATGTGGATGCAAAGGTCGAAGCCTACGTGCTACATCATTTTCGTTCTTATGTTTTGGACTGTTTAGACCCTTTATGTGATTCTTACACTTGGCTTATCTCTAATTCCAGGCCAATGCTGCTCTTCTTGACGAACCAACTGAACACCTGGCAGCATCATCGGCAACTGCAACAGAGGTTGGTGTTTTGATCATACATGCGTCTGCCTAGATTGATTTAGTTCTTTCATGTGGTATTGCGACAATCAGACTAGCTTCATTCATCTGTGATACAGGATCAAAAGGAAGAACCATCGCCAAATAGCACAGACAAGAGGTAATTACTCCTCTACTCATGTCCATGTGACTATGGCAACTATCTGTGTTTTATATGTGCTTTACGAAGTTGTGTTAACCAAATTTGCAGGCGCAAGATCCAGACCGCAAAGGGGCTGGCGAACACTGACAACAAGAAGAAGAAGATTACCTAGTTTAGGTAATTGACCTACAGGACATTTTCAAGTGTTCATCCCCATTTGTACTCTTTAATTTAGTACATTCTACTACTAGATTGGTTTAGAGAAGATGAACAAAGGTCTGCCATTAGTACTCTTTAAAGAAGATGAACACCATTTTTTTTCCATAAACATGAACTTAATTGCTGGTGGGTTTCATCCGCCAAAGGTCCACGGATAGTTTTGAACGATACCTAGAAAGAAAGAAAATCTATAACCTCCTGGTTTTAGACAGTACAAAACTAATTGATTATCAGCCACATGCAAAGCTCTTATACAGTTTCCATAATACTCTTATATTTAGTTTATAATGACATAGGCTGGGCATTCATTTCAGATAAGTGCAATGCATTTTGTTATTATGTTAATGGTTTTTGGGCTGATCTCACTGTGTACCATACTTGCATTCTGAGTACTTTTATTTTGACTAATTCTAACACATGGGATTATTGTGCCTCAGTATTACTATGATTTTTTCATGCATTTTTTTACTTGGCGTTCAGGACTGATAACAGTTCAGTTTAGATCTATTGTTCACAATCTTTGACATTCAGTTTTGGGTGGTGTAAAATTGTTTTATGCTTCAGTTATATATTCCTATGAAGAAGTTCCTGTAATGTTCCATGTTTCTATCATCAGATCATTGGCATGATTCCGATTGGTTTGGTTTGTTGCATAAACAGAGTAGTTATCCTCCTTGATATTATTCACCTTCATCACTTGATGCTTTGTCGGAATCATCTAATAAAATTAATTTATTTGGTCACTGTCTTGATATCTTTAAGCTTGATCTAGCACAGTTTCTTTATGTGCAAGCACATGGTTGTTTTCAAGCTGTGCCCCTAAACTGCTACTGATAATGACAAATGTGTACATGTTAGCTATCTCTCTTGAATTATGCATGCTTAATAAGCTTATCCATTTCCTACTCAGTATGATCTAGACAGAATGTCCCAAGGATTTTAGACCGTCATGAGTGTGACTGTGTCAGGCTCTAAGCTGCAGTATGTTGAACTTTGTGCTTATTTTTTTTCAAATTAGTAACAACTGAGCTACATAGATGGAGTATGTCCATTTTATCATTGTGTTAATAACAGTATTATTATTGTTTCTAGATAATTTACCTGTTCTTCTGAGATAAAAGGAGAAAAGATACATACCATGCTGTGCTATCTAGCTAATTCTTGTGCTCTTTTGTCAGGTACGGGCACTTCTGGCGATGAAGCTACAAGCGAGTGTCTCTTATGTATTAGTTTGCATACTTTCGACTTTAAAGACTCTGTTCCTTCATTTTGTGATCATCCTGTAAATATAGACTAGGTGCCGATCGAGGCATGGTCCATGCGCACCTTATGTGGTTGCTCCTTTTGTATTCCATTCACATCACGATCTTGATGTGTTATGGTTTCGAATGGTATCAGATGATTAGCTAAACTTATGGATGGTTCTAGCCTATGTTAGGCACTTAAATTAGTCAGGAGACAAAACATTTGTATGCTCTTGATTCTGTGCCATTAGCTACTCATAACTGAAACTGCTTTGTTCAGTTATATTCTGTGGCGTCCTGCTTTCATATATACCATGTGCCATCTTGATCATTGCCGAGTGCACCTCTTCGTCGGTATTTATCGTTTGTGACCCCTTTTTCCAATGTCATTTCAATTTCATGATTTTCTGGTTCCTTTACGGTGTCATTCAAGTTTTGTGGGGATATCTGACTTCCAAGAAATGCTGACATTTGTGTCATCTGTTTCGTGTGCTTTTCACAACATAGTTCGGTTCATTCATCAACAGAGTACTAACGAAGAACATAGTAGATAATATTTATCTTTCTATCAATGATTCTTTACAGCAGTAATTTGTGAACCCAGACCAATGCACTAATGTTATATTGGTTAAGAACATTCATTCAACTGCATAAGCTATATACAAAGAGAAGTTCATAAATATTTTGTGCTACCGATCAGAAACTAAAAATAAGACGGCATCGGAAACACGGGAACACGGCATCGGAAACCCGGCATCGGAAACACGGGAACACGGCATCGGAAACACGCGAACACGGGAACACGGAACACGGGAAACACGGGAACACGGCATCGAAAACACGGTAACACGGGAACACGGCATCGGAAACACGGGAACACGGGAACACGACATCGGAAACACGTGAACACGGCATCGGAAACACGGGAACACGGGAGCACGGGAACACGGAACGGCATCGAAAACACGGTAACACGGCATCGGAAACACGGGAGCACGGGAACACGGAACACGGCATCGGAAACACGGTAACACGGCATCGGAAACACGGGAACACGACATCGGAAACACGGTACCACGCGAACACGACAAAGAAAACATGGGAACATGGGAACACCACGGGAACACGGCATCGGAAACACGGGAAGACGGCATCGGAAACACGGGAACACGGGAGCACGGGAACACGAAAACGGAACACGGGGTCACGGCATCGGAAACACGGAAACACCGGGACACGGCATCGGAAACACGGGAACACGGGAGACACGGGAACACGGGAGCACGTCATCGAAAACACGGGACCACGGCATCGGAAACACGGGACCCGGCATCGGAAACACGGGAACACGGCATCGGAAACACGTGAACACGGAACACGGGAAACACGGGAACACGGCATCGGAAACACGGTAACACGGAACACGGCATCGGAAACACGGGAACACGGCATCGGAAACGCGGGAACACGGGAGCACGGGAACACAAAATCGGAAACACGGGGTCACGGCATCGGAAACACGGAAACACCGAAACACGGCATCGGAAACACGAGAACACGGGAACACGGCATCGGAAACACGGGAACACGGGAATGAGCACGGGAACACGACATCGGAAACACGGGAACACGCGTCGAAAACACGGGAACACGACATCGGAAACACGGGAACACGGGAGCACGGAAACACGACATCGGAAACACGGGGACACACAGTAATTTGTGAAGCCAGACCAATGCATTAATGTTATATTGGTTAAGTACATTTATTCGACTGCATAAGCTATATACAAAGAGAAGTTCATAAATGTTTTGTGCTACCAATCAGAAACTAAAAATAACCCATCTAACTCAAGGATCAAGTTCATGAATGTTTTCTGCTACTGTTTACCGTACCATTTTACACACTGTATACCAGTGTCAACGGCGGGTGGCACATGGGAACATGGGAACACCACGGGAACACGGCATCGGAAACACGGGAAGACGGCATCGGAAACACGGGAACACGGGAGCACGAAAACGGAAACACGGGGTCACGGCATCGGAAACACGGAAACACCGGGACACGGCATCGGAAACACGGGAACACGAGAGACACGGGAACACGGGAGCACGGCATCGAAAACACGGGACCACGGCATCGGAAACACGGGACCCGGCATCGGAAACACGGGAACACGGCATCGGAAACACGTGAACACGGGAACACGGAACACGGGAAACACGGGAACACGGCATCGGAAACACGGTAACACGGAACACGGCATCGGAAACACGGGAACACGGGAACACGGCATCGGAAACACGGGAACACGGCATCGGAAACATGGTAACACGGGAACACGGCATTGGAAAGACGGTAACACGGGAACACGGCATCGGAAACACGGGAACACAGCATCGGAAACACGGGAACACGGAATCGGAATCGGATACACGGGGTCACGACATCGGAAACACGGGAACACCGGGACACGTCATAGGAAACATGGGAACACAGCATCAGAAACACGAGAACACGGGAACACGGCATCGGAAACACGGGAACACGGCATCGGAAATACGGGAACACGGGAACACGACATCGGAAACACAGGAGCACGACAACACGGCATCGGAAACACGGGAGCACGGCATCGGAAACACGGGAACACGGCATCGGAAACACGGTAACACGGGAACACGGGAACACGGAACACGCCATCGGAAAACACGGCATCGGAAACACGGGAACACGACATCGGAAACACGGGTCACGGCATCGGAAACCCGGTAACACGGGAACACGGCATCGGAAACACGGGAACACGTCATCGGAAACACGGAACACGGCATGGCATCGGAAACACAGTAACACGGGAACACGGCATCGGAAACATGGGAACAAGGGAACACGGCATCGGAAACACGGTAACACGGGAACACGACATCGGAAACACGGGAACACGGCATCGGAAACACGGGTCGGAAACACGGGAACACGGCATCGGAAACACGGGAACACGGCATCGGAAACACGGAAACACGGCATCGGAAACACGGTAACACGGCATCGGAAACGCGGGAACACGGGAGCACGGGAACACAAAATCGGAAACACGGGGTCACGGCATCGGAAACACGGAAACACCGAAACACGGCATCGGAAACACGAGAACACGGGAACACGGGAACACGGCATCGGAAACACGGGAACACGGCATCGGAAACACGGGAACACGGGAATGAGCACGGGAACACGACATCGGAAACACGGGAACACGCGTCGAAAACACGGGAACACGACATCGGAAACACGGGAACACGGGAGCACGGAAACACGACATCGGAAACACGGGGACACACAGTAATTTGTGAAGCCAGACCAATGCATTAATGTTATATTGGTTAAGTACATTTATTCGACTGCATAAGCTATATACAAAGAGAAGTTCATAAATGTTTTGTGCTACCAATCAGCAACTAAAAATAACCCATCTAACTCAAGGACCAAGTTCATGAATGTTTTCTGCTACTGTTTACCGTACCATTTTACACACTGTATACCAGTGTCAACGGCGGGTGGCGCGCGGCAAAGCCGCGCCGGGGGATCTAGTCTTAATGAACGAGGAGGGGTCGGTCTTCTGTAAAGGAAACTAAAAAGGAGAGCCCACCCAAACAACAAACAAATCCGAAATTAAAAAAACAAACCGAACTAAAAAAGAAGAAATTTTACACGATTTCTGCGCCCGGCGTCCTCGCTACTCTCCGCCAGCGAGCCCCAAAACACGACCAACCCTCCCGCCGGCGCCGCCGCTCGCCGCGGGCGATGTACAAGCTCGGCGGCCGTGGCGGCGGGCGCGGCGGCGGCGGCACGAAGCGTCCGCTGGCTCCCCATGGCCGCGGCCGGGGCGCCTCCTCCTCCAGGGCCGGCCTGGCCCCGCCTCCCCGCGGTCGCGCCGCCGCCGCCGCCGCGGCGCAGGCGCCGCAGGCAGAGGGGCAGGAGGAGTCTTTCAGCCTTGAGTCCAGCGGACCGCCTGCCTATGCCGCAGTCGTAAAGCTGACCCCGGACCTCATCGACGAGATCCGGCGGGCGGAGGAAGCCGGTAGCGGCGCCCGCATCATGTTCAACTCCGAGATCAACCCCGCGGAGAACGTGAGCTCTCTCCCACCCTCCGTCGCATATTTCTGCTCCTTTGAGTCGGTTCCAAAGTTTAACCTAACCTATTTCGATGTTCTACCCATTACGATTATTTTGGTCGAGAGCGCCTCTTTTTTTTCCCCCTTCCGTTCCTGAGTTTGATGTAGGTTGACAGTGCATTTAGGTTGCTCAAATTTACTGTCGGGGTGCTTACGCTATAGTTTTAAAACGCCCAATTGCTAGTAGCACATAATGATCTGTTAGCTTAGTTCATGTTCGACTTGACTATTTCTACTTACTTTTGGGTGGTAGCCTTAGGGTTTTTCTGCTCCGATTAGATTCTCATAGGAGGCTTGGGGATAGGTATGGTGACTTTGGGCATCAGCTCTCAAGTTTTTACATGCATTTTTGGTCCTGCCTAATTTGATTTTCTTTATCCTTTAGGTACAGTAGGAGCGACTGCATTGTTTTTTATGATTCTTTTGTATAGTGTACGCAGCATAATATCTGATCTAAAGTCGCTGAAATTTCTCTACTCCCCCATAATATATACATACATGGTTTTTAAGGCGGCGCTGCCCCAAGCGCCTTAGGACGCCTTACCGCCTTAATAACCACGTATACATACGCTGCCCCCAAGCGCCTTAGGACGCCTTACCGCCTTAATAACCACATATACATATAATTTTCTTCAAAGCAATTATGTACATATAATTATATTATTTTGCGTACCTTGGTTGGTTTTTAGATGGGTACATTCTTTGCTGCCAGCATAAGATGAGTTTGGTTTCTTTATGCTGTTTAGGATCGATTGAAGTTTTCCCAGATGATCCAAACTTAATTCACATCACACTTAACATTTACCATTTACATTCCAAGTTCACGATGCCCTTTTGCATTATTTAATTGAACACCATTTTTGTAATATTTAGTTCATAGCAAGCTCATGGGTTTCTCATTTGGGTCCTATCTTTAGTGATACTCCCTCCGTTCCAATTTAATTGACTTGCTATGCATAAAATGTGGATGTATCTAGACATGTTACATGTATAGATACATCCACATGTGGTGTATAGCAAATCAATTAAATTGGAACGGAGGGAGTACATTTTTGTTGGTACTGTTACTCAGTGGTGTAGTTGTAATCACTATTAACAAGGCATGTAAACAAATCAACCATGCAATTTTTCTCTCTAAAGAATCACATTTATGATGGATAGTCATTAATTTCATATCAAACCTGCCAAATCCAATATCTGTCCCCCCTTTTCCACCTTTTAAAAACAGAAATTTAAAAACAGAAATTTCATATCAAACCTGCCAATCCAAAGTCTTAACCTTAAAATATATTGGACACAGCTGCGAGCTGGTTTTAAAGAGCAGTAAAATAGCAGGTAGCTGGTATTATGGGTATACTGTTTGGATATATATACCTTTCTAGTTTACATGACATGTAAGTCTAGTGAAACTGTACTCTTATGTCTGGCAGCTCAGTCCAACTGAAATTTCCTGTTGTTGCGACGCAGTTGCACAGTCTTACATAGTGCCTTTCCTGTTGGATGTCTGGGCATGGGGACTGACTGACTGGTTCGGAGCGGTTTCTGGAGCACTGCTGTTAAGAATGTTTAGTTACTGTACGAGTTCAGTCTAACGGAGGTTTCCATGTCACGTAAAGTGTGCGCAACATGAGTTACTCTTGTAAATTTTACTTGCTGAATTGACTTATAAAGTTCTTTTCTTGCACTAGATTATCGATGTTGGTGGGAAAAAATTCAATTTCACATATACATGTGAACGTGGTGAGCTGTGTGATATTTATGAAGAACGTCAGAGTGGAGAGGATGGAAATGGATTGCTTATGGAATGTGGGTCTGCTTGGCGCAAGGTGAATGTGCAGCGCATTTTGGATGAGTCGGCACAGAACAGTGTGAAAATGCGCTCAGAGGAGGCTGAACGTCTCTCGAAATCTCGAAAGTTTGTCTGCTTTCCTGATCCATAATTTGCTTGTTATTAATCATCCTGATGTACAGATTTCTTAAACTGCTGTAGTTGATGTTGAGGATCTTTTCATTTTTTACTTATGCATCCCTGTATATTTGCTTGTTATAGATCAATCGTGCTGGACCCAACAAATCCATCTGTTAAGAGTCAGGCCAAGTCAATGACTGCTGCAGCTGTAGAAGGTTTGTACTTTGAATTGTAAGATATATGTTTTTTGTTTTTAATGAAATCGCAAGTTCTTTATTTCTACCTGAATATTGCATTCATGCATTCATAGTAGAAATGTGTGATGTGCTCAGTTCTTTATGATGGCTAATGGTTGTAAAAGATTGTATAATTTAGTGCTGTTATCTCTTCCAGGTAATATGCGGAGGAAATGGAACCAGAAGAACGAACATTTCAAGAAGAACCAAGGTTTCAATTCTACCCGATCTTTTCTTTTTCATTACCTTATTCTTTCTATTTATATAGCGTGTCCTGCATTATCACATAACTAACTCTTTGTTTCTCATGGGTCTACTCCAGCTGCTGTTATTCCAACCAAATCAATTTCCAAAGTAAAGCTGCCTAACAGCAGTACAACGAAAGGAAATATCTCTACTTCACCTGCACCTTCTCCTGAGCAACCTGGATCAAGCATTCCTTCATTTGTTGCTGGGTCAGATGCAAATAATGAAGTCATAGTACCTTTTGATTTGAATAAAGAGGAAAATAGTAAAGGTGAGAAAGCAACACCAAATAGGATTTCCCAAGGACCAAATCGCCGTGCAAGTTCTGTTTCTGCAAGTGCTGATGATAATGCAATGGATTTGCGAAGCCTCTTAATATCTACACTCTCAGAAAACCCAAAAGGAATTAACTTAAAGGTAACGGGCTACCTCCTCCCGCTTTCTTTCTCTCTTTCAGCATGTGCAAATGGAAAAAGGAATCACAAAGCTTGTAAGATGAACTAGTTATGAGCAAATTCCTGGGTATGAGGAAACATTATATGGACATAGAATGCTTTCATGCTAATCTATACATGTTTTTTCTTACTCATAAAATTTAAGACCAACTTTCAGACTTTCACGCGTAGAAACTTATATGGGTGACAGTAGTTTCATAAGACCCAGTTTGCTGTATGATTTTTTTCCTTTCTTTGACCCTTAGCACAATGCTACTTGCATCAAGTGTCACTTCAATTCATGGCTGACCTTTTTCTGACGATACCTTTGCCTTTTTTTAGCTTTGTACATGGTGTATTGTGATATCCACATCCCATAGTTTTCTTTCATCATATACTGCAAATGCTTTGTTTCATTATCGTAGATGCCTTTTTTTAGTTACCTAATTCACTGAGGCTTACTCCACAAGCAATTGCCTGATGTTTCTGTTTACAACATGTTCTGAAACTTATGCAGGCCTTGGAGAAAGCTGTTGCAGATGCATTTCCAAATGCATCAAAGAAAATAGAGAGTATCATTAAGAGTGTGAGTAACACATTATGCACCACCTCGTTTCTCAGTAAGCAAACATTAGGAATATATTGTGCTGCACACTTAACATATGTATATTCTTCCAGGTTGCAAATTACCAAGCGCCCGGGAGGTATTTGCTCAAACCTGAACTGGAGGTAGAAATCTCCAAACATCATGCATCTGGCAAAGGAAGGTAGGATGTTTTTCTCCTACACGTTCAACCCCTTGTTTTCTTGTTTAGCCGAGGCATTATCTTCATGATGTCCTCCCCACAGTTCCGCATACAGTTATTTTCTGCATGTTTGATACTTCCTACCACAAGCACCTTAACAGCCAATTGATATACCTGACAGGAATATTGATGAGAATATCGACGAAGCTGCTCCAATCTTACAGATTGATGATGTTGATATATTTGAGAAGATTGAAATTGGGGGCTCCCCGGTTTCTGCTGCAGGAGACGGAAAGGTCAATGACATTGATGGTAAAGCAGGTACCTCTAGTGAGAGTGGAAGTGATAGTGATAGTGACAGTGACAGTAGTGGCAGTGGAAGTGATAGTGGGAGTCAAAGCAGAAGTGCTGCAAGTGGCAGTGGGAGCAGCAGCGACAGTGATAGTGACGCTTCATCGAGCAGCAAGGAAGGATCTGATGCATTTGTGGACATTACAAGTGATGATAACAAAGCAGATGCATCAGGCAGAAAAGTAGCAGATGAACTGAAGTCGTCTTCCTTGCCAAGAGATTTGCCAACATTGGATGGCGATGATGAGCAAATTGACATTGGAACAAATCTGGATTATGGGAGTACATCATCACACATTGATCTGAATAATTTTAATATCGACAATGATGAGGCAGCATATACAGCTGAAGTAACTGAGAATTTCGGTGCAAACAACATAAACAGGTCAGATCCTAGTATAGTTGATAGAAATTATCCTGCACACAAAACGTCTTACGAGGACAATATTTTTGATGACCCCTTAGCAGCGAGTAGTGAAAACTTACCTAATGAAGAAGCCATTCAGTTCACGAATCAGCATGGTAGCAAAAGAAAATCAACCTCAAAGGATGGAACAGACCATGTACCGACAAGGACCTCAGAGAAAGGTGCCAAAGCCACCTTGAAAAGGTTTTCTGACAATGAGAATGCTACCACAATGCCGGAAAGTGCCAAAAAGGCCAAGGTTGACATTGCTTATTCGGGAGCTAGAGGTTCTTCATCAGAGCACAGACAAAACTTGCCTCCGGACAAACATGTCAATGAGAGGTTGAGCAAAGAGACAGGGAATGTTGGATGGGACACACATACTGACCTACAGTTACAAGATAGTATTCCTTCTATCAAAGGAAGACCTCCGGCTTCTGGAAATCTACAAAAGAAAAATCGGAGCCCAAATGTTTCCATCCAGACAATGCACTCTGAGGGAACACAAGATCAGATTGCTAAAACAAGTTCTAAGAAGAAAATAGATAAGATACAGAAACCTTTGAATAGTATGGACGGTAACTTTGGGAAGGGTTATGTACATGCTGATGACCATCATGTAAATTTTGGCGACTCTGATGATTCTGCTGCAAGAAAAAGAGTAGGCATGGGGGGTCTTTTGTTGATGGGAAAATGCACAATCGTTCAAAGGATGCTAATATTGATGCAAATTCCATGAACATAGCCAAAGGTGTCAGAGGAAATGCTAACCACGACGTGGTCATGTCCCTTCCTGAATGCACTGAAACTAATGGTCAGCCGTCAATGTTGCAAAGAAATAGTGTTGACAAATCACCTCCAGGAAAAAAGGTGCTCCAGAGAGAGCAATCTGATCTTGAGTTAGGTGAACTTCGTGAGGGTTCTTTGGAAAATGACATCGAGAGGACAAGAAAGCAATTTGAGAGAAATAGTTCTTCTAAGTCACTTGATGGTAAAGCAATTAATGTTGATAATTCTCAGCCCAGTATGAATAACAGGAAGGTTGTTGTATCTGCTTTTCATGATCAGAGGAAACCATCACCACAAGAATTTGGTACTGCCGGTAATATAAACCATGAAGGATTGCCAGGGAAAACACCAGGATATGACTTTGATAATAATAGGTCTCAACAAAGAGTAAATGTATCACAGAGTCGACAATTGCCAAGGACTGATAATCTGGATTCAGAGAACATACTATATCCAGATAGGTTGTTAGAGAAAACAAGCAAAAAGGAAACAAAAGTGGCACATGTTGGAGTGCTCGATCATGTAGATCCAAAGAAGAAAAAATCTACTCCCAAGCTTCCTCAGAATGGTAGCAACAATGGCATAGAGACTAGGATACGAAAATCAGTTTCCCCTGCAGAAAATGAGCAAAGAAGTAGGAATAACTCTTTAATTGAGACCGAGACAGGTAGGAAGAGAAGGGAGAGTTCTTCTGATGAAGATAATTTTTTTTTTTCAAAGTATGATAAAGAGGAGCCAGAACTGAAAGGTCCAATAAAAGATTTCTCACAGTAAGTATCGTCGATGTTTATTAGCCCACTCGCACCAAGATTAACACTGATCTGCTAGTGAAAATATTTGATCCAATCTTAATTTATCCTTGAGATTTTTCAGCCAGCAAAATATAATTTAGACGAATGCGATTTTCTTTGTTCATGCAGGCTACTAACTGATTATATCCCTTTTCAGATACACAGATTATCTGCAGGAGTACAATGAGAAATATGAGGTCTACTCTTACTTGAACAATCAGCTAAAGAAAACGCAGTATGTGTTAGAATGAATGTTCCTTCTGAGTTCCCCTCTGCTCCACATTCATCTTCATAGTCCATCTATAATTTTCTCCTATAACTGATACGTTTGTTACACAGGTCTGAATTCCTAAAGGTTCAGGAGGATTTCAATGCTGCTAACGAAAGACATAAGGATCATCAGTACTATAACATTGTTGAAAGAATCAGAGACATGTATCATGAATCGGGCACGGTATGCTTTCTGCCTGCCATTTCCTTATTGATTAAACCTGAGTAGATGGCTATTTTCAGTTCTCTCATAGCCTGAACTGGTGGGTGGGTCCCCATTTCCTATTTCATTCCTTGAAATTTCTGCCTTCATCCAAATTGAATACTTACTTTTGCTCATTCCATTTGACAAGGACGCTATTAACTATGTTCTCAGTATTACTCTGAAACTTAGGTTTGACAATTCTTTGTTGTTAATTCTTATTATTGACATATATTCTGCAGAGGCATAAATTGATGAAGAAGGTGTTTGTATTGCTTCATGAAGAGTTGCAGGTGCGTAATGGGATCTTGTAGTATTAGTATGCTTTTGATAGTTGACTATGCAATTGATTTCAGTACCATTCGAGTTAACCTCCATCTGTTTTGTTTCAATTGGGTTAATGGCATGCTCTGATTCTCTTGGCTGTTGATTCCCCAGGCTATCAAGCGAAGAATTCAAGACTTCGCAGATGCATATTCAAATGAATAATGGGTGCACCCCAATATCATGTGTGTTTTTAAGCAACCTTTTCCCTGAAGTACATCAAAACATCTGACAACAGAGTAACTGACAGTGCACTACAGTACTGATTGTCGGTGATCATGCATGCAGGGCATTCGCAGCTGTGTCTCTCGAGGCTGTCCCCCAGCAACTACTCTGAAAAATGTTGGGAACCTTGGCATCATGCTTGCCTTTCGTAGAAGGACGTCCCTGGCTTGAACATTCAGCTCAAGGCATTCATCAGTGATAGAAAGCTGGGGAAGCTCACGGTACGGTTGCGTGGATTGTTCTGCTGAATTTCATAGTGATCACAGCAGCGGCGGTCGAGGGGCGATGCCGTGCAAAGAGAAGACCAACGCCTCCACCCGAGACATGCCCGCGGCAGCGTGAGCAGGCGAAACTTAACTTACGGAACAGAGGATTCAAGGCGGTTTTACAACAGCAATTTTGCAGGTAGATAGGGAACTGTGACGGGATGGTTCCCTTCGTAGATTTTTCTTCCAGTGAGATCTCTCCCCCTCCTGGCATTTCACTATGTAAATCGGCTTTTGTATCAATGTGATCAACTCAATTGTATTTTGTACATATATGTGGAGATCAATCTAGAGCAGTTTTGAGGGAGGTGGGGTAAATCACGGTATGTTGTCGCGCAGGTATCTGTCTCCAACCATACGTGTGGAGACCAATCTAGATGCTCTGGTGTGGCACAACTGTTTTTTTCTTTGACAATCAATACCATCGTATATTAGTACTGAGTACTCCTCCTTTCGTGTATAGTTTTGGCACGGATTAAAGAACACTCATGTAGGGGAACAATATCATTTCGCACATAGAGGGGAAACGACGTTACTTTTGGACGAAATTAACTCCATTCAATTGACCTGGAAAGGATGCAACACTTGTTCGTTAGGCTCCTCTCGTCCCTCGCGTCGCCCTGTGAGCGACTCGAGGGAACCCTAGCCCCCGCCTTCTACCTCCTCTCCGGCCTTCCTCCTCACCGCCGCTGCCGCCGGCCTAGCCGCGGTGGCCCCAACCTCCTACAAAAGGGGCGCGGGAGATCTGCGGTGGACGCGCGCTCTCGGGCGCGGGCTTGCGCGACGTGGCAGCGCGTTCGCGTGCGGCGCCGGCTGGCTTCGACGGTGCGCGACGGGGCTGTGGTTTGGAGTGGCGGTGCGGCAGGGGTGGTGATGCGGCGGCGGCGCCTGCGCGCGCTAGGTCTGGGCTGGGGCGGGCACGATCTGGCCCAGTCTAGGCTCCGGACCGCAGTGTCCAGCGCGGTGGTGCGAGGCACTGGCTTCCTTGCCCCCTTCTGCGTCCTTCGTAGTAGTGCGCCTCCTCCATCTGCGGGTGAGCGGCGTGCACTGCCTCTGCTTGACGGCCTCCCTCGCTGTGGTGGTGATAGAGATCTCGATAATACACTACTCAATGAGCGTGTTAGTCTGCTCGGTGGCTTCTTCCCTTAGTCGTTATTCCATCCTATACTGTTGCACAATGTCGAAGGACGCCAGCTAGGCCACCTGCTCTGACGAACAGGGAGGTTGCTCCTGCTCCTCCTCCTTCTCCTCCTCGTCATCGCTTGAAGGCAAAGGAGATTGGCAGGTGGTGGCGCCTGTGGTCATCTTGGCCCACGTGGTGGCGAGTTGGCGAACCAATTTTTTCCGAGGGCGAGATGGGAGCACGGCTGGAGATGTCCCCACGTCAGACCATCTTATAGGGTCTTGGAGCTCGTGGGAATCGACGACGAAAATGGTGGCGCGGGAGGGAACCAGCGGGTGGTTGGGAGTCGAGGCGTCAATTTGATGTCAACGACACGTGGGGAGTTGTACCGCCACCGCGTCTGTATCGCCGCTTGGGGAACCGAAAAGAAGGTTGGGCACCATTTATGTGTCGATGAGAAGTTGGCCCACCTATCGTAGTCCGAAGTGGCAGACATGTCCGGACTTGTCCAGCAACGCGAGGCACCCCGAAAGTTGGGGAGGGTTGGGGGTGGGGGACAAGGGGTTCACGGACTGATTTTCAAGCTGTTCGGACAAATGGAGACGATGGAGGAGCAATTTTCGTGTGCAGCTGGAGATGCTCTTACTATTACAAATAAAAATATCCGAGTATTACATATTTTCTATGCTGGTATTATGTAACTTTGGTAGCACCCATTATGAGTGGGAAGAGCCAAATTCCGAAGGTACGTACTCCTTCGGATCCGGTATAACTGTGGCCAGAAATGAACTGCCTAGGTATAACATAATAGTACAACTCACGAGACTTTTAGGGACAAACCCGATTTTCCGCGGTTGGTTTTAGATTAGATGGTCAGGAGCGGGCGCCTCTCACCGAGATGGCTAGTTGACGCGCGCTCGAGCGGTTGCTCGGTCTCGCGTTCGCGTGCACGCGCAGCGCGTGGGTGGGTCCCACCCACGTGGTCTTCTTCCTCATCCCTTTTCTTCTTTCTCTCCTACCTTTCCCCACCTGAGACAGCGACGGCGACGGAAATCCACAGGCCGAGATGGCGCCGACGAAGCCGCGCGGAGGCGCGGCGGAGAAGGCGGCCGTCGAGGATGAACTTAACGAGGGAGGGGGGGGGGGGGTGGGGGTGCGGTGCTCGCCGGCGACGAGCTCCGGTGTGGAGGGGGGCTTAGAGGGATGGTCGTCGACGGTTCGAGGAGGGCGGGGCGGGGTGGCGATCGCGGTAGCGCCGCCGGTCACGGGGGGCGGACACAGGCGGTTAAGCCGACGGCTGCGGCGGGAACGAACTGACGTGGACTGGTCGGAACGCGCGCACATGGACTGGTCGGAAAGCGCGCGAGCGCTCCCGCGCAAGCTAGCCTTCCCCCCTCTCACCGTCGAGAAAAGATTGAGAAAGGGTTACCCACCCCACCTGCGAGGTCACACTCCACGTGTCCGTGGTGGGTCCCACCAGCCGCTTCTCCCCTCGCGCTAAGCCGGGTGGCGAAGGCAAAGCAGCAGCAGCGAGCCCTCTCTCTGGAACAAACCCCCGCACCGCCCCCATCCATCCCATTCCCGCCCCCCCCCCCCCCCCCCCCCCCCGGACTGGAAAGCGCGAGAGCTTCCGGAAGCAACCCCCGAATCGGCCCGCGGCGATCGGGGAGGCGGGACTGTCTGTAACTGCCGCCGGGGCCACGCTCGCCGGCGCGCGCCCGGAGATGGACGCGGCGGAGAAGCTGCGGTGGCGCTTCTGCGACGGCAGCGTCACCGATCTGCTCGACGCCCGCAGCCTCCATGGCTCCCCCGTAAGACATCACCCCTCGGAATGCCCGAGCCCTTCTGTTTAGGCGTGCTGGCATCTGTGCTTAGCTTTGGGGTCGTATCTCTGGGCCCAATTCGACGGGTTTGGGGTGGTGGAGTCTGTGTGGCTCAATCGCCGGAGTTAGGCGCTTCCGGATGAGCCGAGAGTCGCCAGGGTGTGGCGTTTTTCTAGCGGCGTTTCTCGACCGAGCTGGCGTTTACAAGGGTTTATGGGCGTGGGGAATTAGTCACTGTTTGAGTCGTTTCTATGTAGGCAATGGGTTGGTGCGAATTGTGGTACTGGTACCCTTTTTCATCAATTCGTCCGGAGTTTGGTGTAGTGCTCCCAGTCTCTCTACCGCTTCAAGTCTCAGAAGTAATTTGGTTCACAGTTTATGACTTAAGAGGCAATGAGTTCTTCAGTTACTTGGGCAATTTCATTGGATACCAATGTGTACTGTATGCTGATCCTGTTTTAGAAGTCTGAACTATGACGGGAGTTTGGGAGGTCATGGTATATGTGCTATCCGCTTGAGCCAGCTATTTATCACTTTGAACCCTGGTCCCCTTACCTCATGTGTATATGGTCTCCTTGAATGGACACTCTTTGTGAGTTGAATTCATGGGAGCTAGGCTTTTTGTTAGGAACCGTGTATTTGGTTCTTGGCTATAAGATTTTGATTCTTTGAAGTGCAGCGGCAGCATTGTTTAGTTGGACACTTTACCACAAACCATGAAAACCTTGTTGGCACTCTTTTATGATCTGCTTTGGTCCTGCATGCGGAAATTATACATGTTTTAATCACGGTATCAGTCAAAGAGTAAACCCTGATGCAGGTAGATACAACTAACAATTTCTTCTTTTCCAGGACAACACTAAGAGAATGCAGTTCCATTCTTCTTTAGTACAAAGGCTTGCTTTGGAGAAGGAGATTGAGGTATTTGACTTTTTTTTGTTGTTGTTCACCTTACCATGTATACTCGTTTTCTCACAAGAACAGGCAGATTTATTTATTTTCTTAGACGGATGCTAAAGTAGCGAAGTTCCTTACTCTTTCCTTGAATTTTACTGGGTTGCCTTTTGCTTTTCCTGTGCTATTTGACAGGGTCACGTAGGCTGCGTGAATGCTATTGCATGGAACTCAAATGGCTCACTTCTGATATCAGGATCAGATGACACTAGAGTAAGTTTCTGGATAAATTTCCCATCCATTCTTCTCATGTTCTCTGTAGCTAGTCTTGCATGAAATCTTTACATGTCTTGCAAAAGTTTTCCAGTACTTCGGCTTTGTTGATTGATATTATATTTTTATTTTGCGGTGGAACCAATCTTAGTTAGAAACCAATCTGAATGATATAAGGCCATTTTCTTGCAAAAGAGATGTTGCTCAGAGTTGGAGTTGACAGCCTCAAATGTAAAATATTCATATGTATATGGTTTTATTTCCAACGGTATATTCTTGGACTAGGAAAAACTGGAGAGTTTGATGGTTGATACAATGTGCTTCTGTATGGATACTTCTGCAGGTTAACATCTGGAGTTATGCTAATCAAGAGCTGTTGCATGAAATTGATACCGGACATTCCGCAAATGTATTTTGCACAAAATTTGTCCCGGAAACATCTGATGAAGTAGTAGTTTCAGGAGCAGGAGATGCTGAGGTACCACCTTTCTAGGATATGTTTTCACTTCTATGTTTCGCAGTTATTCCTAGACATTTTTTTCAGGAGAGGTTTATTGATTCTTTTCCAGGTTCGTGTTTTCAATTTGTCTCGTTTAAGTGGCGTAAGACCTAGGGAAGTTTCGATGGAGCCAGCTGCAGTTTATCAATGTCACTCAAGGAGGGTAAAAAAACTAGCTGTAAGATCCTAATCTTATGCGGAGGGCCATGATTTTGAAATTTTGAATCATAGAGCATGGAGGAAGTTTCTCTTTGCATTGCATCTAATGTTGACAAAGCTCTCAGGTCTTCCTGAATGTACACACCATCATAAATTTTAGGATCCATAGGAGAAGAAAAAATGATGTATCATTTTCGGGTCTTTGCACTACTTGAGACATCTTCTACTTGTTGATGCATAAATATGTTGCATTGCCTGGTTCAACATTCATAATTATGTTTGTTTGCAATATGTAGGTCGAAGTTGGCAACCCTAATGTTGTGTGGAGCGCGAGTGAGGATGGTACTCTAAGACAGCATGATTTTAGGGAGTGCAGTTCCTGTCCTCGTGCAGGATCGGCTAACCAGGAGTGCCGTAATGTGCTTGTGAGTATTCCATTTCCAGCATTTGGGTTCCGCTTCTATTGTGGTTATTAGGTGCATTCTTCTCATGGAGCATGTAATGTAATTCCTGTTTAATTTAGGTCTTGTTTTAGTTTTGATCCTTGAAAGCCAAATACAGTGGCCACTATTACTAAGGGAGTACCCTTGTATCGATTATAAATATTTCTGTTTGAATCTTGAAGTGGTTCTCTTTTGTGTTCCATGAAGACTTCAACACGATTTTTGCGCACCAATTTCCTATATGCCAGATGAATCAACCTGTAATGCTGCATTTATTTGGACTATGATCATATAATCAGTTTTACCCTGTGATCAGAATGTTGTGGTTTTCAGTCACTTGCTTCTAGGATTGGTATTTTTCTTTTTTGTTCTTATGAGTCCTATTGGAAATGCCACGAAATGTGTTCTTTTTCGTTCTTATGAGTCGTATTGGAAATGCTGGGATAATTACATGTCTTTCTGACAGCTAGATCTACGCTGTGGAGCAAAGAAGTCTTTAGCTGATCTCCCCAGACAACCTCTGGCGTTAAAGTCTTGTGATATTAGCTCTGTTTGTCCACATCAGCTCCTTGTTGGTGGGAGGTAATTTGTATTTATAAATCAGCCAGTGCATGACAGGCCTTGCTTATTTTAACTTACAAAAGCATCACTTCCAACTTGATGTTTATGCAGCGATGCGTTTGCCCGTCTGTACGATAGGAGAATGCTTCCGCCTTTGAGCTCATGTCAAACAAAAAGAGAGCCACCCCCTTGCATTAAAATGTTCTGTCCATTGCACCTTGCTGAAAATGTAAGTTCACTCTTGTGCTTGAAGAGCTTGTTGTTTTGTTCCAAATTGTGCATGGTAAAGCTGAGAGCGATTATTGCTTGTTGGCATCATCTGGACTGTTACTATACTCTAGAGATGTGGAAGAATTTAACTTGATTATATAAAATACTCCCTCCAATCCCTAATTAGTGTCGCGAGCTGTACAGACATTTGTACTGTTGTACTAGTTTCTCCGCCACACTTTTTGCGGACCAGAGGTAGTGCATTTTTTTGAATAAATCCGCCTTCTCCCATAATTTGTGCCAGAACATTTGATCTAGAATTGGCAACTTCGTTCAGTTTGAGTTCAGAGTTTTTTTATACCTGAAGCTTTTGAAACGACTTTTCTGTTACATTCATTGACTTTTGGTCTCCTATCAGAGGAAGTCAAATTTGCACCTTACCCATGTTGCGTTCAGCCCGAATGGGAAGGAGGTTCTTTTGAGTTACAGCGGTGAACATGTATATCTGTTTGATGTCGACCCAGGTATGATTGGTTGGCTCCCTTTGCTTATCTTCATTTTGGTTATAACACTTCTACTTTCTTTCAGTCTACTGCCAGTGTTGATATCTTTAATATTATACTGGTAATGTATTTGTTTATGTGTTCAGACAATATGAGTTCAGTGAGATACACAGCAGATGATGTACGTGACCAGTTATGTTTGCCACCTTTTCACAAGGAACCAGCAACAAAAAAGTCAAGACGAAGTAAGTTCCCAGCAAAAGCAACTTCAAGAAATTCGTCTAGGGTGAGCAGTCTTGTCTTTGCGCACTTGCTTTGGTGCACTCTCTCGTTTTTGTAAACATGGCCTCTTCATATCACATACTCTGGTCTGCTAGACACGTTGAACCCCTCTGCTTTTCATGGCACCTGTTTCAGGTAGATATGCTGAAGAAAGTTGTGATAAAATCTCTGGAGACAGGCACTAACTTAATGCATGGGATTGAAGCATGCTGTGAAATACTTGAGGCTATGGAATCTGATATTGATGATAGCTTGATGTATGAAGTCTTGTGTACCCGGGCAGGGTTGTACCTAAAGGTTTGCTTGTACTTGTTTATCCGTGTCTCAAATCTCTGTTCCATTTGAAACATACGGATTCTGAAATGATGTTTTGCAGCGGAGGTGGAAAAATGATGTTTACATGGCTATTCGGGATTGCAACAGAGCAAGGAATATTGACTTCACATCATTCCAGGCACACTTGTTCATGGCTGAGGCACTGTTACAGGTAAACTTTTGTCAAAGAATGTATGTGTATAGAGCATGCTTGGCTAAAATATTGGCTGCCAATCGGTTGGCTACCAACTTACCTTGCCATCCTTTCCAAACCTGCCAATTTTTGGCAAGTTTAGGAGTTGCTAAATGTTGGCTAGCCAATTTTTGGTGTCAACCAAGTGCCCATACTGCAAATAATGCTGTACCGTCATACAAAATTGATCTGACCTTGGCACTTTGAGTTGCATTCTGTCTGGTATCTGGAGTTGCTTTGCATCTTTTAGGAGATTTTAAACCCACGATGTGCTCAAGCCTCTCTAGAATGTTTTATTTGTGCTGTCTATTCTTTGTCAATATAGTGTCACAATGACATGTATACTCTTCTTGACACGTCTTGTTCCACTAAATTTCTGTATGTCCTAAGTCGCCCTCCTTTAGTTCTGGACCGATGAATGAAGAGATTGAAACTTGGTACTGCTTCATCTCTTACAAATATGTGGTGTGCTTTGTGTAGTTAGGAAGACTGAAGGAGGCATGTGAATATGCGGAAGCTGCACGTAGTCTTGCTCCATCAAATTCGGTGTCTGCGATACAAGTGGAAAATATTAAGGAGCGACTTGCTGCTGGTGAGTACATTTGATATAAACAATTATTTTCTCCAACGTAGCTACAACATATGAATATAATTTCTAGAGATTGTTATGCAATAACCTGTTGGTATTCCATTATTTAAAAGGGTTAATTGGATCTATGCCATTGTGCTATTCTCAAATTGGAGAAATGCCATTACAAAAACCGAACTTGGAAATATGCCACTCTAAGTTCTTCATATCTCTACATATGCCATTTTGTTCATTACCAAATCTTATACAGCAGTTATACTTTCGTATATATGCTTTACACACACGTACTAGACAGAAAAAAAAGAATCGATCTAAAAATTACAGAAAATCAAAAATATCCCCGCCTCCAGCAGCAACCTCCAGCCGAGACCTGCGGGTAACCAAGGAGTGGCGCGCGGGGGTGGGGCGGCTTCCAGCCGCGGGCGCCTCCCGCCGTCGGCGACTCCAGCCGCGGGCACCTCCGGCCGCCGCCGTCCCTAGGGTTCGTCGGGCGCTCGCTCTGGCTCGAGAGCTGGCTCGCTTCGTTTCTGTTTCTGGATGCGATTTTCTACCATGCGGTTCAGCTTTGGATAAGGTTTTGATCGATTTTTTTTTTCTGTCTAGTACGTGTGTATAAAGCGTATATACGAAAGTATAACTGCAATATAAGATTTGGTAGTGAACAAAATGGCATAGGTACAAGTATGAAGAAGTTTGAGTGGCATATTTCCAAGTTCAGTTTTTGTAATGGCATTTTTCCAATCTGTGAATTGGGCAATAGCATAGATCCAATTAACCCTATTTAAAATTGAGAATTGTAAGATGCCAATGGATTCAAGCTTTAGTTGTTGCTTTTCTGCAGAAGATGTGATATGTTGCTGTTAAACTTTTGAAATGTCTGATTGATTTATGTTGTTCAAACAGCTGAACACGAGAAAAAGAAAAAAGATCAACAAGGTAATACTAACAGTGATGCACGTCATGGAAGTTTACGGTCACTGAGTGATCTACTGTTTAGATCAGATGTTAGTGGGTCATCATCACTGGAAGGTCGAGAAGATTCAGATTACGATGATGACATGGAGTTAGACTTTGATACATCAGTATCAGGTGACGAAAGCCGTGATAGTGATCCAGTGCTGTTCGAGGTAGTTTAAGTTTAAAATTTCACCGAAGAGAGGATCAAACTAATGAGGAGTCTGTTGAGAAGGGATTGGCTGAGTCCACTAGTAATGGTGATTCTGCCTATGAGGTTATTTTTTTCTCATTCTATTCTTTTATCTGAATTATGAAGTTCCTTGTATGAGATGCTCTTTTTTGCTCTTTACTGACATTGGATGGATTTAACACCATCATGTTGTGCAATATAGCCGGAGGTTGCCATTGATATGAAACAAAGATATGTTGCGCACTGCAACGTGGGGACAGATATAAAACAAGCTAGCTTTCTTGGTGAACGAGGTTAGGCTGTTGTGCTATTTCTTCTTGCATGCATGTTCAGTTAGTTATTTAAATAGTTGGGCCTCCTATCAGTCACTTGCATGGCAGATTCCCGTAGAGACGAGACATCAACCTTTAATGTAAAGCGTACCCATAGTCAACAACTTTGTTACTACATTATCAGATTTCTGTTGCTAGGTTTGGTGTTGAGATTTTTTGCTTTCCTTTCTGAATGAAAAAGCCTTACCTGATCGATTGCTTGTACTCCCTCCGTTCCTAATTAGATGACTTCCATTTGTCCACATGCGGATGTATCTAGACATATTACATGTATACGTACATCCACATGTGCATGAATGAAAAGTCATCTAATTTAGAACGGAGGGAGTAACTGACAGTGCTTTCTAATTAATAGAAGTGCAAAGCTTTTGCGCTCTCTCTATAAATTTATGTTACCAGATACCCTTGGATGTTCAGACATCAAGTCATGGACCAGTACAGAGTTAAATTTTGGTTGTGGAGTTTGGTATCTGGAGCGCACAATGGATCATAGATTGTGGTGTGGTACTGTGCTGCATAATTAGCTTGTGCAGAATCACTTGCATTAATTAATTTCCTTGAATTAATGTAAGAAGACAACTTGTTAGTGCAAAGAGTAAACTTCATTGAGCTTACATATACTTTACCAATGTATCACAGAACTACATTCTAGAGAAAAGTATTTTCCTCATTACACATTGCTATACATACATATCTCAAAACTTCATTTTTAATGAGTTCCTGTTCCAGTCACTGCTCTTACGAGCTGGACCCCTTGTAAAGGCCACACATCCTTTCTGCCTGTTATGACGACTGAGACGGAGCTACCGCGTTGGCCAACTGGCCAGGTAGTGCTTCATTGCTCTGATGGGTGAACACCCATGGGGAGTAAGGCCATAGGCTCCTCTATGTTTCCCACTATGGTAGCATCAACCAAAATGTTACATACTGATGTATCGAGTCTATGCGGAGCTAGAATTACCATGTGTCACTTGTAGGGTCGTTTGATCAAAGTTGGACATTAATTCATAGAAAGTGTAGTTTTGCAATTGACATGTCAAAGCAGACCTCCGTAGCTTTGTGAAAAAATAGCGTGAGTGTATTTTGTGGAAAAGTAATTCGTAAATCATAGTTTTGTGATAGTTTATTCGAAGTATGTGTTAGCCCATGATATTTGTATAGTTTAAGTTTTCTAATGTCTAATGTCTAACGCTGCATTGCTCTGTCGACAGGGGATTTTATTGCCAGCGGAAGTGATGATGGTAGATGGTTCATATGGGAGAAAAGAACAGGAAGGCTTATTAAAATGCTTGCAGGGGATGGTGCTGGTAATTGCATTTTTTTTCTCTCACTGCAGCTATCCCTTGAGTACCGTTTCTCATGCCCTTTATGTCTTCTATAGTTGTGAACTGTATACAGTCTCATCCGCATGATTGTGCTGTTGCAACAAGTGGAATTGACAATACAATAAAGGTATAAGATATGATCTTTTTTTTGAAGCACTTGAATATTTTGTTCTCAGTGTTCTCTTGTCATTGTTCATTGTTAGTTATGGACACCGGATGCAGAAGCTTCATGTATGGTTGCTGGACCAGAAATTGATGTATTAAGTGCCATAGAGAACAATCAGAAGAAGTTATCCCGCAACCGTGAAATTTTGTTGTAAGTTGTCAAAGCTTCATGTATATGTGGGCTTGGAATGACATTACCACAACTAGCATATCATGCTGTTTTTTTTCTATCTCTCATCAACTTGTATAGAAATTGCTAGTAGTGATTTTGATAACATGTTACAACATGCATTTTGTAATCTGCTTCCAGTCAACTCATTAGTGGATTTGTAGTCAGTCTTGAAACTATTCTATTATACTCGGAAGAAAGAAAAAATACTATGTATTCTTTACTGTCAGTTGCATCCAATGCGCATTTCATTGGCTCACACAATCTTGTTTCCTTATCTTTCTGTTCTTATGTATAATTGTTATATTTCTATGTGCAGGCCTTTTGAGTTTTTGGAACGATTTCGGACGCATGAATTTGCGGAAGGAAGTTTACATCCTTTAGAGTGTGCGCAGACTTGATTTACTATGGTTTGGACTCCTGAGGTACTGCTGTTCGCTGGAAATTTTAGTGCATCCGCAACTGTCTGCCCAGCACAATTTCAATAAAATATATGTTGAACTGGGTCAACTGGGTCACTGGAAACAGTTTGGACCCAAGGAACAGATAATATGAGACCTCACTTTTGCTCCCTGATTTTGGTCTTTTGATATGTTTTTTCTTTCAGCTTTTCAGGGAAAGGGTAATACAGGGGCAATTTATCAGAGATAGGAGCAGTCAATCTTTAGGTAAAAATGAAATTGCAAGGTCTTGTTGCAATAGTAGCCAATGTTCTACAGGTGTGCTGATATTGAAGATGTTGCTTCTGGTGTGAATAACATTGCAATGCTGTTTGTTGGTATGCAACGTGGATCTATTCACGTGTACAGATTGTAGAAAAGCAAAGTCTTGTAATAAGTCGTTTGTATATGTATAAGCCACTGTAATAGAGCACATAGTGTTCTTTCGTTTGTTACTCCGTAGGGCACCTCGGGTGCAAGCTGCAATATAGGCATGCAGTGTATAGCTTTGTAACATGCCGGTTTTGTATGCCCATTTGGCCACCATGACACCATTCTTTTCTTCTTTCAGAGATGTTGAGACGAATTTTAGTTGTGCTCAGAGTATCTCCTCCGGCACCCTCCAAATGAGTGTCCGTCCGAATGGAGGGTGCAGCCCACAGCGGCGCACCCAAAGGCCCACCCCCAATCGTCCCTAATTTTGAGCATTAGATTGAACGGCTCGGGCACAGGAACCGTCGTCGGTTCACCTTCGTGTCGCGTCAGAACACGGCGGTTGGTGTGGACGTGTAACCGCCGCCGTGTCGCTTCGGGGTGGCGTTTGCACCGCTTCGCAGCAATATTACCATCCTCGGTCGCACGTTGCTCACATTCTCTCCGCGAACCACCGCCCACAACTCGCTGGCCATGTTGTTGCCTGAGAAGGAGGCCGTGGTGGCCGCCGATCAGGACAGGAGGCTGAGGCCGATCAGGAGCAGGACGCCGAGGCCGAACAGGAGCACGACGGTGAGCCCGCAACTCCATCACCGGCACGCCATGCTTTCTCACCGTGGGAACCTTGATCTCGTGGCGGTCCTGTACGACTGGTGCACATGCAGCACCGGCCGTCCCACATGCAGCAGCACCGGAGTGGCAGCCGGGAACTCCAGACGCGGCGCCGACGGACGATGGGCCTGGAACACCGCCACCCAAGGCTGACTCCGATGACGACGAGTAGTGTTCTTAGTTTCTAGTTGTAATCATATGTAATAATTGGATGCATGCATTAATAAAAGTCTCCAATAGTTCCGGCTACCAAATTGAAACAAGTATCAAATCCCTGCCATGACATAGTTTCGACCGCGCCGGAGAACAAGTCTCCAATGCCGGCCATCAAAATAGTTTCGACTACGCCGGAAAACTAATGCCGGCCATCAAAAGGGCGCCCCCGACGCAATGGTGCATACGTCGATCACGTGTCGGCTTCCTCGTCCACTCCTTCTTCCTCCTCGCCTTCCTCTTCGATTCCTTGGCCGCTGTCGCATCGGCCGCTGCCTTCTCAGCCTGAATGCGCCCCCGTTCGGACACGAAGTAGGCCTTCTGATTGGGGCTCATGTCGCTCGTGTTGGTTGCCATGAGCAGACGCTCCTCCTTCTCATGGGCCTTGAGCTTGGTCCTTTGCATCTCGAAGAAGGTGTCCTACTTTTTTTCGGCCGCAGCGTGTAGCTTCAACTTCGCCGCGGACACCTCGTTGCAGTAGAGGGCGACCGACTCTTGGATGCTACACGAGGAGGCCGTCGTCTTCATGCCAGCCCTGGCGGCCGCCTTGCATGCCTTGACTCCCATCGCTGGACGATCCGCGCTGGCGGCTGGCAGCTTTCTTTCATCTTCCTCGGCCCCATCCTTGCAATGACTCCTCGATTTCGGGCAATCGCGAAGCGATTCCCAACAATGCATCAACTTGTATGTCTTCTTACGATCCATCACCAAGTCGATGTACATGTAGTGGGCATCGTTCAACTATGCAAACAAACACAAGTCAAATATGTTTGTAAACATAGCCGGTTACAAATAAGACGCAAGTTAATATGACCGGCTTACTTTGTCTTGGTCATTCTTGCCACTCTCATCTCAATGAATTATTTTCTCATGGCAACCACGAAACTTGCTAGTGAGCGCGGAGATGACGGCCCACCGGCTTTCAACCAATTTGACATTGCGATCGGGCAACAAATCATGAGGTGGATAGGCCCTTCTTCCGGTGTAGTCCTTATGTATGCGTAGCCAATACGCATCCCTCTTTTGGTTTGCGTCGGTCGTGCCGTTAATGGTCACGGCCATCCACGACTCGCACAACACGTCCTCCTTGTCGCTCCAAGTCGGGCCTCTGGAACCTGCCTTCCTGTCCATCTCGCCGGTGTCGCTATCCTGCACGTCGTCCTCCTCTTCCTCTTCGCCTTGGTCGCCCGTCCCTTTGTCGCCCTGGCCGAAATGATCGGCGTCGGCGCCTCCGTAGCCACCACCGGCGATCAGTGTAGCCATCGCATCAGCACCAGCGTCCTACGCCACAAAACGGTGACACGGATTGCAATAAGTGTACACAACAACAATTTGCATCCGGCCTCCGGCAATAAGTGCACACAACAACAATTCCCATCCGGCCGCCGGCAATAAGTGCGCACAATAACAATCCGCCGGGCAACACAATAAAAATGAGCGGATCAGCAAGATAAATAGCACGCACCTGGCCGAGTGGGTCGGCCGCGTTGCCGCCTTCATGCCCGAAGAGGTGGCCGCGGGAAGCAGTCGCGTCGCCGCTTGTGGATGTCGTCCGCCGCTGAAAGGGCATGTGTTGCCCCATGCATGGTTTTGGTAATTAATGACAATCCTTATGGACTAATGTTTGCTTTGAGATATTCTTGTAGATCTTGTCCATAGGAAAAGATTGGAGTTCATGTGTTGGACTCTAGAAGATTACATGATGACCAAGGTTCCATCCAAGGGTTTATATGAAGAATGGTCATGTGAAGAGTTGAGCTTATTGCAAGCATGGCTTGGAAAAGAAGATTGAGTGAACTTCCTGTTTATCTCCAAGCCATCATCTATATCAAGAGAAGAATATGAAGCGCAAGTGGTTACATGAAGACGGAGCTTAGCGAGGCTCTCCCATAATGGAGTATGGGGGAGCATTTGGAGAAGTCTTCATCAAGTATTTGCTAGCAAGCACAATCAAGAAAGGTGTTCCAACTTGAGAGAGTCAAGATCGTCATCATCTAGCTCAAGTGGAATGCGCAAGGCAAAGGTATGATCTTGATAGGGTTTCTATTTTACCGGCCTCATGTTGTTAGTTTGGAGACCGGGTTATAGGATAGACGACGTACTATCAAGAGGGGCTCTCAAGTAAGTAACTTGTAGGAAAGCTCTTGTCGCTACCTTTCCAACCTCGTTGGTTTCATCTCGTTTGGAGCTTCCTTGCAAAAGTTATTGCATTTCAGGTTTTGCAGTTCTGCTGTTTTGGCTAGGCCGGAGTTTCCGGCCTGAGGGTCCGGAGTTTCCGGCCCTTCGAGTTTTGGAGCAAAGAGCTCCACTCGGCGACAGTCGCTGCATCGAGTCCGGAGTTGGTCCGGAGTTTCCTCAGAGTTTCCGGACTGAGGCCCCGGAGTTTCCGCCCTCAGTGGCCGGAGTTTCCTCGGAGTTTCCGGACCGAGGCCCCGGAGTTTCCGCCCTCAGTGGCCGGAGTTTCCGGTCCATCTGGTTTTTCTGTGAAGAGAGCATCGCGGCGGCAGTCGCTGTTTTGAGGCCGGAGTGCACCCGGAGTATGTCCGGAGTTTCCGCCCGGGCCGGAGTTTCCGGCCTCCCAGACCGGAAACTCTGGACTAAGTTGGCTGTAACGACTCTTTTTCCGGGAGGGTATAAATACCCCTCCACCTACCTCCAACCAACTAGCTCTTCCACGCACGTTTTTCCCTCTCTCTCTCCTCCATTGTTGACCTTGGAAAGCTTGCCCCTCTCCCAATTCCTCCCATGATTCTTGCATATATATCTTTGAGTGATTTGAGAGAGGAGATCTAGATCTACATTTCCACCAATCCATCTCTCCTCTAAGTGAGGGGAACCTAGTAGATCTAGATCTTGGAGTTCTTGGTGTTTCTCCTACCTTGTTCTTCCTCTCTTCTCCCCCCATAAGCATTAGTTGCTTTTGGTGGGATTTGAGAGTGAAGGATTTGAGCCTTGTGCTCTTGCCATTGCTTCGTTGCATCGGGTTGTGCTCTCCACGAGGATTCGTGGAAGTTGAAAGCTTGTGAACTTGTTACACTTGGGTCTTTGGACCCTAGACGCCCGTGTGGTGGTTGAGACCCTTGTGTGGTCACTTGTAGCTGTTCGGGAGCCCCCAATCCCGTTGTGGGTTGTGCCCCGGATCGTTGTTGAAAGGCTCCGGATTTCCGCCTCGAAGGATTCCGATAGTGGAAGGTGAACCAAACCTTTGTGGTGCGGTTCATCGGAGAAGAAGGTGAAACCTTTGTGGTTGTTGAACCATTGTGTTGGTTCACACCTCTCCAACGAGACATACTCCCCTAAAAAGGAGGAACTCGGGAATACATCCTCGTCTCTGCGTGCCTCGGTTATTTCTATAGCCGAGCCTTTTACTTATGCACTTTACATTGTGATAGCCTTCGTGCTTGAAGTATTCTATATTGCTATCGCCTTGTTGCTTGTCTTGCTTAGCATAAGTTGTTGGTGCACATATGTGAGCCTAGTTTATTTAGGTTGTTCGCTTGTTAATTTAAACATCTAGTTTTATTCCGCAATTAGCAAGCCTAAACCGGAAAAGTTTTAATCGCCTATTCACCCCCCTCTAGGCGACATCCTTGTCCTTTCAGCCGCAGCACCGGCGAGTTGGCGAACAACGGCGCCTTGTTCAGATCGATGGACGGCTCGTCGGGGGAGATGGACTGCTGCGACTGGTAGCCGTAAGCGTCCTCGAAGAAGGCCAGAGCAGACAGCGACCCGCAAAAGACGCCGGTTGGGCTAGAGCTACTTTGGCTCATGGCGATCAACATCTGGGCCGTATCTTTTGGCAAGGGCTCATTCGCCGCCTTGTCCTTCGCCTTCTGTCGCCGGACTTGCCGAAGGTGGGAAGCGGCTGTGCGCAACTCGGCCTGGCTCAGCGACGCCTTGGCGGCGGCACCGAAAGCTCCTGCGGCTCCCGCTTCATCGCCTTCTTATTCGGCTACGACGACGCCGGCGGCTTGCGAACCCCCTTGGGTTTCGAGAGGCCGACGGGCTTTGGCGGCATGGTGGCGGAAGGCGAGGAGGTCGCGGCGGCGGCGCAAGGGTTTTGGAAATGGAGGGAAGATTGAGAATTTTGGCGCCGGGGACGGCAATGTAGAGGTAGGGGAATTGGGCGCGTCGGCGCCGTGTGTATGACGGGCGGGCCACCCCTATCGGAGGCCATGTCCCCCCATGTCCGGCACCCCCGAGAGGGCCTCCAAACTTGGGGGCCCTTTCGGGGTGCCGGACACGATTTCGCTCGGGCCAAACCTTTGGGGGGGTGCCGCTGGGGGCGATTTTTGGCATCCGGATCCCCAATGGGCCTTTGGGGGTCATTTGGAGGGTGCCGATGGAGATGCTCTCAAACTGTGCGATGTTGTAGTTGTTAGCACATTTTTTTTCTATTGATTTGGTCAAAGAAGTTTGAGTGAGGAAACGTTAGAACTAAAATTAATTCTGAACTGAGAGCATTTCCACCAGTGCTTCTAGGGCCATTGCCTCCACAGTTTCATCCTCCGCTTGCGAGCCCCTGAGGGGTTGTTCAAATAGGGTGACAAAATCTTTGACGCCCCTGAGGGGTTGTTCAAATAGGGCGACAAAATCTTTGACGCCCCTGAGGGGTTGTTCAAATAGGGCGACAAAATCTTTGACGTCAACTCCTATAACTCTAACATTGCGCACAGAACTCCAACGAAATGTATCAGCGATGGCCGGGCGATGTGGGCGGCCCACCCTGAGGATGAGGAGTAGTTCCCGGAGTCCCCACAGTTAGCCCGCCCGATGGAAGCGTCCTTGGCACCGCCTCCGCCACTTGCATAGCCGGCTCTCACCATGTCGGCAGCACGCCGGTGATCAACATCGACCATTTGGCTGGGAGAACGGTGTCCTAATAGGATGATAACATGTGCCGGCACTCCTAATAGCAACAATCTGGCGTAGTTGTTGTCGTAGTTGCCGTATAATATAATATAAATAGAGACGGTCAGTGGAGATGCTACGAGGTAGTGCTATGCATCGTTGGGTGCCTTTTCCTTGCAAAAGCGAAAGTACGACTCTTGGACGCGGAAGTGAAGTTGGCCGTCACGCCGCTTGGCTAGATTGGGCTATTTTGCTTGATCTGGTGGTATTGGGCGTGTTTGGTATCCTGCACGCGTTTTAGCCCATTTGCATCCGTGGCTCCCCAGGGCCTGGCCCAAGAAAAACTAGGCCGCAGTCACGTTGTGCAGCCCGTTTGGTTGCCTGTTTTTACTGTTTGGCAAATTTCCTACACGGTGTTTGGTGTCCTGTTAATGTGCGTGGACGTGTATTAGAGCCAAAACCCGGCATTTGGTTACGGCCTAGTGCCGTGTTATGGTCACCACATATGAAAATGGTGACCTTACCACCTATAACGTGCACTGCTAACACACATTCAGAGACACATTCAGAGCTAACTTAGTAGAAGTTCAGTAGCATCTACGTACTTACATCACACTACCACCATCAGACTATGTTCATGGGCATATATAAGCCGTGGATCATCAACTAAACAGGGATATCCCATGCCCCTGGATCAGCAACTTACAGGGGCAACACATGCCCCTGACCAAAATGGAGCATCACATAAGTTTTGGGCATACATAAGCCCTGGTTAAACATCTAAACAGGGTCGACGGCGCGCTCTTGAAGATGGTGAGCTTGAAGCCCCAGGAGGTGAGCTTGAAGATGATGGCGTCGGCTTCCTCCAGCTCGTACTTGCGCACCACCTCCGGCCAGTTGGGGCCTAGCACCATCTCCTCGCCGTGCATGCTCACCTGAACCCACTCGTCGCAGTAGTGACAAGCAGAGATCGACAAGCAACGAGGGAGTGGTATCTGTAACCACTCCCTCAGCACGGGCTGGAACTTCCTGTGGACGACAAGCATGTACAGGTCGTCCCTGTCCAGCTGGGCGTAGAACTGCCTTGGCGCCACCGGCCTGGGGATGTGCCCGACCGTCGGCTGACGGCCTTTGGTGCGGTTGCAGAGCTTCAGCGCCTCCACCTGCCTGTTGGGCACTTCAGGCCTGAGCAGCCAGCGGTTGCGAGGGAGCACGCCCTCCAAGCCAGGAGGTGTCTGTGGATGGTGCCCGGGGATCTCCCATTCAGTCTTGGGTACCTTGTCAGCATAGAGGCGTCAGTGTAGGTGCAAAATGACAGACAAACATGAAAAATGACAGACATAGATGCACAAGATCATGCAAATATTGCCAACAATGGCAAGTCATGGACATTGGCAATGAGACATGGACAAAATCATGGCAACTTGCCAACAATGGCAAGTCCCAGGATGTACAACTAAACATGGCAGCATTGCCAACAATGGCAATGTCCCACTGAGCTTGGCATAATGGCAGACATACACATATAGACATGGACAGTGAGCTTGGCATCCTTGCCAACAATGGTAATGTCCTAGGATCTACAAGTAAACATGACAATATTGCCAACAATGACAATGTCCCAGGTTATGCAAGCATACATGGCAACATTGCCACGAATGTGGAGAAGAACATGCACACGATGCATCTACACTAGGCAGTTACACAGATGAACCCGAATCCTAGAACTGTACAAACCCTAACAAATCTACAAGCTAGAAGAGATGCATAAACATCCTACACAAAGATGAATCGAAATACAAAGGGACTAGTGAGGAAAAACCCCAATTGTGCACAAACCCTAACCGAAATCTAAATCGGCACACAATGTGCAGTCCGATGTCCTAGTAAGTAGAGGGGAAATCTCTTACCGTGGCCAAGGAGGGCGTGGGTCTGGCCACCGGCATCGAGGAAGAAGGGGGCGCCGCCGAGGTCGACGCCGCTCCGATGCGCTCCTTGCGCGGAGGCTTCGAGGAGGACGCCACAGCCGCCGATGGCGCCGCCGTGGAGGCCACAACCGGCGATGGCGCCGATGCGGCCGCCGGAGCTTGTGGACGGCCGCGGCACACCCGAGAAGGAGCCTTCAGCCTGCGCGACAAGCACGTCCACCACCTTGAGTGGGGGAGGCGGCGGCCGGGCCTGAATGGCCGCTGCGGCGGGGAGGGGGAGGAGGATGAGGAGCGGCGGCCATGGAAGCAGTGAGGAGAAGGAGGAGTGGTCGAGTGGGCGGTGAGGGGAGTAGCCGCTGGGAGTTATTCCTGAACCGTCTCGTCTCCCGCACTTCCCAACGCGTGCGAGACAGCGGCACACGGAGCTCGCCAGGGCCTGGCCACGCGGAAACGGCCGAATCGGCCGTTCCTCCAGAGCCAGGCCCAAGGGTGCTTTGAGGTTCGTAATATGCAGGAACGTAGATACGGGGCAGCCCACCAAACGCATGTTTTTACACCCAGCGAGCCTGGCCGGCCTCCACCCAGGAAACCAAACAGGCCCATTGTGTTTCCTGCGCCGGCCGTTTGATGAGGCCCCAGTTTCTCCGAGGAAGGAGTCTCCTCGTTCCGCTTTCCCGTCTAGTGCGTTGCATCTGCCGCTGCCGGGTACAGTTGAAGTAGGTTCGGCAGCACGCGGTTTCCAGAACCGGAAGAATTTAGAATGGTGGAACCTATCACTAAGGAAGGGTGACGAACACTCGAACAGGAACCGTACCACTTTCATTTGGACAAATTAAACCAAACAAATATCAGCGCCCAATTAACGCATGCACCCGGGAGAAGTCAGGAATGGGCTACCAAGAAAACCAAACAACGCCCTCGTCGATCGTGTGCTGGTGGAAGAGGTCAGCTGACATGTACTCCCTCCGTTCTAAATTACTTGACTTGGGTTTGTGTAAATACGGATGTATCTATACTTGTTTAGTGTCTAGATACATCCGTATTTGGACAAACCCAAGTCAAGTAATTTGGAACGGAGGGAGTATATGTATAGCGCCATCCAGCTGGGTGTCTGCATGATCTCATCCACCCTTGCGATGATCGCGTCGACTTTCTTGAATAACTTTGTCTTTTCGTTGTAAAGGAAAAGCGTAGATGCATCCAAGTGCTAATCCCACGTCTACACGCACTGATGCTATAAAAGTCTACAGCCCACGTCATTAACAGTCTTCACAAAGACTCGTCGAGGTTTCAAAAGGGCGAAAAGGAAGTCAAAGACCAAACCTTCACGTATACTATACGAGCGCGCGCGCATCACGCCAAAACGAGGCTTGGAAAAAGTAGAAATCGTTATCCCGCCGTGAACCACTTGCCCGTCAGAGTGCACTGCATCTCCTCCTTGTGTATTTTATGTCAAAGCTGGCCATTTAGCCAAACTAATCCCTCTCCTAGCTCTAGCAAAACTAGTTTTGCAAATCTATTCCCTCGGGTCAGCGCATTATAGATGGCGACAAGGTTGTGCAGGTGTGTAAAACAGAATACGTGTGTTTGGGAACTGGTCGACACCGACCTGGTGTAGCGGTTTCTATTTATAATAGTGTACAAATACACAGGTATACAATACACACCCTCCCTCAATCTTAACTGTGTCATCTAACATCTAACGGGTTAAGATTGCGTCTACAGCCTTGAAACAAAGGCAAAGACAGTGGCTTAGTGAAGATGTCAGCAAGTTGATCTTTTGATGAGATGAACTTGATCTGAAAAAACTTCTGCGCGACATGTTCCCTCACAAAGTGATAGTCAACTTCGATGTGTTTCGTTTGGGCATGAAAAATCGGGTTGGATGACAGATAAGTAGCACCGATGTTATCACACCAAAGAATAGGAGGCTGGTCTTGCGGAATCCGTAGCTCTCGTAGTATCACACCGATGACAGATAAGTAGCACCGATGTTATCACACCGATGATAGATTAGTTTGGCCACCATTTAGCCAAACTAATCCCTCTCCTGCCTCTAGCAAAACTAATTTTGCAAATCTGATCCCTCGGGTCAACGCATTATGTATGGCGACAAGGCTGTACTGGTCGGCGCCATTCAAAACGCGCGCCGAACATCGTCAAACCTTCGGAGCTCCCGGACACCAAAATGACTTGGCATGGACCCGCACAACTTTGACGTCGTCCGTATTGGCGCCGAGCCAAGAGATTAGATATGCAGTTTTTCGAAAGGGCTAGAGAAGAGAATAGTTTTACCAAAAGAGCCGATTTGGCCAGAAAATACTCTCCTTGTGGCTCAGTGGCCAGTATACCTGCCACGACAAAGTAGGAGTACCTGCCACGTGCGACACACGTAGGGCCCACCGGTATCCGATTGGCCGTCGAGGCATGCAGTGCAGGGTCAAACGAACACACCGACCCACCCTCCAAGGGTCCTTCTTTAGCCCGCACCCCGCGTTTCATCCTGATTTACGGAGTTGCCATCGCTGGACTGTCGAAGTCTACGACTGGCAGTAGGCCGTCACGTGATGCTGACCTGACCGGTGGTCCGTCCCTTTGCCGGGTCCTCGCTGTCGGCGTGACGAGGCAGACGGATGTACGTTAGGGGTAGGCCCGGCGCTTGCTCCGCCGTCCAACGTAGTCCGTCCACCCAACTGCAATTATTCCTTCCACCAAAAGGTTAGCCCCTCGATGGCTTCACATTCACGGTCCTGCCATCGGAAAGGACATTCTATTTTGTTTTTTGGTCTAGCCCTTGCAAGATGTATATTCATGGTACAACCAGGCATGTTCATTTTTTAATTACCGAGGAAAATGTAACACGCATCCACACGCGTACACCCAACGTAAAGACTGGCAGATTGTATGTTCATGTTTCTTTCTCACTTCGTATACATCTATTCAAATAAGCCCAAATCTACACTCTTAAACAAATAAGAAGAGTGTCCCCTCCGTCATGTACAACCAGAGGCACTCAAAACCACGGCATGAAGATGTCCTAATATCCACCATACAAAGTTGTCCCGAGTAACCTTAATTTTTCTTGTCATGTTATGTTGTATGAAAAAAATCTCACCCAAAAAAATCTCGATATTACATGCATAATTCTTTTCTCAACTTCTGTTGATTGCATCTTATTTGCCGCTTTAACTAATTTGCAGGCAACATCAATCAGGTACGTTCTAGAACCTTGATGACTTTTAATGGGTTAAATACATGACCATCTCACATCGATTAAATTTAGCCTCTCTACTATTGTGACCAATCGAATCTTGCATATTGATACTTCATGTTTCAACATGTTATACCATTCATTCACACAATAGAGTTCTTAAATAGAT
>CAMZMU010000054.1:15551549-15898109 GCA_947311845.1 Poa pratensis
GTTTATTGGCTCCCTCCTTCTGTTACGTGCTCCTGCCTCTGCTGCTGGCTGCATCGGATCACCCAGGCATAAGAATCTGCAACCCGGATGGTTTCTGCTAGGATCTCGGCATATCTCTCTGGAGCCTCTGCCACACATGCTGCCATGTCGACAGCCATCTGCAAACCAGGAAATGCCTGTGCCTTCTACCACTCCTTCACAGGAATTCCGAACATTGCTCCACCGAGTTAAGAATTCTCGGTCAGTTCATGATCATCTTGCTTACATGCCGCCAGGAGCTGAGGTCGGTTTGGCCTCTTGTATGTACTAGCAAAGTTGCAGTTAAACGCCACTCCAAGTCTATCCAGGAGTTGATACTATACTCCGTCAAATTATTCAACCAGATCCGAGCTGGACCTTCCAACATGTGCGGGAGATACCGGACCGCCCATCGGCGATTGCCCCCCGCAATGTGCACCGAGGATACATAATCTGTCAGCCAATCTTGTGGCTTGGTGCTCCCATTGTATGGCTTGGTTTCCGACCTAACTGAACTGAGATACTGGTGGTGGTGGCTCCTTCATGATCGAGTCCAAAAACACGCCGGACCAGGAGGGCCTTCCTCCTCCAGTTGCTCAGACAAGTAGATCTATCCAGCTTGTTACGGACATCGCCTGGAGCTAACATCCGACCTCCTATCCGGGTCCCAACCCCCATCCACTCTGTGGTATCCAGCTCGTGCCATGGCCGATTCCATCACATATCGGTCATCACTTTGACCGATCGTATCTGAGGTTGCTGAACATACTCCGGCTCTTGTTGATATTGCCCCTGCTGCCGAGGTTGTTGCTGATACCTCGGGCGGAGGTGTTTACCTCGGCCAGCCGATGCTGCTTGACCGCCGTTCTGATTTTCCTGACCGGAGTTACCCTTAGCTCGGCTCGCATTGGCCTGGGCCGGGGTTTCCCTTAGCTCCGGCTAGCATTGCCCTGGCCCATCTTCTGCTTTGCTGCTAGGACTGGATCTACATCTGCAGCTGCTGGTTCTGACCCGAGGTGACACTCCGGGCTCGGTCGGCTCCTCCGACGAGTGGAGACGAGGCTTGCCCCTTGGACACCTGACTGACTGGCCTAGCTGAATAAACCATCTCTGAATCACCACCCCGGCATGTGCTCTGCGGAGAGCCTCATTCTGCTGGTTAGCCACATATACTAACTCATTGACTCGCTTCTGCTGCGCACGCCACGCATCTCCAGATAATCCGGATAGCTCGGCCCTGCCTGCCTCGGCAGCTCTGAGGTTCTTAGCAGGGGAACTATACACCGGCCTTCCAGTTGACACGCGACTCCCACTCCTAGCCGAGGTGGTAGGTCGAGCCTCCCTGTTTATCTCATCATTGAGCCCCTTGCCTCTCTGCCGCACCTCGGCTCCCCTATGTGTATCAACCGCTACCGGGGTGAAGCCATTCGCTGCATTGTACTCACGCAGATCTCTATGAACTCATCTCTAGCTGTTATCATTGCTACAGCCTCCTTCTGCAACAGGACACGCTTTGCCTCTAGGTCGGCCACAGTCACTACTATGTCCACTCCTGGATTTACTGGGTCTGCCAGTGTACCACTATCTCTATCAGGGTCGCACCTCGGCCCCGCAGCTCTGGGGTGCCAGGCAAGTCCTTCTCTAGCCTGGGCTTTGCAGATCTCACCTTAGCAACCTCGGCTGCCTTGGACTGGCTGGCATCTACTTTGCCAGCGGCATCAACCGACCTGTCACCATCACCTCTACGCAGCTCTCGGGGCGAGTGATGCGCCGACCTAAAGCCGCGAGGAGAGGAGTTTCGTCGACCACGAGCACCTGCTCCGGGTACCCGCGAACAACCTCGACAGCAACGTACGTGACGAAGCTGCCGAGCATCATGGTGAAGCCATGCTCGGGGAAGGGCTTGCCGGCGAAACACCCCGCGTTGTCGCTGATGAAGGTAAACTCTCCGATCTTGGCGACAAGCCCGGAAAGAACACGCTCGCCTGAGCCCGTCCGGATGAAAACTCCCTCCAACGCCTCAATCTGCCCCACGGTGGGCGCCAACTGTCCGTGGTGGGATCACGGCAGATGCCATAGGTATGGCTAAGATGGGGCCGAATGGTCGTTGGGGGAATCCGGGGAGGGTTTATGCACTCAAGAAGTGCACACGCAAGAACACGCAAGAACACGAACGAAGAACCAAGAAAGCAAGAACACAAAACACACCACGATGTACCCTGCTTCGGGGCCCTCTTGCGGAGGTAACACCCCTACTGCAGCACTATCCTAGCCAGTGTATAGCTCAGAGTGACAAGTACAAGCTGCTCCTCGAGCTGTATGATGATACAATGGTGAGAACTTGAGGTAAAAGATGGAGCTAACGGGAGGAAGAAGGCACTCCGAGCTGAATCCGAGGTGTTTCCGGGTGTTCCGAGCTTCCTCCTCTCTTTCTCTCTTGATCAACTAGCTCCAGCGGGGGGGGGGTCTCTCTTATCTTGTCCTCTCAGCAGGAGGGGGTGAAGCCCACTATATAGGCCAGCCGGGTTACCATTGTGCCCCTCGCAGAACACTGTTGCCATGCCTCTGCAACGGTCACCACCGTACCACCGTACCTCGGTCGGGACAAGACGTGGCTTGCCCATCTCCTGTAGCCTAACGGCAGAGCTAGCATGTCCCCTCTGACCGAGACAGGACGTGGCCTGGCAGAGCTACCTCGTAGCCTTTTCCCAGACCTCGCGTGCAGCGGTCGAGACGTGCAGGCCCGCCGAACCCGGAGCACGCCTCTGCCATGCTCCTTGACAGACGCTCCCGTGTCAGGCGCTCTAGTACCCGGCTGGAAGTGACAGGAGCATTGACTCCGCCCGACCTACAGCCCACCACCTCGGTTAGCTCGACACGGATGTGACGGGCTCCGTACCTCGGGTCTTGCGCTTAATCTCTTTACCAGGTCGGATCTTACTTCCTCCCACAGCTTCTCCTGCACCACAACACAAACCACCGCACTGAGGTAGTTAGGTCGGCAGAACATAGCTCGGACAGTGAACCTCGGCCCTGGCCAACAGTATACCTCGGACCCCTCTGGGCCAAAATAGGTCGGCCTGTATTCTCCAGGTCAAGATGAAGCTCGGACCTTCCCAGGCCCAAACAGGTCGGCCCTTTCCGTACCTCGGCACAACTTCGAACACCACCTTATGCCAAGCCTTGACCCTACCCGGGGATACTCCCCCGACATTAGTCCCCGAAGCTGGTGCGGTCCTACGACCTCGGAAGGAGGGCCGTAGCAGGTTCAAAACAAGCATTACACCACCTCCTAAACCGACCTCCAACATAGTCACCGAGGTACCTCCCATACACCACCATCCAATCCGAGGTAGATATGCGAACTGAACTCTCCGAGCTATCTGACTCAGCACCATCTTGCCTCAAGATTTTCCGAGGTACGTGGCGAAGAATCTCTGCCCGGGCTTCGGAATCCGGACCTCTGCCAAGCAGATTCTGACCACACGCCGCCCTCGTCAGCCGGACCCACCGAACAGCGCACCTGCGCACTCAAGTACTTGACCGCCCACGACCCCTCGATTCTTGTGCTGACCAGCGCAGGAAATCCGGGGGGCGGTTGCCACCTGCGGCCCACGATGTGGCCGATCGTGCGGCCGCAACCGCGTAACCGTGCGCCCACTCGCACACGATCCCGCGCCTCCCGATAACCGCGCGGTAGTGGCAGTTAATGCGGGCAGTTACCGCACGCGGCTATAAGTAGGGCCCCACGGGTAACTTCGCCATCTTCTTCCTCCTTCACTCGCCTCTCGCCTCCATCGCACCAGTGCCGCCGCTTCCGGTTGAGAAGAAACGTTCCCGCCGCCGCCGACGAGCAGCTCCTTCGTCGCCGCTGCGACCGCGTCACCGGCGCCGCCCTTCAGCACCTCGTTTTCACGGTATGTACTCCCTTTCTTGATACCCTAGGCATTGCCCTAGGTTTCTTCCTCTTTGCGCTTTGGTTCTTCATATGTTCTTGAATAAAACTCTATTTACCTCCTCCGGTAGATCTTACTTGCATACTTTTTTGGGTAGTAATGAGTTTCATACCTCGGAGATGCTCGCCTAGCATAGATATGCCTCTATATACAAAGCCGTCCAACTCCTCCTGAGTTAGCCAGATATAGCCTTAGATTCCAGATTTCTTTTTCCTTTGCTAAACTTCTGTGCATTCTTCTGCAGATTGATTCTGCCGAGATGTCTCCTCCTGAGACTTCGGAACAAACCGAGGTTCCAGACCTCGAACTGGAGGTCGGAGAACGAGCCGGCTGGGAAGGTTCGGATGTAACTCCGGACGAAATCCAGTGGCTCAGGGCGACTCGGCGGATTCCCGCCGGGGTAGAGTGTCGCCTGCCAGAGGGCGAACTCGAGCCTCAAGTCAAGGAAGGGGAACGGGTGGTCTTCGTCGCGCACTTCCAGCGCGGCTTCGGACTGCCCGTTAGTGATTTCTTCCGGAGCTTCCTCGACAAGTTCGACTCCAGGTTCATCACCTCCCCGCCAACGCCATCACCACTCTCTCCTGCATCGTTTCCTTCTCTGAGGGATACCTCGGCCTCAAAGCCACGGTAGACCTCTTTTCTCGCTACTTCCAACTTAAGCGGCAAGTGATCCCGGATCCGAAAAACAAGGATCTGCCCAAGCTACTAACCGCCTGCGGAGCAGCCATCATAGCTCCTCGCCGAAACTCCATCTTCCCACGTATCGCTACTCCGGACACCGTTCGCAAGTGGCTCCGGACGTGGTTTTACGTGAAGAACTCCGGCGAAGAGGACTTCCTCAATCTGCCGGCGTTTAACCTCAGCCCTCCTACAGAACCGCTCAACTGGGACTACACTCCCCCTCTCACCAGCGAAATCAAGTCCATCCATGGGTATGTTGCGAAATGGCAGGACCCGGAGGACCCTGCGAACGACGGGAAAGTCCTGACGGCTGACGATCTGGCCTGCACATTCGTGAAGCGCAGGGTCTCCCCTCTCCAGGCGAGGACTCACAAGATCTGCCACATGAGCGGTCTTTATGATCCAACCCGCCATACGCACGTTGCACTGGACAACGCCGCGGTAGCTCGGCGAGTCCGAGCTATCACCAAGTCCAAGATCTCTGACGCTTGGACATGGGGAAGGGAACCCCACTACAGGACCAAGCCACCAAAACAGGTACGCTGTTCCGACGTTTTCTTCGGTACTCCTTTACCACCGAGGTCTTGCTACCGACGTTCATCTTGACCATTTTCTTCCTAACTCCTTTTCATATGTCTGCCATATAGCTGTTCTCCCGCCAGACCGCCGAGGATGGAGTCCATCCTGCGGACCACTTCGGCAAGGATCTTCCTGTCGAGGACCCACCATCCAACGAGGACCCTGACAACGAGGATTACATGCCCATTGCCTCGGCCCGCGTCACCACCGCGGGTAAGCCTCAAGCACAAGCTTCAGTTCAAGAGATTTCGGATGACGAGGAGGGATTTCTCGTCATGGAACCAATAAACGCGGTACCTATCTCCTGCCTTCCTCACCTTCCGAACTTTACTCCAGCAACCAGCCGGAAACGCGCTGGTGCCGCAACTTCGGCCGCCGAACCATCCGCCACTGGAGCCTCCGGACCCACTGCGGCTCCGGTCAAGAGACGTCGGCTGAAGAAGTCCGGAAATCCTCCTCATGCCCGAGGGGGCAAGAAGTTTCCTACTTCGGATGGGTAATGCTTTGCTTCTATAGCCAACAAGTTTGTTGCTTAAACTTATCACCTCGGTACTAACACTTACCATCTTCCTTCGTTGCAGTGACCCCATAGACGTGGATCAGGAGGTATCCTCCATGACTGCACCCGTTGGTGCCTCTGAAGCCACGACCACCCCGACGAACTCTCGCCCCGTATCTCCTCCACCGAGGTCTGGCCCGGCCTTGGAGAAATCTGCCCCCACCCGAGGTCAGACTTCTCCGCGTCCTCAAACGGATGCGGGGACCAATCGCGCCAGAACTCCGGCTACCGCCTTGCCGGAGCCTCGACTCTCCCCCCGCAGCCAGACTGCCCGCAACCAACAACAGCAACAGCAGAAGCTTCAGCAGAAGCAACAGCCCAAGCAGCAGCCCAAGCAGCAGCCCCAAAAACCAGTTCGCCAGACTACCTTGCCGTTGGAGAAAGGCAAGGAGAAAGAGAAAGAGACGGTGAAGTCTAAGGTCACCCCCAAACCAACATCTGGGTCTGGCACCCTGACTATCTCTTCTCCTTCAAGGATGCAACCGAGGTCTCCTCCCCGGTGACACGCCGAATTCCTCCATTCGCCGCACCCGTTGATGAGACTGCTCCTCCGGCCGACGAATATGCTCGGAGGACATCTCTTATATGGATAACCGGCCTGCTTCAAGCTCCGAGGCTGCTTTGCCTTGGAGGCCTCGGTTAGGGGCATCGAGCAGGGCGGACCGTGGGGATATCCTCCTCTGCGCACTGACAGTGACCAGAGCCTCGGCTCCTTGGAACACTACAATGCAGACTGGAATTCTGCAGACGAGGTCTCCTCGGCCTCCCTAGCTGCTCCGGTGGCTGAGCATCCTGCGGGAAACAGCGCCTGCGGCCGAAGCGTACACGACCTACAAGTCGCTGCCCTGCGTGCTGCTCAAAACATCGACGTAAGTCCTATTCTCTTTACTTTCATGCAGTATCTCATCTAATATCCACCATTCCCAGTCCCCGAGATTCGAGGTAAACTATTGACGCTCCGCCGGAGTTAAAATTGTTTGGCTTGAATCTCAACTTTCAATTTTCATCCGACGTATCCAAACCATTTTACCTTACTTTAGCATGCACCTCGGGTACGAGTCCCCGAGACTCCTGTCGAGGCATACCCCGGCAACATTTTCCCAATGATTTGACTCCGAGTCCCCGAGACTCTTGTCGAGGTATAGCCTTTCTAACCGAGCTATGTTTTTCTTCCTTGCAGAATACTATGAACGTCCGCACGGACATCTTCACACCCTCTTGTTTGACCACAAGAAACTCCACGACGAGCACAAGGCCGTCCTTGCAGAAAAGAACTCTTTGGACGAAAGCTCCAACAAGAGAAAGCCGAAGTAGCTCGTCTGGTAAAGGAACTGAAGCGCATCACTGAGCTGCGGACGTCGGAAAAAGAGCAGCTGCAGGCGGAAAAGGCCAGTGTTGTTGAAACAGAGAAGAAACTTCGGGAGGATGCCGCCAAGGAACATGAGAATGCGCTCCAGTTAGCCGAGGCCCGCGCCACCTCGGCCACCGAGGCTTATGAAGCCCTTCAAGCTTCGGTTAACCAGCTCCTCCCGACGCTGGAACGCATCAACAAGAAATGGACGGTAAGCTTCTTGCCCCCCTTATCCTTGCTTTGTCCTCAACAGTACTGGCTCTTTGCCGAACTGTTTCTTTCATTATTAACAGGCTATCCTTCTGCAGAGCACTTCACCTACACCCAAATCTCGGCTCGCAATATCACTGATCAGCACAGGAAGAGGCGTAACGAGACGAACCCCGCCTGGACCATTGAGGACCACATCGTGGCCATCAAAGCTCGGATCCATCCCTTGAAAACCATTGGGTCCGAACTCCTCGATGCAGGTGTGTCTGCTTTCCGAGCCTTGTGGCCTCTTGCCGATGCTCCCAATACTACGCCTGAGCTCGCCGCCAAGCTTCGTGAAGCCGAACAAAGACTTCGAGAGTGGCGCTCATCTTCGGCTCGCGCTGGAGCTGATGCCGCTCTCAAATTCATCATGACTTGGTGCGAGAAGCTCGACCTCGAAAAGATGGACACTCTTCGCCGAGGCTCGCCCTGGTCCACGGACCCAATTCTCATCCAGCGGCGCGAAAAGATGGCTGCCTTCTTCGCTGGATATGCCAACACCAAGAACTTGAGCGAGGGAGACACCTACTCCGACGCCGAAGATGACGAGCCAGAAGAGGATGAATACGAAACAGAATCCGACGTCGAAGCCGAGCAAGGTGACGATGGTGACACCCGCGAAGCAGAAACCGAGGCTTCTCCACAACCTGGTGCCGAGGTTACTGCCGACGTTGCCAGCACCTCCCAGGCTACCTCGGCTCCGGACGAAATCCCTGCTGCATCGGCTGCTGCCGACGTAATTCCTGATGCCTCGACCTGAACTTATGCTTGGCCAAAAAACTTCATTAAATCCCCGGTATGCCGGGACGCAGATGTAATCAAACTTAAGTAGTTCCTTTTGCTACCTCTGTTACTATCATGCTTATCCGAACCATGCTTTTCTAAGCTTTACGTCGAATCCTTTTGAATGATTGCTCGAGTTTACTTTCGTGTTTACTATGTTTGGCATTCTTTGCTCTTGACTACCTTTTAGGCAGATGCCAGTCGAGTCACAAGATTGTTGTTCATAGCATACAGTACTTGGTAAATTCCGAGGTATGTTTCAAAGTCATCCGACATAAACGAAAGGTAAAGACAGGGGTTAGTAAACGACACATGCCGAACTATAATTTTGGACCGAGTCCCCGAGTTCATTTTCATGTCTCCCACGTTTTTTCCTCTTTGCTCTTGACTACCTTTTAGGCAGATGCCAGTCGAGTCACAAGATTAGTTTCATAGCACACATTACTTGAAGTTTGAGACGAGGTTCAAAATAGTTCGGCATATGAACGAAACTGACAAACAGAGATAAAACATAAGCACAAGAGCGAGGCAGTCCCCGAGCTTTAACCTCGGAGTGCCGACATTTTTATTAAGGATTAACCGAGGTACATACATTGCGCCTTTCATGAGTAGAAAGGTCGGAGTAGAGCTACGTTCCATGGTCGCCTGACCTCTGACCGGGGTTGTCCAGCCCATCTTCCCTTGGTTCCTGCGCATCTATAAGATAGTAGGAATCATTGAGCAGAGCTCGGCTCACAACGAACGGTCCCTCCCATGGAGGTGACAACTTGTGCCGGCCTTTCTTGCGCTGCACCAACCTCAGCACCAAATCTCCCTCGTGAAACACACGAGGGTTGATACTCCGGCTATGATAACGTCGGAGACCTTGCTGGTAAATTGCTGACCGAGATGAGGCCAATTCTCTCGCTTCCTCAAGCAGATCTACTGCATCCTCCCGAGCCTCTTTTGCCTCGGCTTCAGTGTACATTGCCACTCTGGGCGCATCATATTCGATGTCAGTGGGTAGCATAGCTTCTGCCCCATAGACCATAAAAAATGGCGTATAGCCAGTTGATCGATTTGGCGTGGTCCTTAGACCCCACAGTACTGCTGGTATCTCATCTATCCAACACCCCGGCGTTTTCAGCAGTGGTTCAATGAGCCGAGCCTTGATGCCGGCCAACACTAGAGCATTTGATCTTTCCACTGTCCATTAGACTCCGGGTGTGCCACCGAGGCTATGTCCAGCCGGATTCCCTTGTTCATGCAAAACCGAGCGAACTCTCCAACAGCAAAGTTAGTGCCGTTGTCCGAGATAATGCTATGGGGGTAGCCATATCGCAGAATAATCTCCTTCAAGAAAGTCACTGCTGAATGACCATCCAACTTCCGGATTGGTTTCACCTCGATCCACTTGGTGAACTTGTCCACCATCACCAATATGTGTGTCATGTTACCTCGGGCTGGTTTGAACTCTCCCACCATATCCAAACACCATACCGCAAACGGCCAAGTGATAGGAATTGTTTTGAGCGCCGAAGCTGGCATATGCGTTTGCTTGGCAAACCTTTGGCATCCTTCACATCTCCGGACTATGGCCTCTGCATCAGCAAGAGCAGTGGGCCAATAGAACCCATGCCTAAACACCTTGGCCACCAGAGCTCTTGTGCTGCAATGATGACCACATTCTCCTTGGTGGATCTCCAAAAGCATCTCCTTGCCTTCAGCTGGCTCAACACACCGTTGCAACACCTCGGTTACGCTTCTTTTATAGAGCTCCTTGTTGATGATGGTGTACGCCTTGGCCCTCCTTTGAATCCTCCTAGCCTCGGTTGTGTCACTTGGCGTGCTTCCCTCCGTTATGAACTTCATAATTTGCTCCGCCCACTCCGGCACCGGGTGCAAAGGAAAAAGTTCCTCATCCACCTCCATTGGCTCGGCCACCATAATCTCCTCCATTATTTCCTCCACCATCCTGCGACCAGTCCCCGAGTCTGGATGAGCAGTCCCCGAGGTTTGGTGTGCAGTCCCCGAGCTCTGCCACGCAGTCCCCGGGTCCGACCAAACGCATCCGACGTCTACCTCCATTGGAACAGGTCCGGGCTCTTGCTCCGCCGGGATGAAAATAGATTCGGATTCAGGAGAAGGTTTGATTGAAGGAGTTCTCAAGTGATTCAGGGCTACCCCTGGTGGTACTGCCTCTTTTGATGAACCGAGCTTTGACAACACGTCGGCAGCATCATTTTCTGCCCGAGGTATATGCCTGTACTCACACCCTTCAAAGAACCCGGATATCTTTTGCACATGGAACCGATATAACGCCATGTTGGCATCCAGAGCATCCCAAGTTCCAGAAGATTGTTGCACCACCAGGTCGGAATCGCCGAAGCACTCTACACGCCGGATACCGATCTCCTTTGCCACCTTGAGGCCATGGATTAAGGCCTCATACTCCGCCACATTGTTTGATGCTGAGAAATGAATCTGCAGCACGTACTTCAGCTGATCTTGCTTTGGCGAGGTGAGGACTATTCCAGCCCCCAGCCCGATCTTTGTTTTGGACCCATCAAAATGCATTTTCCAATAATTATAGTCCGGCCTGGGTGGCTCATACTGCATCTCGGCCCAATCACAAAAGAAGTCCGGCAACGCCTGGGATTTAATTGCGTCTCTTCTCTCATAATGTGGTGCATATGGAGACACCTCAATCGCCCATTTGGCAACTCGGCCAGTTGCATCTTTGCACCCGATGATCTCCGAGATTGGAGCTTCGCACACCACCGTCATGGGATGCTCCTGGAAATAATGCTTCAACTTCTTGACCGCCAGGTAAACACCATACGTCATCTTCTGGTAGTGAGGATAGTTCTGCTTCGAGGTAGAGATCACCTCGCTCAAGTAATACACCGGTCTCTGCACCGACCTGCCACCTTCTTCGCGCTCCACCACCACTGCCACACTTACAACTCGGTTTGTGGCCGCAATGTAAAGTAACATCGGCTCATTGTGCAATGGTGACGCTAACACCGGGGCAGTGGACAACATCTTTTTCAGCTCACCAAACGCCACGTCGGCCTGCGGGGTCCATGTAAACCCGGTACTTTTCTTCATGAGCTGGTACAAAGGTAAGGCTTTTTCTCCTAGCCGAGCTACAAATCGGCTCAACGAGGCTAGGCACCCTGTGAACTTCTGCACATCTTTCAAACACTTCGGTAACTTCATGCTCTCAATAGCTCGGATTTTGGCCGGGTTAACCTCGATACCTCGGCTAGACACCAGGAATCCGAGCAACTTTCCAGCCGGGACACCAAAGGTGCACTTGTCCGGGTTAAGCTTCAACCGATACTTTCTCAAATTCACAAATGTCTCCTCGAGATCCTCGAGGAGAGTAGTTTTTCCTTAGTTTTGATGACATATCATCGACATACACTTGCACATTTTTGCCCATCTGAGAGTGCAGGCATTTCTGCATACACCTCTGATAAGTTGCCCCGGCATTTCTCAGACCAAAACACATGACACGATAGCAATACGCCCCATACGGGGTAATAAAAGCAGTCTTTATTTGATCCTTTGGGTTCAGTGGTATCTGGTGAAAACCAGAGTACGCATCGATAAAGATAACAGTTCACAACCAGCAGTGGAATCGATCACTTGATCAATCCGAGGTAATGGAAATGGATCTTTTGGGCACGCCTTGTTGAGGTTAGTGAAGTCAATGCACATGCGCCACACCTTGACCACGGCTGGCTCGTCTTTCTTCTTTTCCACCAAGACCGGATTGGATATCCAGTCCGGATGCAGTACCTCCATTATGAACCCGGCTGCAAGCAACTTAGCCAGCTCGTCCAGCACCACTTGTCTCCGGTCGTCTGAGAGACGACGGGTCGGTTGCCTCACCGGTTTCACCTCTGGCCTAACAAATAAAGAGTGCTCTGCCAACTCCCTCGGAACACCTGGCAGGTCCTTAGCCGACCATGCAAAGATATCCCGATTCTCACGGAGGAAGTGACAGAGCTCGCCTTCCTATTTCTCGCCTAGCCCGGTCCCAATGATGGCCACATGCTCTGGGTGCTCCGGGTCAATGGGGATTTCTTGGTCTCCTTGGGTACCTCGAACGCCGCAGTTGAGTCCGGGCTCATCAGTCCGGACAGGCCGAGCTGTGTTGACTGCGCCATTGCCACCACTTGATGCAGCTTCTTCTTCTCGGCTGCGATCACCAAAGACTCGGCTAGGTTAGATCCCGCCGAGGCACACTGAATTGCTCGCTTGTAGTCACCCGAGATGGATATGATCCATTAGGCCCTGGCATTTTCATCTTCAGGTATGCAACATGGGTGGAAATCATGAACTTGGCCAAAGCCGGCCTTCCAAGCAGTGCATGGTATGCACTCTCCAAGTCCACCACCTCGAACTCGATACTCTCAACTCGGCAATTTTCCTTGGTTCCAAATGCTACATCCACCCATATCTTGCCCATGGGTGCACAGGAAACGCCGGGCACAATCCCATGAAAAGTACAACTGCTTGGCATCAACTGATTAGGCGAGATGCCCAATTTCACCATTGTGTCTCGGTACATGATGTTGATGGCACTGCCATTGTCCACCAGAACTCGGGTGAACCTCACATTGTTGGTAGGCCCACACAACGTTGGATCTACCACCAGGGCATACTTTCCAGGGCTCGGCATGATCCGAGGTGTGTCCTTTCTGCTCCAAGTGATCTCCTGCTCAGACCAGTTCATATAGGTCGGCACCACCGGCATTACTGCATTCACCTCCATGGCACGCCTCTGCACGCTCTTCTTGTCAGTGGCTCGGTCACAAAGACCACATAGCTCGCATGAACCTCTCTATAGTCATTTCCGGGGTATTCATACTGCTGACTTGGTCCGGCACCATTGTTGTTGTTATTACCTCGGACATTCACAACATTCACGGGTCTTGCTGCTGCAGGCCTCGGAAGAGGTGCAGTGGTTACGGGGTAACATTTGCTCCGGACAGATTAGGGTGGGACCTCGGCTGAAATCTCTGAGGTGGTGGTCCTGTTCTGATTCCTCCGGCCCTTGCCCCCTCTTCTCTGATTCTGCGGTTCCAGCTGCACTGCCGGGTTGAATGGTTGGCTGGCTTGCGCGGGTCAGTCGTATGGTAACAGCACGGACCATCTATCATTGATTCATAGGTCATGGGTGGCTCCTGGTTCGGACTAAATGCCGGACCATTGATTTTTGGCCTCTGGACACCTCCAGCTCCGGGCTGATCCGGGTTCACCGCTGCAACTTGGTTGGAGGGTATGGATAGTCCGGCTCCCTCCTCTTCTGTCCGAACTCCTGACGGTCATTACACCTTGGTCCGAGCCGGTTGTTTATTGGCTCCCTCCTTCTGTTACGTGCTCCTGCCTCTGCTGCTGGCTGCATCGGATCACCCAGGGCATAAGAATCTGCAACCCGGATTGTTTCTGCTAGGGATCTCGGCATATCTCTCTGGAGCCTCTGCCACAGCATGCTGCCATGTCGACAGCCATCTGCAAACCAGGAAATGGCCTGTGCCTCTACCACTCCTTCACAGGAATTCCGAACATTGCTCCACCGAGTTAAGAATTCTCGGTCAGTTTCATGATCATCTTGCTTACATGCCGCCAGGAGCTGAGGTCGGTTTGGCCTCTTGTATGTACTAGCAAAGTTGCTGTTAAACGCCAGCTCCAAGTCTATCCAGGAGTTGATACTATACTCCGGCAAATTATTCAGCCAGATCCGAGCTGGACCTTCCAACATGTGCGGGAGATACCGGACCGCCCATCGGCGATTGCCCCCCGCAATGTGCACCGAGGATACATAATCTGTCAGCCAATCTTGTGGCTTGGTGCTCCCATTGTATGGCTTGGTGTTCCGACCTAACTGGAACTGAGATACTGGTGGTGGTGGCTCCTTCATGATCCGAGGTCCAAAACACGCCGGACCAGGAGGGCCTTCCTCCTCCAGTTGCTCAGACAAGTAGAGTCTATCCAGCTTGTTACGGACATCGCCTGGAGCTAACATCCGACCTCCTATCCGAGGTCCCAACGCCCCATCCACTCTGTGGTATCCAGCTCGTGCCATGGCCGAGTCTCCATCATCATATCGGTCATCGCCTTGACCGACGTTCTGAGGTTGCTGAACATACTCCGGCTCTCGCTGATATTGCCCCTGCTGCCGAGGTTGTTGCTGATACCTCGGGGGCGGAGGTGGTTTACCTCGGCCAGCCGATGCTGCTTGACCGCCGTTCTGATTTCCCTGACCGGAGTTACCCTTAGCCGGCTCGCATTGCCTGGGCCGGGGTTTCCCTTAGCTCGGCTAGCATTGCCCTGGCCCACCTTCTGCTTTGCTGCTAGGACTGGATCATACATCTGCAGCTGCTGGTTCTGACCCGAGGTGACACTCCGGGCTCGATCGGCTCCTCCGACGAGTGGAGACGAGGCTTGCCCCTTGGACACCTGACTGACTGGCCTAGCTGAATAAACCATCTCTGAATCACCAGCCCCGGCATTGCTCTGCGGAGAGCCTCATTCTGCTGGTTAGCCACATATACTAACTCATTGACTCGCTTCTGCTGCGCACGCCATGCATCTCCAGATAATCCGGATAGCTCGGCCCTGCCTGCCTCGGCAGCTCTGAGGTTCTTAGCAGGGGAACTATACACCGGCCTTCCAGTTGACACGCGACTCCCACTCCTAGCCGAGGTGGTAGGTCGAGCCTCCCTGTTTATCTCATCGTTGAGCCCCTTGCCTCTCTGCCGCACCTCGGCTCCCCTATGTGTATCAACCGCTACCGGGGTGAAGCCATTCGCTGCATTGTACTCGCGCAGATCTCTATTGAACTCATCTCTAGCTGTTATCATTGCTACAGCCTCCTTCTGCAACAGGACACGCTTTGCCTCTAGGTCGGCCACAGTCACTACTATGTCCACTCCTGGATTTACTGGGTCTGCCAGTGTATCCACTATCTCTACCAGGGTCGCACCTCGGCCCCGCAGCTCTGGGGTGCCAGGCAAGTCCTTCTCTAGCCTGGGCTTTGCAGATCTCACCTTAGCAACCTCGGCTGCCTTGGACTGGCTGGCATCTACTTTGCCAGCGGCGTCAACCGGACCTGTCACCATCACCTCTACGCAGCTCTCGGGGCGAGTGATGCGCCGACCTAAAGCCGCGAGGAGAGGAGTTTCGTCGTCCACGAGCACCTGCTCCGGGTACCCGCGAACAACCTCGACAGCAACGTACGTGACGAAGCTGCCGAGCATCATGGTGAAGCCGCTCGGGGAAGGCTTGCCGGCGAAACACCCCGCGTTGTCGCTGATGAAGGTGAACTCTCCGATCTTGGCGACAAGCCCGGAAAGAACACGCTCGCCTGAGCCCGTCCGGATGAAAACTCCCTCCAACGCCTCAATCTGCCCCACGGTGGGCGCCAACTGTCGTGGTGGGATCACGGCAGATGCCATAGGTATGGCTAAGATGGGGCCGAATGGTCGTTGGGGGAATCCGGGGAGGGTTTATGCACTCAAGAAGTGCACACGCAAGAACACGCAAGAACACGAACGAAGAACCAAGAAAGCAAGAACACAAAACACACCACGATGTACCCTGCTTCGGGGCCCTCTTGCGGAGGTAACACCCCTACTGCAGCACTATCCTAGTCAGTGTATAGCTCAGAGTGACAAGTACAAGCTGCTCCTCGAGCTGTATGATGATACAATGGTGAGAACTTGAGGTAAAAGATGGAGCTAACGGAGGAAGAAGGCACTCCGAGCTGAATCCGAGGTGTTTCCGGGTGTTCCGAGCTTCCTCCTCTCTTTCTCTCTTGATCAACTAGCTCCAGCGGGGGGGGTCTCTCTTGATCTTGTCCTCTCAGCAGGAGGGGGTGAAGCCCACTATATAGGCCAGCCGGGTTACCATTGTGCCCCTCGCAGAACACTGTTGCCATGCCTCTGCAACGGTCACCACCGTACCACCGTACCTCGGTCGGGGACAAGACGTGGCTTGCCCATCTCCTGTAGCCTAACGGCAGAGCTAGCATGTCCCCTCTGACCGAGACAGGACGTGGCCTGGCAGAGCTACCTCGTAGCCTTTTCCCAGACCTCGCGTGGTCAGCGGTCGGAGACGTGCAGGCCCGCCGAACCCGGAGCACGCCTCTGCCATGCTCCTTGACAGACGCTCCCGTGTCAGGCGCTCTAGTACCCGGCTGGAAGTGACAGGAGCATTGACTCCTGCCCGACCTACAGCCCACCACCTCGGTTAGCTCGACACGGATGTGACGGGCTCCGTACCTCGGGTCTTGCGCTTAATCTCCTTTACCAGGTCGGATCTTACTTCCTCCCCACAGCTTCTCCTGCACTCACAACACAAACCACTGCACTGAGGTAGTTAGGTCGGCAGAACATAGCTCGGACAGTGAACCTCGGCCCTGGCCAACAGTATACCTCGGACCCCTCTGGGCCAAAATAGGTCGGCCTGTATTCTCCAGGTCAAGATGAAGCTCGGACCTTCCCAGGCCCAAACAGGTCGGCCCTTTCCGTACCTCGGCACAACTTCGAACACCACCTTACGCCAAGCCTTGACCCTACCCGGGGATACTCCCCCGACAGTGACCAATCGAATCTTGCATATTGATAACTTCATGTTTCAAACATGTTATACCATTCATTCACACAATAGAGTTCTTAAATAGATTCCTGTTATAAAACGATAGCAAATAAACGACGAAGAGCGGAACGATCAAACCAAAGGGGACACGAGATTTTAACGTGGAAAACCTCTCCAAACAAAGGAGAGGAAAAAACCACGGGCGCCAGCCAGCAAAACTTCACTATATCGGGGTGAGGTTACAAACGCGGGGATTTACACAATGCAACTTATCCCAACCGGCGGCTTACAAGATGTATATGTAGTGGTAAAACCCTAGGTCAACTGCAGTCCGACCCGAAACAACTCGTACCGTACCCTAGGTCAACTTCGGGACGCTCCGCTCTCCTCGTCACAAGTCGGCCTTTATCAGTATATACGAATTTGGATCACCACAAAATAACACTCCACCTTGAGACAAATTCCATCTTGTAGCATGAACGAGAACTTCACCCTGAAACAACAAAGAAACACACCTTCGGCGCCAATTAGCCTCTTGGGCTAGACAGTGATACCAACTAAGCCCGAGCAAAGCTCGAACTTAGTAACAGAACTGGTTTAGTCATCATCAGCAGGATTATCATGAGTACTTATCTTGCATACCTTCAGCTTACCTTTCGCAACAACATCACGCACATAATGGTATTTGACGTCAATGTGCTTTGTTCTCTCATGGAACATCTGATCCTTAGTAAGGTAAATAAGCACTCTGACTGTCACAAAACAGGTTAATGCAAGTATCATCTCCACAAAGCTCAGCAAACAAACCGATTCTTTACATGCTTCAGCAATAGCCATGTACTCTGCTTCAGTGGTAGACTGGGCAACAACGGATTGCAACGTTGCCTCCAACTCACGGCACAACCACCAAGCGTGAACACATAACCTGTGAGGGATCTTGTGTGCTTACCGAAAATGCAGTGTTCACAGAACTGCATCTTACCCAAGCTGCAGCCTTGCAGCAAGTCTCTCTTGATCAATTCTGCCATAACCAAGTTCACTCATATGTCCAAGACGCTTATGCCAAAGGTTAGTTTTACTAGCGTCATCATGAGAAACAGCAGCAACAGTACCAGATAACGTGCTACCTCCAAGAACATATAACTTAGCAGAATTCATATCACCAACCATAACAATGAGAGAACCTTTTGATACCTTTAGGAGTTTATTTCCTCCTTTGTACTTGTACCCGTCACAGTCAAGGGTACTGAGCGAGATCAAATTTCTTGCCATGGTTGGTATGTGTTTCACTCCCGTCAACGTGCATGTCATACCGTCGTGTGTCTTGACCTGAACGGAACCAACGCCAACAATGTTGCATTGCTGGTCGTTCCCCACACGCACGAAATCTCCAGTCTGCACTGACTCATAAGAACTGAACCAATCTTTGTTACAGCAAATATGAAAAGAACATGCAGTATCTAGAATCCATTCATCCTGACGAGAAACACATGCAGCTAAAACAGCTAGACATTCGCCATCAGAACTACCATCAACAACAGAAGCCTCACCGGTATCATTACCTTCATTATTTTCTGTTGGTAAGTACCTTTCCTTTTCTCCTTGTTCTGCAATTTCCAACAATCATCAATGACATGATTAGCTTTCTTACAATACCTGCAGAACTTGTCACGGCCCTTAGACTTTGAGCGACCTCTGTCACCCTTGCTCTTGTCTCTGTTGTTGTTGTAGTGATTATTTCGCTGCTCAGACCTCCCTCGGACCTGCAAAGCATCGCCCTTGGAGGACGACGTCACCTCGTTCTGTACCATACCTTTCATCTTTTCCCTGGCAAGCAGGGACTCATATACTTCCGCGGTGGTTAGTTCATCACGGCTTAACAGTATGGTATCACGAAAATTGGCAAAGGAATTTGGCAGCGAACATAGAAGTAAAGTGCTAGATCTTCATCATCATACTTTACCTCCATCGACACTAGGTCAGAAACGATCTCCTTAAAGATCGATAAGTGATTCATTACCGAACCACCTTCTTGCAACTTGTGCGTGAACAACTCATCTTCACATGCATCTTGCTGGTGAGATCTTTGGACACGCAGATCGACTCCAGCTTAGCCCACAGCTACGCTGCGTTTTCTCCTGCAGTACTTCTTGCAGAATATCATTAGACAAATGAAGTTGAATAAGCGAATAAAGCCTTACGGTCTTTCCGCTTCTCATCGGCGGTCCATGCCGCCGCATCCTTTGTCGCCGAATTTCTCTAGCGCCTCGTCAAGATCATTGGACTGTGTGAGGATCGCACGCATCTTGACCTGCCACAGCGAAAATCTCGTCTTGTAGTCCAGCGCCGGTAGATCGAACTTCATCGATGTCATCCAAAACCCTAATCTGAAAACAGATCTGAAACAGGGCTCTGATACCACTTGTTATAAACGATAGCAAATAAACGACGAAGAGCGGAACGATCAAACCAAAGGGGACACGAGATTTTAACGTGGAAAACCTCTCCAAACAAAGGAGAGGAAAAATCACGGGCGCCAGCCAGCAAAACTTCACTATATCGGGTGAGGTTACAAACGCCGGGGATTTACACAATGCAACTTATCCCAACCGGCGCTTACAAGATATATATGTAGTGGTAAAACCCTAGGTCAACTGCAGTCCGACCCGGAAAAACTCGTACCGTACCTAGGTCAACTCCAGGACGCTCCGCTCTCCTCGTCACAAGTCGGCCTTTATCAGTATATACGAATTTGGATCACCACAAAATAACAATTCCTGCCGCAACATGCGAGGTATTCTTCTAGTTGTATTATTTTTCTCACATTGTGTACATTTGTTCATGTAATCCCGCTATCCATAGTCCTACCAACAACAGAGAGAGACTGTACTGCACATACAAGCAAAACTCGAGAGACACTTTAAAAAACGAGGTATCTTCATATGTTATTAGTCTGCCAAGTTGTCTTAGAAAGGTTCAAACTTTGCATTCTAGATAAAACCATTGATCTTTATTTCTTTATTTTTACTCTTATAAAAAGATCTGCTGGTGGTCGTGTGTTTACCCAGATTAACTCTTAAAGTTTTTGAAAAATAATTACCCCAATTACCATACATTTTATATGTAGTAGACAAATGTATCCCAATCTTTTGATTAGTTTTTTGGTAGATGTATATTTTTAGTTTTTTCACAAGGTTAGGGATTATGATGACGCAAGAGTTAACACTTCTCAGGCAATACAAAAAAATCAACGAAAATTCACAAGTATTTAACTTTGTAGAAAAGCATGATCATAAGTATCATCATGAATAAATTCATATTGCATTTATTTGGATTGTAGATATTGATATTTTTACAATAAAATTGGTCAAACTTTACAAATGTTAACTTAGAAAAAGTAAACGCACTAAATCTGTGCCCAATTTGCTGCCAAATGGATTATGGCTGAAACCCTGTTTTCCTGAGTTTGCTGAAGAGCTTCACAGAATAAACAAAAATCCAGGTCCAAGAGGCAAAAGCCAACTAGCACAAAAGAAAAATAAATCAGGCCTTACACATGCCCGCCATGGGGGGCGAGGCAGAGGACGACAAAAGAGCGTAGCTTCCTCAAGATCTTGAGATGTGTGAAGACTCCAGACACCGGGTCAGCTTAGCATTACATCGGAACCACCACCAATTCCTTCCTTCCCAAACCAGTTACTAGCTTAGGTACAAGTTTGCCAAGAACAAGGCCTAGCTAGCTATCTATCGGTCGATCGATCTTATGCGGCACCTTTACCTATCCATCTGAGAACAACCGATCGATCGTCGATCAGTTCCCATGGGGAGCGACAGCAAGCTGGGCTCCGCCGCCGGGGCAAGCGGTTCGCCGGCCGCCGTCTGTTGCATGTGCGGCGACCACGGCCTTCTGCCGGAGCTGTTCCGCTGCGCCGCCTGCTCCGCCCGCTCCCAGCACACGTATGTATTCTTACCCATCTGTGTTCGCATATTTTCGGGCATTGCATGTTACTCTTGTTGCCACAGCGTGATTCATTTTCGTAAGTTTTCTTGGCTATGTTGGCATCGGCATCCGTGCCTGTCGGATATGAGGATTAGTTTTGGGTTACATGCATGCGTTTGGTGTGGGGTAGATTTCATACAGTATATTCTTGGATGATCGATGTGGGAATAGGGTTTAGCTATGGCCGGCAGATTTGTGGAATCAGAGGAAATATTTCGTGAAATCATCCCTTCTTCTTGGCGATGTCGTGCAATCATTCCTTTTTTTCTCTCTCGACGATGTCGGGAAATCATTGTAGCCGATTACTCAACAAAAACGAAACATGAGCACATAAAACAGGCATGCATTGATTCAGATACGGCTATTCATCATTAATTCTCCATCAGCCATCGATGTAGCTTTTGAATCAGGCTACTACGTAAGTACTTGCGTACTCACACAAGGCCAGCACAGTCAATCGAAATACTAGTTTCGTTCTTGACTCCATCTCAACCAGAACTGTCACTAGTATATTGCGTGACATATATATATCTCTGATATATATCCTTTTCGCCCACCATGCTCGATCGGCCCGCCCGTACGTCCATCTGATTGATTTGTTCTGACTTTTTGCACGATTCAACGTGAAATATATACTCGCTCCGTCCAGAAAAGGATGACGCTAAAATGGATATAACTAGCACTAAAATATATCTAGATCCATCCATTCTAGTGACATCATTTTCGAACGATGGGAATTATTTGCCAAGGACACAAAATGGCCCCGGCCTACATATATAGACATCAGATCGACGTACATATAAACTTGTATGCTACAGGCATGGCTAAACACCGTCACTTGGCGATAATGGTGTCTGGATCTACACGGCTGCGTCCGGCATATTGTTGCCAATTCGTCAAATGTCACACTCCCTTCAAGACCAGGAAGATATGGCAAGCACACGCTGAGCGGGGCGAAAGCCTGTTTTGAGCACACGCTTGAGCCAAAGTGTAAATTCTCCGCATGGTGGTGGCACACAGGAAGACTAGGCCGATAATCTGTCTCTACGAGGATAGCCTCACTCCTCCATCTTAAGGTTGTGCCACATCCAACCGAAAACGGTTCAGCACCTATACCACGAGTGTTCTTTCATGGCACCGGAAATGTGTGCATGATTCATCAGTGCATGCAATAACGTACACGCATGTACTCCGTATGACACAACCACGCATAGGTGCAGTCCACTGTCCATGCATGTATGAATTATGATGTACTCCGTATCTGCATGTACATAGCTGAACCGGTACACATGGTCATCTCTCACGTCAGGTACTGCACGGATCGTTACCCGAAGGCGGAGGCGTACGGCACGTGCAACTGGTGCCTGAGCTCAGGCCAAGGAAGAGGAGGCGTCGCCACTCCTAGCCGGCGAGGTCCACGATCAAAGCGCCAGTACGGCCGCAGCCAGCCCCTCACTGTAGCGACGACGGCCCGGTCTGCAGCACCGGCGGCAGATCGGTGCCACTGCCGGGGAAGGTCGCCGCTCGCGGCCACTTCGCCGCGGAGCTGAACAAGCCTATCAAGAAGGAGCAACAGCGGCGGCGGCTTCTGCTGCGAAGGTCGGCCTCGGACCTGGGCGGCGGCGTCCGTGCCAACCGAGGCGCCGGGCCACCGTCTCCTGGCGTCGCGCGGGGAAGGCCCAGGGTTCGGCGGTATAAGCTCTTGGAAGAGGTGATCGGTAGCTAGCGAGCTAATTAGCTATATACGTGCGTGGATGTACATATCGATCGACATGAGCAGTTGCGGCGATGGAGTTAGATCTGTGTGATGGTGAGTTCTGATTCTGTACTTAGTTGAGTTGCTACCGTAAAATATGCAGTTCGATCAATCAGATATGCCAGTTTGGACCTGTAGAATTACTCCATGTGTTCTTTATCCGTACATGTTGATGATTCTTTTAGCCGAGTCTCAACATAAACTAGCTGCTAATCTTACTGTTCAGGAGATTAGAGGCAGTCTTCTCTATGAAACGTACTCCATCCAGTCCGTAATAACTGTCGTCAGAAAACAGCACAAACAGCACAACTCGCACGTATAACCTCTGACACCCTTCCGGATACGAGGGAGTAATAAACTTCTAGCCCACCAGATGGGTTTCCTATTAATTTCTACCAAAAAATAGGGATTAATTACAGCTAATTTATGCAAGTTTTCTTAATTTCTTTGAAGAGGAAATTAATATGTCTAGGCTCAACTATGGCCTATTGATTTTAATTTCAAAAGGACAGGGACTGATAAGATTAAAATGCATTTTATACATGAATATAAGAAATCCAAAGTCCCTTTTAAGGCGGACTTTGAGAAAAGCATGCAATAAGATTAACTGGGAGTTCACGTTTTCAGTTCTTGAGATGAAAGTGCTCTTAAAATACCAGCGGCGAGCTGATTTTGGCTTCTGGAGTGACGAGAACTGTGACGGTTGATACTTGAAAAAAGGATGATCAACTATGTTTGTGCACATAAGAAAATCTCTCCAGACTTTCCCTACATGTTTCATCTAGTTCTTTTGTTCATGTTTGCCTGGTCGGGCGACGACGACGCATGTGCATTGTTTACTTCTTGGAGACGTTGCTTTTGGAGAATTTGGACATCAGGTGTTGTCTTGGTGGTGGTTGTGCTGCTGCTATAAAGACTGAAACTCTGTAACGGGACTTTTCCTTTTTAGCTTTTTTTGCTATGTATCCATAATACCATTTAGGAATTGCGTTGTTGTAGAAATCTGGGTGTAATTGGTATCTCCACGATATTAATATATACTCTTTATTTTAAAAAAAAGTTTGCCTGCATAACAAAAAAGATCTAGTTCAGTAGAGGCTGCATCTGATACGATTCGAAGACGGTAATCATCTAGCTTTGGATTTTTTTCCCCTACTAGTTGGCATGTACGTGCAACGCACGTTTTCAGAATTAAAGAGGACGATTTACCAGACGTTAACTGCATGTAAAAAAAATGCATAATTCCTTATCAAATCACACAAAACATTTGGTTTCTACCATCTTCTCCAATCACCACTTATTGGATATAAAAAAGAAGAAATCTACATATTATATATTTTGGACCATACAGAGCAAAAATAGTAAAATTATAGAGCTTTGAACAGACATGAATAAGAAATTACCTGAGGTAACCAAACAGATACAGGTCGTTAATTCAGTGCGGCAACAATGTGCTCAGGAATCAAGCTATGTACTCTCCGTACCTATTAAAAATCCGTGCACTAACTGAACCTTTTGCTATGCATACATCCTGTAAGAAAGCTACTAATCAAATTGGCACGAATATGATTAGCTGACTGGCCGTGTTGTGGCTATCAAATCATTCATGGATGTCCCCGATAAAATACTGTCATGGGCGGAATACATACCCTAGCTAGCTCGTCTTACCCGCAGCATGGCAATTGACCTACAGACATGATGGTGGATGGATGTAGCATACGACGGCTCCTTATCTTGACCGGCGGCGCGTCGTCTTCTCTGAGCACAAATACCCCATTGGCCGGCTCGGATCTCGCTGGACGATCCTTCGCGTCCGGATTTCTGCCGCCGTTACTGCTCGAACAAGCAAAAGGCTCCTACTCAAAGATCGCTGCAGCACTGTGGAGTGACCGTCCTCATCTTTCATCGCTGCATCCACCTATGTGCCTGGACCAGAACAAGCTCCAAACAAGCGAATTCGCCACGTTAAGGAATCCAGTTGATGGAGCGGGGCTACCGGTGAACGGGTGGGTCAGCACCTTCGTTGGACTGGGATCAGGCCGCGTCAGTAATCACGGGGTCAACAGCAATCGCATCTGCGCTATCGACCTGATGACCTTTAAGAACTCTGATGCGGCGGATCGCGCGTCGTCAGCGTTCTGGCGCAAAGGCCTCTTCTCCGGGTGTTGCGCTGCGGCGAGGGCCATGGATGCCCGCGGGAAAGCATGCCGGGACGGCGCGGGGAAGGATATGGGTCCGCCCGCCGATACCGGAATCTCCGGCGCCTGCTGCGGTGAATCCGGAGAACTTGTCTTCCCCACGTCCCACGACACGCCTCCTATTTACAGCGTATGTACATGGCTATTTAATATTTATACCCGGCAAGCGACGCACGGCAAGAATCAATCGATGATGAACTCTATTCCTGCTCGGACACGATTTCTACATGCACACGCACACGACGCCTTGTCCGATCGTGTTTATTTCTTTTAGCGGTGGCAATCTCTGTAATATTTACGAAAACGAAGAGGTACGATGGCATTAGCAGTATTATGTGATTTGGTGGGAGGGTAAAACGGGCAAAAACGGACAATGTTGAGTTGTCAAACATTGGGACGATCTGAACCGTTTGATCGGATATTGAAGGGCTCAGATTTAAAGTATCCCAACAAGTACTTGGTATCTCACGATATTAATATATACTCTTTATTTTAAAAAAAAGTTGCCTGCATAACAAAAAAGATCTAGTTCAGTAGAGGCTGCATCTGATACGATTCGAAGACGGTAATCATCTAGCTTTGGATTTTTTTCCCCTACTAGTTGGCATGTACGTGCAACGCACGTTTTCAGAATTAAAGAGGACGATTTACCAGACGTTAACTGCATGTAAAAAAAATGCATAATTCCTTATCAAATCACACAAACATTTGGTTTCTACCATCTTCTCCAATCACCACTTATTGGATATAAAAAAAGAAGAAATCTACATATTATATATTTTGGACCATACAGAGCAAAAATAGTAAAATTATAGAGCTTTGAACAGACATGAATAAGAAATTACCTGAGGTAACCAAACAGATACAGGTCGTTAATTCAGTGCGGCAACAATGTGCTCAGGAATCAAGCTATGTACTCTCCGTACCTATTAAAAATCCGTGCACTAACTGAACCTTTTGCTATGCATACATCCTGTAAGAAAGCTACTAATCAAATTGGCACGAATATGATTAGCTGACTGGCCGTGTTGTGGCTATCAAATCATTCATGGATGTCCCCGATAAAATACTGTCATGGGCGGAATACATACCCTAGCTAGCTCGTCTTACCCGCAGCATGGCAATTGACCTACAGACATGATGGTGGATGGATGTAGCATACGACGGCTCCTTATCTTGACCGGCGGCGCGTCGTCTTCTCTGAGCACAAATACCCCATTGGCCGGCTCGGATCTCGCTGGACGATCCTTCGCGTCCGGATTTCTGCCGCCGTTACTGCTCGAACAAGCAAAAGGCTCTACTCAAAGATCGCTGCAGCACTGTGGAGTGACCGTCCTCATCTTTCATCGCTGCATCCACCTATGTGCCTGGACCAGAACAAGCTCCAAACAAGCGAATTCGCCACGTTAAGGAATCCAGTTGATGGAGCGGGGCTACCGGTGAACGGGTGGGTCAGCACCTTCGTTGGACTGGGATCAGGCCGCGTCAGTAATCACGGGGTCAACAGCAATCGCATCTGCGCTATCGACCTGATGACCTTTAAGAACTCTGATGCGGCGGATCGCGCGTCGTCAGCGTTCTGGCGCAAAGGCCTCTTCTCCGGGTGTTGCGCTGCGGCGAGGGCCATGGATGCCCGCGGGAAAGCATGCCGGGACGGCGCGGGAAGGATATGGGTCCGCCCGCCGATACCGGAATCTCCGGCGCCTGCTGCGGTGAATCCGGAGAACTTGTCTTCCCCACGTCCCACGACACGCCTCCTATTTACAGCGTATGTACATGGCTATTTAATATTTATACCCGGCAAGCGACGCACGGCAAGAATCAATCGATGATGAACTCTATTCCTGCTCGGACACGATTTCTACATGCACACGCACACGACGCCTTGTCCGATCGTGTTTATTTCTTTTAGCGGTGGCAATCTCTGTAATATTTACGAAAACGAAGAGGTACGATGGCATTAGCAGTATTATGTGATTTGGTGGGAGGGTAAAACGGGCAAAAACGGACAATGTTGAGTTGTCAAACATTGGGACGATCTGAACCGTTTGATCGGATATTGAAGGGCTCAGATTTAAAGTATCCCAACAAGTACTTGGTATCTCCACGATATTAATATATACTCTTTATTTTAAAAAAAAGTTTGCCTGCATAACAAAAAAGATCTAGTTCAGTAGAGGCTGCATCTGATACGATTCGAAGACGGTAATCATCTAGCTTTGGATTTTTTTTCCCCTACTAGTTGGCATGTACGTGCAACGCACGTTTTCAGAATTAAAGAGGACGATTTACCAGACGTTAACTGCATGTAAAAAAAATGCATAATTCCTTATCAAATCACACAAAACATTTGGTTTCTACCATCTTCTCCAATCACCACTTATTGGATATAAAAAAGAAGAAATCTACATATTATATATTTGGACCATACAGAGCAAAAATAGTAAAATTATAGAGCTTTGAACAGACATGAATAAGAAATTACCTGAGGTAACCAAACAGATACAGGTCGTTAATTCAGTGCGGCAACAATGTGCTCAGGAATCAAGCTATGTACTCTCCGTACCTATTAAAAATCCGTGCACTAACTGAACCTTTTGCTATGCATACATCCTGTAAGAAAGCTACTAATCAAATTGGCACGAATATGATTAGCTGACTGGCCGTGTTGTGGCTATCAAATCATTCATGGATGTCCCCGATAAAATACTGTCATGGGCGGAATACATACCCTAGCTAGCTCGTCTTACCCGCAGCATGGCAATTGACCTACAGACATGATGGTGGATGGATGTAGCATACGACGGCTCCTTATCTTGACCGGCGGCGCGTCGTCTTCTCTGAGCACAAATACCCCATTGGCCGGCTCGGATCTCGCTGGACGATCCTTCGCGTCCGGATTTCTGCCGCCGTTACTGCTCGAACAAGCAAAAGGCTCCTACTCAAAGATCGCTGCAGCACTGTGGAGTGACCGTCCTCATCTTTCATCGCTGCATCCACCTATGTGCCTGGACCAGAACAAGCTCCAAACAAGCGAATTCGCCACGTTAAGGAATCCAGTTGATGGAGCGGGGCTACCGGTGAACGGGTGGGTCAGCACCTTCGTTGGACTGGGATCAGGCCGCGTCAGTAATCACGGGGTCAACAGCAATCGCATCTGCGCTATCGACCTGATGACCTTTAAGAACTCTGATGCGGCGGATCGCGCGTCGTCAGCGTTCTGGCGCAAAGGCCTCTTCTCCGGGTGTTGCGCTGCGGCGAGGGCCATGGATGCCCGCGGGAAAGCATGCCGGGACGGCGCGGGGAAGGATATGGGTCCGCCCGCCGATACCGGAATCTCCGGCGCCTGCTGCGGTGAATCCGGAGAACTTGTCTTCCCCACGTCCCACGACACGCCTCCTATTTACAGCGTATGTACATGGCTATTTAATATTTATACCCGGCAAGCGACGCACGGCAAGAATCAATCGATGATGAACTCTATTCCTGCTCGGACACGATTTCTACATGCACACGCACACGACGCCTTGTCCGATCGTGTTTATTTCTTTTAGCGGTGGCAATCTCTGTAATATTTACGAAAACGAAGAGGTACGATGGCATTAGCAGTATTATGTGATTTGGTGGGAGGGTAAAACGGGCAAAAACGGACAATGTTGAGTTGTCAAACATTGGGACGATCTGAACCGTTTGATCGGATATTGAAGGGCTCAGATTTAAAGTATCCCAACAAGTACAAGTTTGCTCTTTTAATAGTATAGTTGGAATGTACGTGCAACGCACGTGTTTACAATTAAAGAGACAATTTCTAAGAAAGACCGTACCATGACCCTTACATGTACTACTACTTTTGCATCGTTATAGATTTTATATTGCAAAGAGAATGATGTTTATGTAACAATCATAGAGCAAATAAACCTCACACTAAAGCCAACCGAACTGTTGCCTCGCCGATGAAGGTGTGCTCCTTGGGAGGATTCTCAGCATAAATTATGTCACACCGAGGCCCCAGGACAACCTTCGGCGTGGCATGCACCGTCGACTTCCCTATTCCCGCCTCACGTGCAAACGCCAACGGCTTCCCTGCTTTGCCTCACACGCTGCCGCCACATCCCTCGCTCCCTTTGTGTGTGGTCATCGCCTCTCCTACTCCAGATCGAGCGCAGCTACCACCCTTCCTATGCTCCGCATCGCGCACCTGTCGCTGGAAACCTAGGTCCTTCAAAACTTTTGTAGTACACAACTTACACATTTCAAAACAAATTTATTTCTCATCTTAGAGCTTTTTAAGTACCCGCTAATTTAGAATCAACCGCTTTGGATATTTTAATTATCTCTAATTTTAAATCTTTGAGAAGGAACCGACCTGTCCAAAAGAAAAGAAATTAGCCATATACGGAAGTTATTTCAAAAGGATCCAAATCCAATCTTAAAAGTATCAAATAAAAACAAATCACACCTATGAATTTCATGATCGTAATCACCGGGGCCCTAGGAATTTTGTGTACGCTATACACTTATTTAATTTGATTTCTTCATAAGTAGTACTGTACTACGGATCATGAAATAATGTAAATCAAAACGTCAAATAATTTCTACGATCATGAACCAAAAATCCAAAATACTAATCCACGGTACGTGAGTACCTATCCTCTTGGTTTTGTTCGAAAGTCATACGAATCTAGAAGAAAAAAAGGAGGATAAGCAGAACTGAGAAACACGTCCTGCTCGTCCTGCTTGTGGAGCGGGGAGTCAGATTTCGATGAAGCAGCAACCAGCAGCAACCTGGCTACGGGCCCCACAGCTGCTGCCCGTCTCGGACCCAGCGATTGGGGGAGACTGAGGCGGCGGAAGACGCTGCTCAGACCACAGAGCGGCGGGCGCGCGGCGTGGCCGCCGGCGGCGTCGTCCATGCTTTTGGCGTGCGCGGTGTCGGGTGGTCAGCGCGGGTGCGGGTCCTCGGCCTGGACGACGGTGGCCCGACGCGATGCAGATGCCGAAGAGCCTCAGGTTCATCTTATCCTCTTCGTCCTCCAAGTCGACCGCGGAGCGTCTGAACACGAAGGCCAGAGCTAAGAGGTCAAGCACGGACGGAGATGCGAGCGCATAGCCTCCGTCGTCTCGACGGAAGCGGCGGCTTAGGCGTCGAGCTGCCGGGCGTCGTCGGTGTACTTGGACATGAGGATGAATATGTTGTTGCAGAGCTTAGCCGCGAGTTCTTCCGCCGCAGTTCCTCGTTTTCATCCCCCCAAATCGCCGGAGCCACCGAAGCTGCCCGAGCTGGTGCACGACGGCGTGTGTGCTGCTGGTGCAGGAAGGGGCGCTCCTGGGACAAGCTCGAAGACAGAACCTGCTCCTCGTCGGAGAGCACCGGCGAGCCCTGCCGCTTGGTCACCTGCAGCGCCATCGAGATAAAAGTCGTGGCCACCTTCCGGCGGTGTATGTCGACACGCCGCGGGACGCGCTGGTGTCGTTGCCGTGGGTCAAGCGTTTACTTTTATTTTTATCGGTGGCAATCTTCTGTAATTAACGCAAAACGAAAATGTGGTGGCAATTTGGTCGTATTATGTGAGTTGGTGGGAGGGCAAAACGGTCCAAAACGGACAATGTTGAGTTGTCAAACATTGGGACAATCTGAACCGTTTGATCAGATATTGAAGGGCTCAGATTTAAAATATCCTAACAAGTCAAGTTTGCTCTTTTAATAGTAGTATAGATATAGATGACAGACTTCAATTTCTTTAATGAACCCCCGAGCTGCGTAGCTCCTTTAATAAATAAATAAATAAATCAAGTCAATCCAGTGATAGAGAAGGTTGCAGCGAAGAATCTAAGAAGACACCTTCGTGTCGGTGTCGAAGAAGTCAGTAAAATTTGTGAAACCTATTTTCGCGACGGGAGCATATGCCACCGGGTATTCTAAAACACATAAATCAGTGTGCTCAATGTCTAGTTAGTACCTAGAGTAGCAGCTAAATCTTCTTGGTCGCCCAAGCTAGATCATCAGCGTGCTTCAGTGTAATTCTGCACTAGGTCCCTCGGTATCACATTGCCGCCGAGCAACAAGTGTCCCATTGACAAATCTGCACACCACGTTTTTCTGCAGAATCTTAGCTATTTCAGCAAAGCCTTTTTACCACTTACCCTCAAGTATCTTCATGTCCGGCGTGCGTGACACGTCAAAAGCTTTGTCCCCGGCCTTGACCATTCATCATCACTCGATCGGCTGCTATGCAAAGCGAAGTGAGCTTTGGTCATATCGTTGTTACTTCATGGATCGTCGATGCATATGCCTTTGCATATATGGATAAAAAGCATGGAATCAGTCACCTTGACGGATGGCGTTCAGTGAATCGGCGCATGCAGCAGAATTCTATCTTCTTTGGCCGCCGGCCGCCTTGTTTCTCAGATATTTTCATCAACAGCCAGTTTGATGTGCCTGGACTATAGAGACCTTCATGTTATCAAATCGACTTGGTGCTCCATACAATATTATTGTTGACAGGTCTGTGCTGATCCTTCGGGTTGATTTCTTTCTTTCTCTGAATGATCAGATGCCTGAAGTTTGGTTTATGTATCACCGTGAAGGGATAGAACATTACATGAGGGATGAAAGCGATACATACGGCATTCAAGCATACGTGTGCAGCAGTACTGCAAGCATATACTCCATCCGTTTCTACATGTAATATATTTTATTAGATGTTTCACATGTTGAATAGATTTTGACTAAAATGAGTGAATATACACATTAACATTTGTCTAGATACGTGTGGATACATGTGAGTGTGAAAATAGGATAAAAAATCTTATATTTAAAAACGGAGGGAGTATATAGCAAGATGTATCTGCCCGCATGGCGACGAAAAAAAAATCTCCACGTCCGTTGCCATATTTCTGAATCGTCACATCTTGCACGGCTAAACGTGTGCCGCCCTGACGGCGTGTGCTCTGATGCCGAGGTGGAGCCACATTGACAAAATGCATAATATACTTGCTCCGTTCACTAATATAAGGCATTTAAACTTTTTTTATTCAAATGTATTTAGATTTATTTTGTACATCTATTCATTTATTTTAGTATGTAGTCAATATGAAAATAGTAAGTAGAGTGACTTACATTAGTGAACGTAGGGAGTAGTAGACATCAATCTCTTCCCTTGGGATGCGACGACGGAAGGCGGCAGTGACGGTTTTTGGGCGTGCATATGCCATGCACGCATTGGATCTGCTGGTCCGGATCCGTGCTTCTCGCTAGCCATATGGCAGCTTGGTGATACGGTCGGAACTACCTGGTGGGGCGTCATTGTAAGGCCCTGATACGTCTCAAACGTATCTATAATTTTTGATGTTCCATGCTTGTTTTATACCAATTGCTACATGTTTTGCATCTACTTTATATCACTTTTATACATTTTTTGGGACTAACCTATTAACAAGATGCCGAAGTGCCAGTTCCTGTTTTCTGCTGTTTTTGTATTCCAGAAAAGCTAGTCTGGAAATATTCTCGGAATTGGACGAAACTATACGGTGGTGCCTATTTTTCCAGAACACGCCTGACGGAGCGAAGGAGCAGCAGAGGAGGGCCACCAGGGCCCCACACGCCACGAGGGCGCGGTTCCCCCCTCTGCCGCGCCCTGGGGTGGTGTGGGCCCCTCGGGGTCCGCAGCCGCCGCCCTTTCGCCTACTTATTCCCCCGACGCGAAAACCCTAAGTACCTGAGCAAATATCCACGAAAAGTTCCAGAGACGCCGCCGTCGTCAACCCTATCTCGGGAGGGTTCAGAACCTCTTCCCGGCACCCTGCCGGAGAGGGGAATCGTCACCGGAGGCTTCTACATCGCCATGCCTGCCTCTGGAGTGATGCGTGAGTAGTTCATCCTTGGACTACGGGTCCATAGCAGTAGCTAGATGGTTGTCTCTCCACTTTGTGCCATCATGTTTAGATCTTGTGAGCTGCCCTACATGATCAAGATCATATTATTGTAATGCTACATGTTGTGTTTGCTGGGATCCGATGAATATTGAATATTATGTCAAGTTGATTATCAATCTATCTTATATGTTATTTAAGATCTTGCATGCTTTCCGTTACTCGTAGATGCTTGGCCAAGTAGATGCTTGTAACTCCAAGAGAGAGTATTTATGCTAGATAGTGGGTTCATGTCACCGTTTAACCTGGGACAGTGACAGAAAGTTCTAAGGTTGTGGATGTGCTGTTGCCACTAGGGATAACCTAACGATGCTATGTCCACGGGCATATGTGTCTGTTTACATTACGCACTTTACTTAATGCAATTATCCGTTGCTTGCAACTTAATACCAACGGGGGATTCGGATGACAACCCGGCGGTGGATTATTAGTCATAGATGCTGTTGGATAACGATCTATGTATTATGTCGTAATGCCCAATTAAATATCATAGTAGTCAACATGTCATGTATATGCATTGTCATGCGCTCACTATTCGTCAATTGCCCAGCTATAATTTGTTCACCCAACATGTTAGTTATCTTTTATGGTGAGACACCACTAGTGAACTGTGGACCCCGGTCCATTCTTTTACACTGATTAAACAACCACAAACTGCAAACTGTTCCTTTTTCATTCTCTGCAATTTAATACTCATTTTCCACACCATACGTTTAATCCTTTGTTTTCAGCAAGCCAGTGAGATTGACAACCTCACTGTTTCGTTGGGGCAAAGTAGTTTGATTGTGTTGTGTGCAGATTCCACGTCAACAGTCCAGACTCCCTGCGACAGCTATTTTTCTGGCGCCGTTGACAACCTTCTGAAGAGTTGCTGCTCCTACTGGTTCGATAACCTTGGTTTCTTTCTGAGGAAAAACTTGCTGCTGACTACATCATACCTTCCTCTTGGGGTCTCCCAACGAACGTGTGTTTCACGTCATCAGGCCCCCATGACATGACCACCTCCATCGCCGAGCTTGTAGGTATGGTGAGTTTTCGCAAAGAAGGTGACCTCTAGTTGGTTATTGATATATGTTTTTCGCCAAATTTTGTTGAATCATTAATAAAAAAAAGGCTATATGCATCGTTTTGATTCAGATCCTGAGGATTTCAACGTCCTTTTTGGAAAAAAGTGAAGTATCCATTGTATTGGAACTAACAATGCAAATATGAGCTAACTAAGAATATAATGGTCGAGTATCTTGAATTTGGAGAATTTGGAGCATAGGGTGGCAATTTATACACATCGGCCGTATCATCGAGCTTGTTGTGGGAGTCGAAATCCACGGATGACAAAGTAGGGGGGGCGTTCCATAGGCTATGCCGGAGAAGGAGGAGTTGGACTACAAGATGCCATCTTCTTCGTCTTTGACGGACCGATTGCCACCGATTTGGGGCCGGAGGAGGCAGCCCGGGCCCTTACCCTGACGCTAGAGGAGGTCACAGTCGTGGCATCGCCATCCATGATGACGCGCTTGCCGAGCCCTTGCGCTTGGTCGTACTGGCGGGAGGCAGAGGACAGAGCAATGGTGATGCGGGTGTCGTGAGAGGTGTGGAAGGGGTCGACATCGGCCCCGCGTGCGCGGAATCGACGGATGACGGAGTCCAGGATGGTGCTTGGGAGGCGAGGGGAGGTTCAACGGTTCTGCATGTGCGGGACATGCAGCGACGGCGTGGAAGCGATAAAGGAGGAGCCGAAATGTATCCCCCCCCCCCCCCACACACACACACACCCGCCAACGCCAAATGAGATGCGGAAAAGCTTGAAATCTACCAGAGTACTAGGTATATACGGAATAGGACCTGCTTTTCTGGTTTCCCGTAAAAAAATAGTGGTTCGGGCCGATTGAGAGATTTGCTCGGTGTCGACTTTTCGCCCAAAACGGCAACTTGGCGGTCAGTTTGCAGTTCGGAGCCTTAAGTAAGATCTGCTAGAGTTTTTCTTACTCCCCACGGAATATGGTGTTCAGCATTAAGTTTTCCTTTAGGGTTACTTACTCCTTTTGTTAATGAACTAGAGCGGGCAGATCCAACAAATCACAACCACCAAATCAACATCTAAGGGCTCAAATCAAATAACATCCGTCATTACCACCTAACTTCGGACATAACATTTTTTTCGCTCCCATTCCCTATTTCATTTCAAAATTGAAACCAATAATACAACAGCTTTCACCATCATTCCATCCATCCCCTGGCATAACACTCCTCCAGTTCTAAGACACATAGTCCAGGAACCAAGCATCTAAAAAACGCACAACCAGATTTGACCGACACTTTCTTTAAGATTTTCATACAGACACCATTACACTAATTAGGTTTTTCTCAGCATCATTTTTCTGTATCGCTGCAGCCCCTCTGCACCATTCACCTCCCAGCCAGCAACCCAGCGTAGCAGAGGAGCTAAGAGCATCTCTAGCAGAAACCTCAAAACAGGCAAACCCTTATAATTCCGGCGACTGTACGGGCTGGGGAGGTTTTTTGTGGCAGAACAGAGCCCGTATTTTCGGCTCAGCCCTTAAACCGTTTAAGGGGGCCCGTGAATCTCACCCGCGAGCCTTGATATATAATGTTTGCGAGGGCATTTGCAGGTCGCAACCCTGTTCTCCCTCTCCCCCTCCGTCGTCTCCGACGAGCGATTCCCTCTCCCGCTCCGCCGTCTCCGACGAGCGATTCCCCCTCCCCCTACGCAGATCCGGCTCCACCGAGCTTCCATGGCGCCGAAGAAGGAACCCGTCGAGCTCCCCGGCGACGACAGGTTCGGCGGGGACTACTCCGACGAGCGCCAGGCGCTTGTCGTCCGCAGCGACGGGCGCGTAAGCGCTGCGCCCACAGGTGGACGAAGAAGAATCTGTCGGTGCCGGCGTCGCTCTTCATCCGCGAGGTACCGGAGTTTGACCGGCTCCGGTGGGAGCGCGAGCTGGTCCTCCGCCGTCGCGAGCAGGCCCTCCGTGGCGAGGGCAGCTCCTCCGCCGGCGCCAGCAGCTCCTCCGCGCCGCCAGCAGCTCCCGCGCTGGAGGATTACGACGCCGCAGCGTTCGGCACCTCCTTAGCGGCGGAGGATTTCGTGCCCGACGAGGAGCTCGAGCGCACCATAGCAGCGACGCTTCTGTGGTCCAAGCGGGAGGCGGATGAGCGCGCCGCCCAGCTCCACCGCGACGCCGAGATCGACGACATCCTCCTGCACCAGGGCCTCGAGCAGGACAGCGCCGCCGCGAAGAAGAAGCTGGAGTGGCAGAAGGAGGCAGCGATGGTCATCGACCTCGTCTCCTCTGATGAGGAGTGAATCTCCTCCGCCGCTGCGTCGCCGCCGCGCCCGTGGCTCCGGTGAGTCGTATTTTGCCTTCTAGGGTTAGCGGTGGCGATTTTTAGTTAGCTTATCGGTAGTTTTAGTGATATATTTTGTGTAAAATCCGCCGAGCGATGATCTGTTCTGCGCCGGCGAAGAACATCAAAATATGCTCGCCGTTTGTTCCCGCAAAATCCAAAATGTATGCATTTGCAGTTCCTTTTGAGGTTTCTGTTCTGCGCCGCGATGTTTGGGTCTCAGAAACACCAAAAACGCGAACCTTAAACCTGTTTTAAGGTTCCGTATTTTGTGATTTCTGTTAGAGATGATCTAAGCCTTGACTTTTACCGAGGATTTCAGCTGCAACTCGTAGAAGCACCCTTGACCCGCTGCGTTGTAGTTCTTGTAGTCCTCGACTTTGTATATTAATCGCTTAAAAAAACTTTGTATATTAACCCAAGCATTTAACCAATAAGCAGCTTGTACAACTATCCCACTAGGATCATATGAGAAAATTTATCAAAACATGCGGCATTCCTAGACATCCACAATGCCTAGACATATTTATAGGAAAACGCTTTGTATCATCCGGGGATCACACGCGACGCGTCCCCCGGGTCATGCGAGCGACGCGTGTTCATCCACGTACGACCGGTTAAAAGTCAAAATCAGCCTCATCCCTTTCCAGCCCCGTCTCTCTCCCTATCCTTTCCTCTACTTTTCCCGAGAAAATGACAAAAAACCACCACATTTGCGAACGAGTTGTCAAAAAACCACCACCGGTCGTCTTTTTGACACATAAATACATCTTTTGGGACTATGTTGTGACGCGGAGCACTGATCGCCCGTAATTAGCATGGTAACACGTTTTCTGACAGTACGGACCCACCCGTCAGGTCTATGTGAAAAAAAAAGCAGGTCAACGCTATCTCTAACCGCTTAGCAGCTAGAGAATAACGTCGAACACGTTGTGTGCATGGCCGCGAGCACCTCCGCTGCGTCGGCCACGGGCCGCCCTGGCCGCGCGCAGCGCCTGGCCGCGCTCGCCCGCGCGTGGCCGCGCTCGCGTCCACGGGCCCGGTTGTGCTCTGCCACGCCATGGAGGCCACGAGGCGTGCGACCTCCTCGCGGCGGACGTATGTGAGTCGGTGCACCGCCGCCGGTTTGGGCCGGTCGAGGAAGGCGGCCTCGTGGGTCTTGAGCACCTCGCGGGCGCCGTCTGGGCAGCAAGCGGAGATGCAAGGGACGGAGCCGAGCCGGAGGAAGAGGAGCAGGTCGTGGCGCTCGGCGAGGCGGTGCAGCGCCTGGCGCGGCAGAGGCGCCGGAGGGCGCGTGCGGCACGGAGCGCGACCGGTTGACCCGCGCCTGGACGCGGCGCCGCTCGTGCGCCGCCATGGCCGCCTCCCGCTGCAGCTCGGCGGGCGTGGGAGCGCGCGACGAGGGCGAGGGTGCGGGCGACGGGGAGCGCAACCACGCGCCTGGAGGAGCACGACAGCACGGTGCTCGGTTAGAGAAGCGTTGACCCGTTTTTTTGCCACGTAGACCTGACGAGTGGGTCCATACTGTCATAAAACCTGTTAACACGCTTAAACATGCAAATCAGTGCTCGTCGTCACAACATGGCCCCAAAAGAGGTATTTATGTGTCAAAAATACGACCGGTGGTGGTTTTTTTGACAACTCGTGCGCAAATGTGGTGATTTTTTTTGTCATTTTCTCACTTTTCCCAATCGTGTCCATGGCCGGCCGGACCTCACGCACCACAGGCCACGCCGGACCTCACGCACCACAGGCCACGAGCTGCTGCGCCTGGTGGGCTTCCGACACCGCACCTGGGGTCTTCCGTCGCCGCGCTCCGGTGGTCTGTCGCCGCCCCGTGCTCCCTACGTCCCACCGCCATGGAAATCACCTCCACGACCTGCAAAAATCCGGCGAGCTGGCGCCGCCCAGCGCGGTCAGGCCCGTGCCGAGCCTACCACCTCCTCATCCTCCACCGCGTCCCTAATCTGGAGCAGGGCAACCTGCCGCGCATGGAGACATGGCGGCGACGACACATGGAGCAGGACAACCGGTCGCTCCCGTATCCGACGCTGCGCCGCTCGCTGAGGTGGTGATGCTGCCTGCCGCCGTCGCTGATGCTACCAATGGAGGTGGAGCTGCTACGACCGGCGGCCACTGGTGCGTGAAGAACTCGTTGTCTATGCTGCAAGCCGGCCAAGCGGCTGCCGATGCTACCATAGGTCGCCGTGTGTTGCTACCGACGGTAGCCGGCGATGCTACCGACGGTCCGCGACGTTGCTACCGATGGCGAGCCGGCTATGCTTCGGATGGCGGTGGCGTTGCTACTCGCGGTAGCCGCCGATGCTACCGACGGCGGGCGGCGTTGCTACCGACGGTAGCCGGCGATGCTACCGACGGTGCGCGGCGTTGCTACCGATGGTGAGTAGGCTATGTTTCAGACGGCGGAGGCGTTGCTACTCGCGGTAGCCGCTGATGCTACCGACGCGGGCGGCGTTGCTACTCGCGGTAGCCGGTGATGCTACCGACAGCGTGCGACGTTGCTACCGCGAGCCGCGGTGCTACAAGCGTCTGTCGGCGTTGCTACAAACGCCGAGCGGTGGGGTGGTGCTACAAACGCATGCCGGTGTTGCTACAAACGACGAGCGGGGGTGCTACAAGTGCCTGCGGGCGTTGCTACAAGCATCGGGCGGCGCTGTAGCAAGCGACGCCGCGACATGCGTCTTCTCCGGCGGCGGCCATGGCTCTCGAAGGAGAGGTGCCGACGCGGATGCGAAGCCCCCGCTGCTGCTGCGAGCCGGAGGCAGAGGTTCGTTGCCGGCCGCGGTCGGAGCACAACGGTGCTGCTAGGGGCGGTGGCGCTGCTGCGAGCCACCGAATTTTTTGGCCGGAGAGCAAGCTGCTCCGTGCGCTCGCGGGAGACGACGAAGGGGATATTTATTTATTTATTCATTCAAAAAACTGGTGCGGGAATAGCAGGTGGTGGGGATACCTGGGCATGGGCAGCCCGGCCCGAAAATCTCGGGCTTGGGCCTCTAATTTAGGCCCGACGGCTGCGACGGGCCGGGCCTGGGCTTTGGGTTTGCGCTGTTTCAGGAAGAAGCCCGGCCCGCGGCCCGCCGGGCTTTCGGGCTTTTTGGCCGGGCCGGGCTCAGGCCTGGGTTTTCTGCGTCGGGCTTTTCTCGGCCTGGCCCGAAGCCCGGCCCAGGTATAGGTGGGGTCCATTCACGTGCGTGTAGGAAACTTACTTTTTTGCCTGCACGTCCGACGTACGTGCGCGTGTTGCCGTTACTGGCCTCTGAAACGTCATTGCAGGTGGCGTCTCTTGCAAATAAAACGCCTAGGCGTGTGGCGTTTCTGGGCCGAAACCAAGCCAGATCAGGTGGCGTTTCTGAAAAGGGCCACATCCGGCTGAAAGTTATCTAAAGGTCACAATTAGCTGAAAGTTTGATTAAGGGTCATTTAGTAAAAACCCTCTCCTCACTCACCCTGTTGCCGGCGGCCGGCGCCTTTCCTAATCCCATCGCAGAGGGATGGGACGGCGTCGCTGCCAGCTCCGCACGTCCTCAACGACGCCTCTGTCGTGCCGCCGCATCCTGGACTGACGCCGTCGAGGAAGCAGCAACAAGGCGCAGACGGCTCACTCCACCAAGACATCGCATGGGTACGTGCATCTTATCACTTCTTCGGTGCTTAATTTGTAAGGTATTAAGATCAACTGACTGATACACATCTTCTACCAGTTGATACAGTGTATTGTATTGAAATCACTTGACTGTATTGTATCAAGGTTCAGTTGGTCCAGTGTAGATACAGATCTTCCACTTATTACCTCTTAACTGCTGATTTGTTTTAGAGAAGTACTAGAATTTGTCGGTGCAAAAAAACGTCATTAAGTTTGGTTATCGTGTAAAACAACAGAAAGAAGACTATTTCTCCCATCTTGTATTGAAAATAGCCTACTGCAAACTTTTGCATTGAAAAGAATATGTACGGAGACAACAAAGCAAAGAAAGAAATGAAAAGGGTTATCTAAATCTTACAGTCTAGTCATGTAGATCAAGTTATTCTTAAATCTTAGCTCTATGAAAGATCATCTGCATCTGCTCCTTACAGATTCTCCCGTATTTGTAGAGGTTTGGTTGAAATCCTTTGATATAGAGTCATTTCTGCGCACCAGATACTACAGACACAAAGCACATATGTAAAATTTCCATGTGAAAATGCACAGCCAACATATCCTTAAAGCTAGTGTGAACTGTGAACAGAATATGCGACTATGCAATCTAGAATGAGACCGACATTGTAACAAATCTGTTTTGTTGAGATTTTGTTCTTGTTATTATCCCTGTACAGGACAATAAATCTCTCAATACTTATTACAGTGTACGCAAAGAGCTATAGGAACTGTGTACAATGTATATTGTTTTGATTGTTCTAATTGTACATGGTACACTCTTCTAATTCGCATGGTAATTTAATCATGTAATGTATTGCTACTTTTAGTGTTTTCCACATGTATCTAAGAAAGAGGATGGCAGGAAAAAATTGGTGAGTTATCTTCTGTCACCCTAATTTCCCCCTTACCTCTAGTTTAATGGAAGAACCCAATACTGAAGACAATATGGATCTTGACTGAGATAGTCCACTGGTTGGCATGGATGTTCAGTTGTTAATAGGTTCTGAGTGTAACCATGATTATAGGAGTACAAAATTGTTACCCTATGAAACCAGGAGCACCTGTGCCTTGTACTGATTTTGGTGATTTAAAAGAAGTCACAATTGACTCTCACACAGAAACAGATGATTCTTTGGCCATGGAAATACAACTTGTTTCATTGGATGAACCAAAACTGAAGACGATATGAAGCTTAACACAAACGAGGTGTCATCTCTAGAGTATGCATCACCTATAGGGTATTGATGTATTAAGTATATCAAATGCATAAAGTTAACTAGCTTCAATTGCATAGTTTATTGATAGCGTCTCCTTATCTTATCTGGAAAATTATAAGGCAGTTTACAATTTTTCCAAAGAATGGCTTGCTGCCATGGAGGCTTGTGGGAAGGTCAGTTTACAACACTAAATTTCAAACTTTGTATTTTTTGAATCCAATATCTTGGTAGTAGCTGATTTAGGACCATTGCATTGTTGTATTCGCTGGGGTACAAATTACAATGCATGTATAGATTTAGTCTCATATCAACCAAGGACAAGCAATTAGATTAATGATCTGTTGGATCAAGCTATTAATTGTCCAGTCACTTTCTTCTGATTTTACCAGAAGATTATTAACATTCATCTTACTGCTGGTACATCTCCTACTCCATGTTTCTCCTTTTTCTTTCTGCTGGAGAAACAGTAGAGTATGCCACATATAGCATAAGTTTTTTTTTAAAAAAACTCGAAGGTTTCTCTTTGTTGCGGGGGAACTTGAAGATCTCGTTATGACAAGAACTTCAACTTGTATAGTGAGTAGGCTATTTTTTATGTAATTTACATAATTGCACGATGGTCGTCAAGTGACCAGGTTTGATGTAATTTATTCCACCCACTTGTTATTACATGCATGTGCACGTGCTCGATTACTAGTACAAGATAGAGGTGTCAGGGGATTCAGAGTTTTGGTATGGGGAGGTTTTTTTGGGCTGATTATTCAATTCCTCACTAATGGCTTATTTAGTTAGTTTTCAGCCCACTGAATACGACGTTCTTACAAAGTTTTTGGCCCATGGCGATTTTCCCATTTGATCTTGAAATCCACCGCTTTCACTGATTTTGTTTGTTTAGCCCAGTGGTATACTGTTATCGAAGAGTCTTTGCGTACCAGTTTTTCTGGATCCTCGGCTTACCAACTACTATGATATGAATTGTCTTAACTTGTCATATGCACAATAACTTTTTGCAGATATCCTGAAGCGAGGGTGAGGACAAGAGCAAGGATACGTATCACTTCCGTCCTGTATCATCTTTTGCCATGGCACATCATCGCAATGATAAAAGAGAGGACGCCAGCAACGTCTGTATCCTGCGCCGTGCACCACAACAAGGCTGGGCTGATGTGCAGGAGGAAGAAGAGAGCTCCCATTCATTCTTTTGAGGCAACGAGGCATGCCTCCTCATCCCAATCTACTGCCAAAGAGAGGATCCCTATCTTTGCTCTGTTCAGCACTGTGCAGCTGCCGCCTTTTTGTGAACACTCGAGCCTTTCCACGACCGCAGAAGCACACAAGCTGGATCCATCCATCCATCGATCAGCTTGAGACTGTGCATGAAAGCAAGTTGGGCCATCGATCCATCACCTTGGGTGTTGGCCCCAGCAGCTAATAATTGGGTTGGATTAGGGCGGTACACTGATTTGCCTTTGCAATGGCAGGCCCTACAATGGGTTTGAATGGGAAAGCCTTTGACCTTCCAACAGTGCCACACAACCATACACACTCGCATTGATTTTCAGAAGATCAGCTGTCTGGCCCAATTACCAAAACGGAATAGATTTTTTTTAAAGAGAACAGGAATACATAGCTCAACATTTGTAGAAGGGTTGATGACTAGGCATGAAAACCAAAATCCATTGCAATTGCTACTCTGGTGCATAACCAGCTTTCCCTCTTGTTCTTTTTCTTTGTGTCAGTGCGTCATCTCACACATGTATAGCCCTGTGATCTTTGGAATTTCATGTCGTTCGTTTCCCAAAAAGTCCATGGTTTCTTGTGTATCGAAATGATGAGGAAGATTCCCCAGCCTTCGCTTTCAGAAGGGGAAAAGGGCCGGAGAGGGAGAAAGGAAAGAATCAACCATTGTTTCTGCTTGGGGATCAGCATATATATACACTAGGAAACGTGTCCGTGCGTTGCACCGGGAGAGAAAAATCTATGTCTTATAGTCGCATAAAATAAGTTCTCGTCAGTCGTGGTGTTTACAGAAACCGGTCATCTTTCACGGCGTGCTCCGTTGTTTGTCGTGCCACCATCATCTGCGGCTACAGCCAGACCACCCGGTGCACATACCCAACAGAGTCATGCGCTACCATTGTCACCTCACCTCAACTCCGTAAAGGATTTCGCTCTCGAGGTCGCGTAGGAAGCAAAGAAAGTCGCATGGACAATTGGGTGAGGAGTGAAGATGCAGGTACGCAGCTAATACTGGGAAACTTGAAATCTTCACTAATGAATTCTCATCAAATTCAACCGAAGTCGACGAGGGATTGGCGGAGAGCCGGAGAGTGAAGGATGAGAAAAAAATGCAGGAGTCTTCCTCTCTCCAACCAGCACTGAAAATGTCATTAAAAATGGAAACAATGAATTAATCCTTCATTCAAAAAATCGGATTAATGAGCCATCCTGCCCTGTGCAGCCAGCCAATTACTTGATGCAGATTTAACTTGTTCTCTTGTTTGTATTTTTCTTGGAGCACTACGTGCATACATACTCGAAGGTTACTCTGCTGGCACAAAAAAGTTCCCGCAAAAAAAAAAGACTGATCATCCAAGTACATGAACAGAAAGAAATTAAGTGTACTCGTTTGCATGACAGGCAGGTTGTAATCCAAGAGTCAAGACATACGTATAACTTGATCACTTACAGGCTTACAACTAGTAACAATCAAATTAGAATTTCATCTTTTTAGAAAATTTGATCGACCATGGTGACGAACAACACACCCAGATCTGATACAAATACCGTCCCACCTCAATCCCCACCCATTAGAATACTCCTCCTATCCATGAACCTGATATGTTGTGCCACTACCTAACCACACGTATTGCAATGATCTGTATTCTAGGGAAAGTAAACAAATTAAACTGATATGTTGTGCCACTACCTAACCACACCCTTTGTTTGCTTCCCCTTATCATCATCTGCGTGTTTATTGCACACATACTTGCATATACATAGTGGCTGCCACCTGCATGCATATGAGTTTAAGAGGGAAGCATGCAGCCTGTAGATCTGTGCAAGCAACAGCACTGATACCTTTGCAAATCTTTCTGTGCTATAGGAGCCCGATTAATCTCTTGCATGTGCTGCTTGTCCTAGCAAGCTCCCATGCACGCAACTGTCCTCTGAACAATCGCATTGTCTTGGCGTGGTTTTGCAAGGCATTTAACTGCATATGGCCCATTGTTTAGCACGATCAAAGCCTGACAATTTGCTAGGGCAACAATGGCTTTACCACGTTGATCACCCGAGAGGGCTCGTGAGAGAGCCTGGATTGGTTAGAGCGTTCCAGATCCAGGGATGAAAGGTGCCTCCCTTTGAGTTGTCCTCCTGTTGGTTTGTCACTGAAGCATGCATCAACTTGTAGATTGCCCTGTCTCCGGAGCTGTGTAAATCACACTTGGCCCACTGCAAACACCACATGAAAATTATTGGTAGAACAGGAGCTCCTTATTTCTTTTCTTTTTTCTTTTTTGCTAGGTGCTGGAGTCAGTTTTGATGAACAGAAAAAGGATGCCAATGATCTGGAGATAATGTGCAATAATTAATTCCCAATTCTCAATGATTTTTTAGCAACTTTTTACTGAACCCTTGGTGCCTGTATCCTAACTGCCCCATGCAAATTTATTTTGGCCGCTGGTTTTTGCATTTGTTGGTCAAGTGACATTTTATAGCTAGGATTCAGTTAAGGAGCTCTCCTCCAATGATACTACAAGATGAACGAAGGTGTTTTGCACATATCCAACAGAAAAACAATCACTTTCCAGTTCCAACCAGAAACCTGATGTTTATGACCGCCCATAAACTGTCCTCCAAGCACTGTCGGTGATGCATGGCCTTTCTTGTTATATCGTTTCAAAAATTTGGAACATACATGAGCATGTAGCTGCCATGTGCTCTGCAGTCCTTACTAGTTACTAGCTGAAACTTGTAGGTAAAGTCTCCACCACCGGCAGGCTGAAAGTAATCAGCGAAAGCTATGTTTTAGTCACGGATATCACTTCACCCACAACCGATTCATCTATCAGAAATCGTTGACTAATACAAAAGTATTGCTCCTGGTTCAGATTACAGAATATGTTCTGGCAATCTAACTTCCACAAATACAAAGCCACTTTGCTTTTTCTTTTTCATATAAAGCAACATATACTCTTTTGCCGATGTTTCGACAAAAGATGCGCTTACAGTGTTCCATCAGGAACTACTTTGACAATTGCAGTAGATTGATTCCGGGTACAAATATCAGGTAGAGATCAAGCCAGCCAGCCATGCATGAGCTTTCTGGGATTTAGTGGAGCACCTCACTTTTGCTAGGGTTTCATATACATGTGGACATGATGTTCCAATGTAATCTTGGATATTTAGGAGCATGACACTACCACTTCAATCAGCAAAGGGTTAGAAAAGGTGACGTGACAGAAATTTGTTGTGAACCCAAGGTGTTGACACACTAGTAAAGTAAGCCTATGAATCCAATCTTATCACTGCTCGTATACTCATATGATTGCAAGTCTTATTGCCCTAGGGCCCGCGTTGGAGGAGGCAGTTAGCAGTTAAACTTGTGCTTGGCCCTTTAATAATCATCAGAAGCAAAAGTTCTTGACCAAACTAGTGACAAAGGGAAACCTTTCAGATCATGCGCCCATAATTCCATATGCAGTTGCACCATAACTGACATGATCTGATAGAAAACTGCTAGTGTTTCTGCAGATATGTAAGCACATGCCTGCCCCATTGGTGCCCAGCTTTCAGAAGAGATAACCCCAGATAGATGGACACACTAACTTATCTATATTTCCATTCATGAAGTACTCATGCCAGAGGGAAGAAGTTGCTTTACCTCCTGCTAATTTTGGAGCCACTGAGCTGGTAGAGATTGGGCAGCAACGGCAGTGGACCAACTACATGCCATCTGCTGTATGGGTGCAGCATTGCAGCAACCAGTGTCAAGTCTCATCAGACGTCCCAGGGAAGAGGCATCAACCTTACCTCTGATCTTGACATGAATTATCTTATGGTTTCCAACTCTCACCCACTTGTGGTCTCAAAAGTAGGACAGGAAAAACGTAGGATCATTTGCCATATCTTGAATACACAGGCATAACATAGGAAACTTCTCAAGAATTTGCAGCAGATGAATTCCTATGGGATCTAGTGCAAGTCAAGCAGGAGAAATTCCTACGGCTAGCAATCCTATGAATCAAACTCCATAACGTCAAAAAAATGAATCAAACTCCAACGTATGGGAAAAAAAACATAAGGATCTGAATCCTCTAGAACTATTTGAATCAAAGAGGCCGTAGCCTACATTTAAGCACTTTTCACACATACAATGGGACAAGTAGCAATCTTCCAAAATCAACATGCAGCAGTACAGCACCGATGGCTCCTAGTCTTAGTTTCTGTTCATCCAGTTGAGCACTAGCTAGTACCACTAAAGATTGCACATATGCAAACGCTGTACTCTATGGCGTATAGCCTTTGCAGCTTTCCTCTCGGTGAATCAGTTACCGGGCCCTTTCTCTTCAGACGACCGTGTGAGCTTTCGCCATTACTGCTCCATTACAAACGACCAAGCGTTGCACTTCACTTCCTTCCTCGTCTCTGGGTGGCTGCATAACGTCCACCAGATCTGAAGATCTTTTTATTTTCCTCCTTCATCTTCAGCAGGAAGTTGGAACAGTAGCCAATTATTTGACGAGATGTTTCAAGATGAGAAGGGCAACAGATCCCAACCACGGGGCGGACCTACCATGAAACTTCAGTAGAGATCTCCTGTTCCAGTTAGCAGGTAGATTTTCTCGCTGTTAATCATGTTCATTTTTCAACTGTGTCTTGTTGGACCATCAAATTGGCTTGCAAATTACTTGCAGATGATGGGCAAACAGCAGTAAAAGAAGAAAAGAACAAGCGATTAAAGTGGTCAAGGAAGCCTATGAGTTTGCAGAGGAATCATTCCTCGCCTCGTGCAGATTTTACTGTCCTTATTTGATCCTGGATGGGTTGGCATCTACCCCTTCTGAGCTCAGCTCTCTTTAGTGACTCGTGGGGGACGAGTCAAAGGATCGATCAATCCCCGTCGAGGTCGACCTGTCATCACTCCCTCATCATTTGCCATCACTCTCCATCTATCTATCATCCTTGGATGCGCCAGGCTTCCCGGCTGTAGCAGGATTGGTCACTGTCCAAGCTTCTTTTCGCCGGAGCGCAGAGCCATCAGAGATACTAACAGGAACCCAAAAAAAGCTTCTTTACGTCTACTGTGATGAGCGCTCACTAGCCAACAGTTAGCAAGTGTATCAGCATGAGATTTACAGTGAAAAAACCCATCATCCATGGTACATGCAATTTCTTCAGGGTGGGGAGTCGAGTTGGAAGAACAGAGGCCGAGCCGTCGTCGTTGTCTCCAGGCTGTGGAAGGCGGACACGTCGGCTACAAACTAGGGCTGTCAAGACAAAGCCGACGCGAGGCAATAATCACTTGATGGACCATGGCCAAACTTTTGCTCACCTTGGAGCAAGGAAGGAAGCCCTATGGATAGAACTTTCAGGCTGTGACAGTAGGTCCTCTGGAAATGATGCCAGCAGCCAAACTTCAGGATTCAGGGGAGATCGCGATAGGACAACCTCAAAGGCTTTTCAAAATCCCACCAGAGGAGATCAGATCACAGAGCGTGAGAACTGGGAACAAACAAGAAAACTGAACAAATAGCTCTGATCTCAAGTAAGGAAAAAAAACATAGCTCAATTCAGGAGGTTTTTGATTCAGAGTTCCGAACAATAAACGCGAATATGAAAGGGAAACTACGCTACAACAACAGTAAAGTGTTAATGAATTAAATCCGGTAACAAGCTTCACTTCAAAAAAAAAATGGAGAAACGATCATAGCTGTGCCGGCACAGATAAATTGTCCTCAAACAGAAGGCCCTCGGAACAGCAAGCAAAACTGAGGAAGCGATGATGGAGCCCCCTCGAAAAAGCATGCTCCGCCGCACTTATGATCTTCTGAAAATTTAGAAAATGCCGATGAACCCTACTAGTACAACAATAACAACCGAACGCTCCGCTGCTCCCGTAGATGGCTTGAAGTCCTTCTCCGGCGTCGAGCACAGTTAAGTGCTACCATATCTGAAACTGCAGCCCATTGTTCAGTCACACACAGGCTGCATTTGATCTGCACTGAGCACATCAAGCATCTCTGCCCCAAGAAGCTTATATGATCTTGACAAATGGTGGCACATCCTCCCTTGGTCCCTCAAGTGACCGATACATGTATAAGATGTCCACGCCGTCGGTCTTCTTGGACTCAGGATCGCTATTTACCAACTCCACCACCATCCGTGGAAGCCGGCGTGCCACCTCCTTGCAACCTTGCAGCGTCAGGTTGCAGCCTGACATCCAGAGGAACCTCATGCTATAGAAATGGTGCATTCCAGAGAGGAGACCGGCATCACCAAAAGGGCAATCCCTTATCTCAAGCTTCTCTAGCTTCGAGCACCCTGGAGGATGTGTTGCAGTGCCAGATCACTGTCTCCAGCGAACGCCACAGAGAGCGTCCGGACGGACTTGCCATACTTGCCAATGTACTCAAATGCTCGATCCGTCAGGCGTCCAGACGTGGAGAGCCTAGTAAGCTTGCTGCAGTTCCGAACAATGGCACCGAAGCCTTCATCCATAGGCTCCCCGGTCACATGGTCAGGCTGAAGCCTTCCCATTATGCATAATCGGAATACCTGAAGCTCCAGGCAGTTCTGCGACATGGTGATGACAGCAGCGTTGGTCATTCTCTGGCAGAAGTATAGTATCGAACGGAGCCCACGGCAGCCCTCGGAGATGGCGGCAAGCCCAACCTCCGACACCAGCTCATCGGCGTCCTCGTGCGCATCCAATGGGAGCACGCGGAGAACCTGGAGCTTCTTGCAGGACATCGCCACGGCCTCGAGCCCCTCGTCACGCACCGAGTCAAGCACCTAGCAAAGAATTTATCATCAGAAAACGAGAACCGCGCAGCTCAGGCGAATAAACCAAGCCGAGAAAGCAATCCGGTTAGTACCCATAGCGTCTCAAGATTGCAGCATTGTACGATGAAGGGCATGACTTGATCGGGGGTGACCGGAGCATAGCTCAGGTCCAGGCTGGTTAAGTTGGCGGCTGCCACCACGGGAATGGCCAGAAGGTACTCCGGCGCGAGATCACGGAAGCCGGACAGCGAAACCAGCGTGTTGGCCCGCCCGGCCGACGTGAAGGCGGTCAAAATCTGGCCCAAGTCGAGCCCCTCATCCTCGGCGCCGTCCCCCGGCCGGAACGAGCCCGTGCCAAGATGCGTGAGGCGAGGCATGAGCGCCATAAGCCGGCGCAGTTGCCCGAGCGAGACGTGCTGGTTGACTCCCAGGCGGCGGAGGCGCGGCGAGCGCGCCACGAGAGCCTCGAGGGCGGCGAATGGCACCTGCGGGGTGAAGCACTCGAAACAGAGCGACTCCAGGTCGGTGGGCCCCCGCGGGAAGGCCGCCACCCAGTCGGACACCTCGTCGTCCTCCTCCTCCTCGTTCATCTCGCAGTCCACCACGTCGAGCACTCGCAGGCCCCTGCGACAACCGAACCGAAACATCTCTCGCATTCAGAGCAAGTTTGAATCTTTGTCTAAAAAAACAGCAAGTTTGAATGGAACGACATACATAGATTATGCAGAGTATGAGATGCATTACCTGCAATGGGAGGCGATGGAGGCGAGGCCGCGGGAGGAGAATCCGTCGCAGAGGAGGAAGGAGAGCTCGCGGAAGGATGCCGGGAGGGAGCGGGCGAGGAGGTCGAGGTCGGCGTCGGTGACGGTGATGCGCTTGAGGGAGAGGGAGCGGAGCGCGGGGAAGGCCGCGGAGGCGAAGGCGGCGGCCCAGGGGCAGAAGGCGGAGCCGACCCAGCCGGGGGGCAGGAGGTTGAAGTCGGCGAAGCGGGGGCGGCCCTTGAGGAGGATGTGGCGCGCGTTGGGGAAGCGGCGCGCGGCGCGGGCCGGGGAGGCGGCGAGGATGTTGCGGACGGCGAAGGAGGCGCGGGTGGCGGACTCGGCGCGGTGCCAGGAGCGGCAGACGAGGGAGGCGGCGGTCCGGTCGCGCGGCGCGGCGAGGAACTGGAGCACCGTCTCGAGGACGTTGTCGAGCACCTGGTCCGGAGGCGGCGCCGCGCGCGGCCGCTTGGGCGGGGCCTGGTCCTCGTCCTCCTCCGACATCCCGCGCGGAGGAGGGGGGAGGCGGAGGAAGGAGCGGGGGTGGCGCGGCGAGCTGGGTGCCCGGTGGGGTGTGTGCGGGGGTTGGGTGTGAGGTGAGGTGAGAGAGGTGTACTTTGTGTTCCGCCGGTTGGGCCGCCCGGGCAGACGGCAGTGCTGTACAGCAGAAGGATAAACAAACTAGAGAGAGAGAGAGAGGAGGCTGGAGCTGGGTCAGTCAGTCGATCGATGGCTGGATAGATAGAGACGAGGTGGTGAACGGTCGGGGAGAGTAGATCTCATGATTCGAACCTTTTTCAGGTGTGATCTATACTGATACTAGTACGAGATGCACGACCCCAACTTGTGCAAACCAGCAATTTTCAAAAACTAGTTGATGATTGTTATAAAGGATAGCAAATAAACGATGAAAAAAGAGATCAAACCAATGGGGCACGAGATTTAACGTGGAAAACCAATTTTCAAAAACTAGTTGATGATTGTTATAAAGGATAGACAAATAAACGATGAAAAAAGAGATCAAACCAATGGGGCACGAGATTTAACGTGGAAAACTCTTCCAACAATTAAAGAGAAAAATCACGGGCGCTATACAGCAATACTTCACTATGATCGGGTGAGGTTACAAACGTCGGGATTTACAACTTTCGACTTATCCCAAAATGGCGGCTTACAGAAGGTATATATAGAGGCAAACCCCTGAGTCGGCTGCAGTCCAACTCGGAAACGATTCGTACCGTACACGGAAACAGGCAGTATAACTCGGAAACGATCCATACCATACACGAAACAATCCGCTTCACTCGGCCCAAACCTCCGGCGACGGGTCTCCCCCACTCCGTCCGAAATTAGCCTTTATTTTTAACTTGAATTAAATTTGGATCAAAATAAAACAAACCTATAGGCGTCCTGATTTATCAAGGACTTGTGAAGCAATGACGTGGCTTCATGTGTGCCGGCGTCACTTGCGTAGTGAAACTTACCAAGGCATTGTTCTCTATTTTCATTTCATGGTTCAAGTATAAATGAATTGAGCTCATTTCCTACTTCCTTGAGGTTTTGATCATGCTCTAGGCATCATCAGAACTGCCGTCTCAGCGAGTTTTGTGTCCGCATTTTGTCTGTTTGGCTCGTCAAACGGACAGGCCCAGTCCACGCGTGTCCGTCGTGCCAATGAGTGCACCCAACCACGCGACGTATCCCAATTTTTTTTGGATAATTATACTAACATGCCATATATGGGCCTTTTCTGCAATACATAAGGGGTGGGCTACAAACAACCTTTCTACTATAAAAAAAATCTAAGGCCATGACACGGCCAACCACGCCACAGCCAGTCGCCAGCCACCGGAGGAGCCTACTCCTCGTCATCCGACGTATCGAGGATGACGTAGTTGGGCGCCTGGTACAGCGACAGTGGCACCGCCGTGCACCGGCGCGGAGGGGTGGTCGGCCCCTGGTTCTCCTTCGGGTAGTCGAGCAGTTCCTCGGCGTTGTCGTTCCACGACCAGCATTGGTGCTCCTGCTCCTCCTGCTGCTACCGCCGGTACTCCTCCAGCAGCCGCAACTCCTGCTGCCAATCCGCCTTCGTCGTGGACTGGTGGAGGACCGAGCTGAGCCCTTGCCAGCGGGCCAGCTCATCCATGTGGAGGTGAGGAGGGACTCCTCCTGTGCAGCCTTGAGCTCGGCGTCCTCCTCCTTGTCCTGCTCCTCCTCCTCCACCTCCTCCTTCACCACAGGGGCCGGAAGAGCACGACCGTGAGCAGGACCCCTGACGGCGGTACTCCGGGGGTGGAGACACTGGAGGAGCACGTGGCCCGCTGTACTGCGGCCCGGGCGCCATAGTACAAGCTCCGCCGCCTGTCGTGATCATCGCCGAACCACGTGTCCCAGTAGGGATTGTCCTCGGCGAAGGCCGGGTGGTCGACGAGGTCATCGGGGAGTTGGGCCATGCGCTCCTGGATTTCCCTTGTACGGGCGGGGCCGCTCAGCGGAACAGGAATCACCGGAATCCTCTCGGGGTCCAGGTGCCAGTAGTCTGGGAGGTGGATGTCGGACCAAGGCAATGGAATTGCGCTGTCCCAATACCACTGGCACTTCCATTTTCGGAGGTACGGCCCCTGCCGCACACGTCGGTCGCCCTCCACCGGCGGCACCAGCTGGAAAGTTGCGCTGACCCGTGGCGCGATGGCCTGCGACACGGCGTCCCGTGGGGTCGGTGGGGCGACGCTGGCCGGACGAGAGCTCGCCTCCTTGTCGTGCTTGCCCTTCCCTGTCCACCGGAACGGACCCATGGAGACGGCCGGCGATGGCTAGGGTTTGCGGTTGGCGGCGGGGAGCAGAGTGGGAACGGGGAGTGGGGTGGCCGTCCCTATCCGCAAGCACCCTGCCATTGAAAAGGACCTACCAGGGGAGAGAGACCGTTGGTTGTGTCGCTGTCAGGTGGGCCCGGGGCGGACACCACGCGGACAAGCGGACGGTCCGTCGCTGTCTTCATCGCCATCTCCACTTTGTTTTCTTATTCAATCTATGAAAACTATACCTTTTTGGTGTTATTTACCTATTATAGTTGATGCATATAAATTTTATCGGTGAAAGATTGTTATGTTCAGATTGCTAATCATATCTTCATACCCACAGATCATGGTCCATATGATGTCTTGTGAGTATTTCTTTTAGTTCTTGAGGACATGAGAAAGTCTTGTTATTAGTAATCACATGTTGAGTAAAATTTGGTTTTATCTTATTGTGTTATGTGAACGTCGAATACATAACACTTTACCTTTCTGAGCGTAGGGGAATCCATTGTGTATTTACTTTCTTTATAAAGGGTTGCCGGAGTGACAGAACACCTAAGCCTAGTTTACGAACTATTGCATGAGGGGTTATTTGGACTCCAGAGTTTAAACTTATGGTTAGATTTATTTCAATTACTCTTTCATATTTGTGGATGCTTGCATGGAGATATTGATCATAAGAATGTTCCTTACCCAACTAAGGGCAGTACACTAGAATAGATTGACCCGCACAACACTTATCAAAACAATGAAAGTTATTATCAATAGAACTTGGTGAAAGTCACTTGCCAATACTCTCGTGTGTCCTCGGAAGGGTTTTTAATCATTGTAACGAAAGCAACCGGCTTGTCCTTAGCATAATTAAGGATTGGGCCACTTGTTGCACTTTTAATCTTTGTTCTTATAAACTTTTTGTTAAAGTTTTCTTTGCTACAAAACTATCTACAAAATTATCTTGCAGTATTTATAGTGAAAAATTGTGAAAATCTATAAAACAATATCTTCAGCTTCTTGTTGGGTTAAGCACTCTTATTTATCGAAAAGACTACGACTGACCCTACACTTGTGCTCATCATGGTATCTCAATAAAAGAGAACATAAATTCCGACAAGCTAGTAAGGACCGAGTTGACAAGCACTAGGCGAGACCCATATGATAGTAATTTACCAGTTCAATTACCCAACTATTTACAAAATGATTTTTGACCAGGTTCCATTCTCCATTATTTAATTTGCGGGGATGAATAAGAATACCCAGACATCTAAAAGGTGCATCGCTCCTGACTCATATCCGAACAACCCAATATATTGATCCTCGACCTCTTCTGGTTTATCGAAACATAAAATCTCACTTACATGGAAGTTTAAATTCAAAGATGCATACAATTAATTTTTCAGATTAAGTGATTTCTCCATATCAATAGCCATGAAAATAATTATATCGTCGGCATACTGAAGTATGGAGACCCCTTCCTCAACTACATAGGAGTAAGGTCATCCACTTTGCCATCCTCCTTCGCTCTAGCAATTAGAATGACCAACATATCGGCGAGAATAATAACAACGACGGAGAGAGCAGATCTCCTTGTTGTAAACCTTTTTGTATTTAGAAGTAATGACATATATCATCATTAACCCTAAATCCAACACTACTGCGATTGATAAAATCATACATCCATTTGTACAATTTTGGATCAAAACCGTCAATGCATAGCGTCTGCTGCCAAAAAAAAAGTCGTTAGGTCTATTCACAATCTATTTTGAGAAGAATCTCATCTATTTTCTTCCTATGAAGTTGGTGGATTGTTTTATGTAATATAACTACCCCTCTAATAAATGCCGTTTGAGTTGGCTGAATGACCGTATGTACGTACGATACTTGTTAACTATTAGTTGCAACTTTTGATTTCGGAGGAAAGTGTTGGGAAGATTTTTTAGTTGAAACCAAGGATTTGTCCAGGAACAGAAACGGAGATCGGATAACTAAAAGGCTAAGACAGAGCTAGGGTTTGCTGATTTGAGAGAACCAGGAAGCAAAGCAAAGTTGCTCTTCCTAGGACATGCCTTGACTATTCGCCATCGCAATGTACTCTGGGGACCTGCATCAACTAACAAGACTACACTAGGAGACGCATGCACGTCGCCTAAACCTCGCCAGCTAAGGGCCCCTTTGATTCTCAGGATAGGGAGATGAAAGGAATAGGAAAAAGATTGGAATAGGAAAGGTTGGCAGGTGCAAAACTTGCCTAGTTCCTTGTGCATAGGAATCAAAACATGAAGTCTGAGTGGATTTTATTTTCCTCCATGTTTTGCATTGAGACCAAGATCTGCAGGAAAAAATCCTATGATTTTCCCTTCCACCAATCCTTTGAATCAAAGGAGTGAATAGTGCCATCTATGGAAATTTTCCTAACCCTCTACTTTTCCTCCACTTTTCCTCCAAATCAAAGGGGCCCTTAAAGTCAGTGTTTAGTTTACTACCACTAGTCCGATTTTACTAGTGAATAGTGTACGTTTTTCCTCTTCTCGCTTGGTTTCATCTCTTGGGTCGGTGGTGCGCGAGCGAGAGCATCGGGGCATGGCGGCCATGGCGAATCTCCGAACTTGTTGCGCAGATGCAGATGTAGATGAGCTCTCAGGGCAGTTCAAATCCGATGCACCACATGCACTCCCAGGGCTGGCTTTGTTTAGTTTAGCGAGCGGAGCAGTAAAGAGCGGGAGAAAGAGCCAAGGAAAGGTTCTTTGTTTTTGTTTCTTCCCACATCTTTTATTGCGCCTGGTCGGCCTCCCCTCACGCATCCACGTCTAATTAGGCGCTCTCTCAGTCAAGGCATTGGGATTCCTGGTGCTGCCAGCCGTGTCACCGTAGTTTAATCAGGCGCCCCTGTTCAGCATTACACGGTCCTTTTCGGTAAACGAGCAGAACACAGCTCATGCTGTCCCTAAACTTACACTGTTTAGATGCTTCAGATGGAGCGGCTGTGCTTGTGCTGTGAAGCATTGAGCTTGACTGTCTGCATCATCGACACTACTGAAGAAGCATCGACCGTGTTTGGGTTTTGTGTTGACGAATCAATCATCATCAGGACAGCAACGCTCTCCGGGTATCCAAATGAAATCTAGCCTTCTCTTGTGCCCTTCTGAATGGCAGGCGAGGATGGGAATCAGTAACAAGGTTCAGTACGTAGAATGAAGGCAGATTCCACCTCCTAATGGGCAATGGCGGCAGCAGTCAGTCGAGCAGTGCAGGGAATGAAGCATTCGGTGCAGTCATCTCAGATTCCATCTCCGGATCCATCCAACTTCTGCCATTCCATCCAGGTATTCGGATGCCGAGCAAATTCATTCATCAGGCTGCACGGGGTACGCACATACGTCGATCTTCAGAGTTCAGCATATCTTCTTCAGAAAAGCAGCAACCGCATACGCGAGCACGAGAGATTCATTCGGACAGCAGCCCGTGCGTGCGTGTCGTGCTTGCTTAATTTAGCCACATCACGTAGTTGGCCGGTGCTGGGAATAGTTAATTTATTTATGCTTCTGATATTATAATTTTTGTCATCACCGGGGATTGGCTTAGGTAGTTTCGCTTTACGTCTCTGCTCCTTTTGTTTAATCCATCCATCGGCATGAGAGATTCAAAAGGCCCCCGATCGATCGATCACCGATCCTGTCGTTTGCAGATCAAAAAATTGCAGATGAGCTGTTCCATCTCCTAATTAACACCAAAAGCCACGCACTATTGTCTTGACCCTGCAGCAGCCAAATGCTAGCATATATAATGCATTTACCCGCACGAAGAAAGCTACCGCCTTTCTTTCTTTCTTTCTCGGTGGACTTTGCTGCTGCATATCTCGATTCCCCCCTTTTCTCTCTTTTCTGCCTGAAGACTGGTTATTTACAAGCTCGAGCTAGCTATCTAGATCCCGAAGCGGCAGTGGACTTTAGATATGTAAAACAGTCCGCATATGCATTTAAATGCATTGCTAATTCATTTTGCTACTACTGTCTTGTGGCATGGTGCATTGGTGCCTCACCCTCAAGCTAGACCATAAGGACAAAATCCTTTTCATCGGATCCAAGAGTTGCATGCATGCATGCGTTCTGCTTTGCTGATCTTTTGACGAGGTACATGATGCAATATTCGCTTCTGATTTTGTTTTCTCTGTACAGGCAAAGTCAATTACTTTCCTGAAAGATGCATAATGTTAAAAGCCACAGCTAACTCCTCAGATTGTCCTCTCCGGCACTTGCCGCAGCTAGCTGGCCTCACCCAAGGCATCCATATTGCGAAGGATCCGTTTTTCCCCTTAAAGATGTACGAATTATTGATGTCAAATCCTGGCTCAGTTTGTCCAATAAATTTGATAGTAGTTGATTGATCTGTCCAATAAACTTAATTACACGGCATGTGCAACCACTTTTAAAATTAAAATCACACTGTACCTTACCATGTGACTTCCATATCAGCTCCTGTTCATGGCAGCAGCATATCATTTCATGGAGTCCGTCCCGGTGATAAACTATTTTATTTCGTGGTGGGAATACATTTTGATCTGTCCCATGTTAATTGTTATTTATCTAGTGCTGACCAAACACTGTACTTTTCTATGATTTGTTTAGGATCTGGAATCAAACCAGCTGGCTACTACAGTGAGTCCAGAGATCCTTGATGCTAAATACTTAGGCATAATGCTCTTTTACTTCTATTCCTATGGCATCTTCTTTCTCTCAACTGTTCTAGATTACTATCTACTTAATGCATGACAACACTTCAGTTGACCTTAAACCTAATGCATTCCATTTTACTGGCCATGCATACTGTTAAATTAAACTAAGCAGGACGAATGTGGAATAAAGATGAAACAGAACAGGATCCACAATTATGCATCTGCTGTTCATATGTCCTCCCGTTCAGGCATGCAGGCCCAACCTGACGTATTGGAGGCCCAGGACAAGACACCAATACGTGGCCCTCCCTAACTTTAAAAACCAAAGATTTTCCTTTTCAGTTGGAAAATAATATTGAGTACATAGCACAAATAGGTTGTTTTAAAAAATAGAACACAAATATACTTACTATCCTATAATGACTTACGTTGTTCCAAATATATAGTTGGCCTTAACTTCCTTAAATCAATTTTGGGGGAACATTTGCAACATCTACCATCAATAAGAAACAACTAACTTCAAAATCCTCGACTGGTAGATTTTTTTTCTCCATAATTAGACTTTCATCGAATGATGGCTCTATGCCCATATCAGATGCATGAACTTTAGTAATATTCAAACAAGATGCAGAGCCATCATTTTCGTCCTTATCAACAAATTTGTCATGCCTTCAACTTTCTGCAAGGTATTGGCTATACACATAGCACTAGTAGGAAAAACCTTTTTTGTGGCGCACCTAAAAAATTTTCTGTGGCGCACCCAACCACTAAAATTAAAATTCTGTGGCGCACCGGACGTGCGCCACAGAAAATTAGGCATTTTGTGGCGCACGGGTAAACATGCGCCACAAAATTTGGTTTTCGGATTTTAAAAAAAAAGCTGCCACCCCACCGCAGGCCTGGCGGCGGCGGCGCAGAGGTGGTCGTCGGCGACCAGCAGGTGTCGTGTGCAGCGGCGGGAGAGGGAGGAAGAAGCCCCTGGCGGCGGCGAGCCAATACTCGCGAGCTTCTTCCGAAGAAGAAGTGCGGCGAGCACGTCCTTGGAGCCGACGGCGCCTCGGAGCACTGCGGCGCGGGCAAGATCCTCGAGCACGGACTCGAGCTGGAGGCGGAGGGAAGGGAGGGAGGGGGCCAGGAGGGGATGCGGCGGTGGCCGGGGCGGCGGCCGCCGCGGAGCCCATGGAGGATGAAGCAGCAGGGGGAGACGCGGCGGAAACCATGGAGGACGAAGCGGCAGGAGGGGACGCCGCCGCCGCAAGCAGTGCTCGACATGGTCCCCACAGAGGGCGTCCTCGTCCTCGGCGCAGCTTCCTCGTCCGCGGCGGCCACGCCGCATCTCACCGGCATCACGCGCCACCGTGGGCGCCCGCCGATCAACTCCTCGCTCCGCCTGGCGCGGGAGCTCGATTCTGTGGCCCTCATGGCCATCGCGGCTGTGTGTGCGTGCGTGAAGGAGATCGATTCCGTGTACCTCATGGCCATCGCGGCTGTGTGTGCGTGCGTGAAGGAGAAAATGATAAGGTAGAGAAGAGGATAAGGAAAAGAGATGGGTGCGTGGTGTGTGTTGGGCCTGCGCTTTGACCAGAATAGGAGAGAGAAACCAGATCTGGGGATTTGCTTTTTCTTTGAATTGCTATCTAGGGATTTCTGTGGCGCATGCAACAATATGCGCCACAGAAAGTTAAATTTCTGTGGCGCACCGGGCCACGTGCGCCACAGAAATGCTGATTTCTGTGGCGCATCATGCGCCACAGAAATCAGCATTTCTGTGGCGCACGGCGCTGGTGCGCCACAGAAATGTGACTTTCTGTGGCGCACGGGACTAGGTGCGCCACAGAAATGTGACTTTCTGTGGCGTACGGGGTTTTCGTGTGCCACAGAATTCCAAATTTCTGTGGCGCATCAGTTTAGGTGCGCCACAGATTTTTTTTACACAAAATGTCTGTCTATAGAAAGCCGTTTTCCTACTAGTGTAGATGTTGATTGCAAATTATCAGTCACCATTGTTACAACAAGAAATTGTCATGCACGTTAATACAGTATCAAGTAAAAACTGAAATTTGGAAGCACACCCCATAGATTTTCGCATGGCTTCTTTCTTAACACCATCACTAAATTGATATAGTACTCCTACCTTTAACACTATTGATTATGTTGATATCTACCTTCAACACAATTGATGCTACTCCCCATCAAGTATTCGGCAAACATTTCAATCTTTTTCTAGGATAGTAAGTATTTCGTGTTAGGCTCCTAAATTCAATATATTTATGTGATGTACGGTATTTCGTGTTAGGCCCCGCTTGGATGGTCGGATTTTAACCAAAAACGAAGGTATTTAATCACAGACCTGTCCAGGTAATAATTACGGGGCGGAAATCTAGCAGACAAACCAAGCGAGCCCTTAGGCTTCTAGGATAGTAAGTACAGTATGTCCGGTATGACCGTATGAGTAGATATTGGTACACGACCTCGTGTTGTCTCGTGCACGTGAAAGATCACTCCGCTTCTACTCCTAAAAAGAAAGGCCGAAGCCCTTTATAACCCTATGATCTCGGTCAGTTGGCAACATATCGTAAAGTTTAAACAAAACACGAAAGCAAATAAAATATAGAAGTCGCCACCAAAAGATGTATGCAGTTGGGGTTAGGTTAATAAAGCAGCAGTAGCAGTTAGTTCATGGGAGCCAGTAACGTACCGAACTTTTTGGCAATGCCGTCGTGCGTGCATGTCCTCTTTCTCGAATCGGTGGTAGGTTGCGACTTACGAGTTCAGTGAAGAAACAGAAACCGGTGGGTATCCGTACTTATCTGGGAGCTCCAAATCTCGGGTGGATGGAGCCATGGAGGCGGATCGGCAGCGGCCTTTTGGAAGACCGGGATGGACGGAGTTGTAGAAGGCGAAGTCGGCGGCGGCGGCGTACTCTCTCGGTCTCGGACGGCGGGGCGGCCCATGGAGGCGACGCGCCGGGAACGTCGGCGTCGTTGTGGTGGCCTGGTGTGCTCACCGGCTCGCCGTCGCCGCGGTGGATTTTTCTACCTGGGATGGATGCAAAGCAAAGCGAAACACCGCGCACGAGAGGATATCACTAGCTAGAGGCTTCCCTTCGCAAAAGAAAAACGGGGACGGGGCTTGCCTGTGCCCAGCCCGTGCGCCCATCCGTGCGGCCGCTTCGATCCGACGGTTGTCTAACTTTGCCCTCCCCCGATCGTGCCTTTTAGCTGGAAAACAAATCCTATATATAGAAAATCTACTCTCCCTAATACTCGCATCTAAACAACCGTAGTAATTCTTTGCTTCCGCAGCCTTGTCGATGCCTTGTGAAACTCTGGCAACAAGGCCATGCCAGATTGGACGGGCGTCACGGCCTCGCGGACCGGCGGACGGCCGTCGAGACGAGCTGGTCGCGCCGACCGCGGCGACCTCTGATTGGCCTGCCGCTTCACTAAGAAGGGGGCCTCAGGATTAAGCTTCTTCATCCTCGCCACCACTTAGTTTGATAGAAATCTACCGTTTCATAACCGGCATGGCAACCGGCCATTGCCGCCGCTCCTAGTTGGTGTTAGCTCAACTGAAATACTTCATCTTGCGAGACTGATTTCTCATTGATTCTTTTAAGGAGGTAGCCGAACCATTGACATGCCGGCCCCCATGGTGACGGCGGCTTGAATCAAACCGCATGCTACTCTGTACTTTGATTTTGTTCGGGTGCATATGCTGGCTTCAATCTAGCTTGTTTGGTGGCAAACAAATGGCTAGCCAATGAAAGCACATGGTAAGGCTGTAAGGGCTAGCACACCATGGATGCCAGTAGTAGTAGCGCAGCTAGGGAAAATCAAACGAAAATGAGATGGCCGGCGCGGCATCTTTTCGTTTTCATTGAGCTTCTTCTTCCACTCCCCACATGTACTTTCTTCCAGTCGAGAAGGCTGCAGTGAAGAGGAGCAGGTACAAGTTACGTGGGACTTTTCAGCTCAGCTCAGATGTAGCTTCGCAAGGGGACGTAGTATCTGAGTACGGCCGGGCCGTGGAGGAACAGAGTTGCGGCAGCGCTCGTTCAGGACCCCAGGTCGAGGCTAGCTGTGATGTGACCCCGATGCGGCAGAGCGGCGAGACCCGTCGACGGGGTGGGGCTTGTGGACGGAGGAACGGGAGCACGGCGAGAGGTGTCACAGGGACGGGATGGGCTGGAGGCTGGAGGAACGGGAGCACGGCGGAGGTCTCGCCGGGCGGCTCAGCTTCCGCTGCTCCGAGAGGGATGGATACGGGAGGGGAACGAGATACGAACGGACGGGGCTGTTTTTCTGTTTTTATTTTCGGAAGAAAAAGGCAGAGTTAAAGAGGTGGGGAGGCAGAGGCGCAGAGCCGTTCGATGTACAGGTCGCACGGATGGGCGCATGATACGTCCATTTTGCATCACTATTTTATATCCTAATTTACTGTTATTCATTGATATATTTCATATTAAGACGCATCTCTTATGTTATTTTATATTATTTTGCATGTCTGATGATTATTGAGGATTTATCTGCCGGAGTCAGATTTCAGCTGGAAAAGACATCGTCAGGCTAACGTATCCACGAAGCTCCAAACATCGCGAGACTTTTTCCGAAGTTACTATTTTTCCAGAAGACGGAGCTAGCCAAAAGGGGAGCGCTAGGTGGGCCAGGTGGGCCCCACGCCACCCTAGGGTGCGGCAGTGTGGCGCCCTGACCCGACTGCTATACAGTGATGCTGTGTGTCACCGGTTAAGCGATACAACCGGAGGTTACGGGTTTACCAATCCCCGGCCAAAACCTTTGGCAGGCGTTGCTCGGTATGGATCATCGGCAACGCAACACCCCGATTGATGCCTTAACACAGGCACAACCCTCAATGTATAATAGAGAGATCAAGACTTGTGGAACAACTGGCACATTACAGACTCTATGACTCAAAGCATTATAGTTCAACTCTTATAATAGAGAAAGATAGCAAATATTACAACCAGAGGTCACAGACCCAACAGTACAACAAGCGGAAGCAAATTAAGTTGTTCTAACAACAAGATCCAAATTATGGCCTAAGAGGCCTACAGATAAACATTCCCAGCGCCTGATGTTCCGAGATGTCCCAAGCTGCCACCTGGGAACCCCAGACTACTCGTCGACTTCCACGAAGAACCCACCTTCAAGGTCGAAGAAGTCCTCCTCTGAAATCAAATAAACAACGTTGAGTTCGACGAACTCTGCAAGATTATTAGAGCTACTAGCTCGATGATTGGCTTACAAAGGTTGTATGGCTGTTTTGCATAAAGCTAGTTTTCTTTAGAAAAGACATAACTCCATGGCATCGACTAATCAGAATATTTTCAAAGGGGGTAAGAAGTAAACTCTTTTCCTCTGATCATCTTCAACAACCACCATCCATCACAACACCTGTCTACTAAGGCACCTCCCCGAATCACCCTCGAGGAAGTCAACCTCGCGTTCTTGGTAGTACCTTTAGTACTCAGGTTTTAATCATTCTGTTCAAGTTATTCTATGGTCTCTGAATCCGGCACCAAGTCGTCCTTAACCGCGGACACGGCTTTTCGAAAAGATTTACCCTGCAGGGGTGTACAAAGGGAAAGTCGCCGGAGTCCCGAAGGGGCTCTAGCTTCTTATCCACGCGTACCGTCCGGCTCATTACCCGTACATGCCTGTACATCTGCTCTCTTCCAGGGAGAGCCGGCTGAGTGGGCGCGGCTACAACCTTTACCTCGCTTAAGACTAACCCAGGATCATCAGTGGCGGTAGGACAAGAGGTGCCTCCAACACCCTGTCCCACGGTCACTTATTTTTCCTGACGCCACCATCCTCATCTCAGTCTGGGCCACCATCTTCATCGCACGCGCAAATGGAAAGCCAAACTAGAGAACCCTCGGCTAGTCCGCCACAAATTAGCCGGTCGACGAGGGCTCCATATACCCCACGCATGGTTGCACGCTCGGTCTTGGCTTCGAAGGGGAGAACTCGCAATTAGGCGACGAGAACGAGACAACCCACCACATCCATGTGGCCTCTCATCCCCGCCTTTAAGCATGTTTATTAGTAGTGTCCACATTTCTCCACCATCATCCGGAAATTCCGTCAACAATTCCAACAACGAAATATCCACCGGACAACTAAGCATTTAACTAATCATGGCTAAGCATATACAGTACATAGTTACTTAACTCAGGCCAACAAAGTAATCCTATGGATATTAGGAGGGAACAGGTATTGGCATCGGAAACATAATGCAACTATAGGATACTCTAATCCAACCAAATTGACATTTGGAACCGCATGCAATAATATAGTGGAGAAAATATTTGCGGAAAACATAGGAGGAGACATGCTCAGAGGGGGATTACGCTTGCCTTGTTCAGCAGGCTGGTAATACGGGTCGTCAGGGTATTGTGGAGAAACCCCGACTCCTGGATCTATCGATGTATAAGAACACCGGAAAACACAATCAAATACCACACCATATAAAACAAGTGCAATGCACAAGCACATGATGATATGACATTTTAAATGCACCATAGAAGTGTTAAACATGACCAACAAGTTAAATGGGGTCCCAAATATATTTATTGCCTTATTTGGATTAATCCCATAGTTAAACTTAATGGAATTAGCCAATGTCGAAAATGTACAGTATTGAAATGTTGTCCAAAAATGCATGCTATTTATGGTACTGGATAACTCATAATTTTGTCAGCATTTTGATATTTTAAACACATTTTTCTGATTAACCAATAGAAAGTTATTGCATTTTCAATATTAGATTTAGTGCTGCCATTTTAGTAGTTCATTTTAAACAACACCAAAACTATTTATCCATGATTGAAAATTAAGTGAAACTTGAAGTACTTTTGTTCCTGAACATTTTGGTATATCACACTTAATTTTTGATCAATTTTCATGATGTTATGAATTTCACAAAATCCAATTCATTTCTGCCATTTTTCAAAAAGGCAAGAAACAATTATTTCTAGTATTCATTTCAACATGAAATTGTCATGAAAAATGTAAAGTTTCTTCCCCTGGTCATTTAGAGACCAAGTTTGCATTTTTGTGATCTATCAATAAAAAGATATTGATTTTCCAAGATTTATTTCTTTTATGCCCTTTTCTTCAATTTAATAAGACAGCAATTAAATGAATTTAGTGGGATGTGTGAGTTATATCAATAGACTCCATTTATTTTTCTGAACATTTTGATATCTTATTTGCAATTTTTGGATTAGTATTCAAAAAGATATGGATTTTACAAGTTTATTTGCATTTCTGCTTTTTCTTTTATTTCTCAGAAAAATCCACCGAAACGTTTTGCACACGGGCTGTGCTAGCCACAGCCACAGACAGGTGGGGCCCGTGGCCACGGTGGCATCCACGTGGGCGAGCGAGGCCCACGGCTAGTTTGACCGTGGCCGTGGCGCGCGGCGGCGGTGATCACCGACGGCGTCTCGCACGCGTTCGACGGAGGAGCAAGCTCGGGGACGACCTAAGGGCAGCATTCGACGCGCACGGCTACGGGGTGACTGGGGATGGCGCTACGGACCATTTGGTCGCCGGGAAAAGCTCCGGCGACGAGCTACGGCGGAGGCGCGCTACGGTCTACGGCGGAATCTACGGCTACCCGTCGAAATAGCGGGAGAAGAAGTGGATGGAGATGTCCAGGAGAAGCGCAAGCTCACCCTCGAAGCGTGGGTAGGCGTGGATTGGACGGAGGTGGGCGGTGGCGACGGGGAGCTACCTCGACAGGCGGCGGCCGGAGAGGAAGAAGATGGACAAGGCGGCGGCGATCCCGTGCTTCCCTCTTCGATTCCTGGTGCAGGGAAGGAGAGGAAGACGCGGCGGAGACAATGGCAGTCTTCGATCTGCTCTTGGAGTCCTGGAACGGCGGCGATGCGGCGGCGGAGCTCAGCTACGGCTCGGCCATGGCGGCTAGGTTTAGGGTTAGGGTTCGGGGAGAGGACAGCGAGTGAGGGCGTCTGGTTGCTCCTCTTAAGCAGGGTCCGGACGCGGCGATGCTCGACAGCGAGGCGGCATCGTGCGGCGGCGAGCGAGCTGGTGCGTCGCGAGCAATGGCGCGGCGCACGGTCGCTACAGGGAGACGATGATCGTTTTGCAGGGAACCCCCTGGAATACTTTTCCATATTACCAATAGGTCCTTTTCTGTTTCCTTTTTAAAAACCAGTAGCATTTCCAGGATTTTATTGAGGCTTTTAAATATTTTAGAAAAATCTGAGAAAATTCATGTAGCCTCCCATCAACATGTAGAAGCACCACAAAAATTGGTTTCGCCAAATAAAATGTTTTGAACAGCATTTGTTCATAGAGTTATATTATGGCATTTTTGGTTAAATTCAATTTGGGATTACTTTATAATTTTTAAAGCAATTGCAAGTATTCATTTTGAACTCTTGGAACTTCCTTGACAAATATGGAAGTTTATTTGAATTGTGTTTGCCAGAAACAAGCACATTTGGAATTGCAAGGATCTAATTTAATTGGTGCCCTTGTTTCCATTTGTTCCAATTTGTTTTCAACACTTTGTTTTAACTTGAGAACTAGAACCAATGATGCCATGATGCATGCATGAACAGAAAAGTGAAAATTTGGTTCAAATTTTACAGTACCAAAAGTGTGGCTATTACAGGCAGCCATGTGGGCCGCGCTGGGCCCTGGTGTGGCCACCTGGCTCGACCTCTGGCGCTGCCCCTTCGCGTATATCTCCCCCGTAACCCTAAACATCGAGGGGGTTCGTCCACGAAATATTCCGCCGCCTCCACGGGACGAAAACCACAGAGAGAGAAAAGCTCTCCGGCAGGGAGAAATCTGTCGGGGAAATTCCTTCCCGGAGGGGGAAAATCATCGCCATCGTCGTCTTCATCGTGCTGGACTTCATCAGGATCATCATCTTCATCATCCACCGCTCCACTATCATCATCTCCACTGCTCCACTCCGTTCCGCTGTAACATATAGGGCTGCACCTTGTCTAGTTCATTGGGGAGACTCTCCCGGTGTTAATTACTCCTTGTTGATGCTATTGAGTTTTATCGGTGAATTAAGGTTTATGTCCAGATTGTTATTCATCATTATATCATCTCTGATCATGATCCATATGATGTCTTGTGAGTAGTTGATGCATGTAAAATGCATATATGAACTTTGCATTATTTTACTTATATTCCAGTCATATTTGCATCATATAAGGGTTATATCACTGTTTTATAATGATTTTGGGAATATTTGGTATGTTTCCTATTTTTATGGAATTAACCCTGCACAGTCAGAAAACCCTGTTTTCTATATTTTAATGTTTCAGGGACCCAAACGACGTCCAAATGACCTAATATTTTACGGGCATCAGTTTTTGGAAGGAACAAAGCGTAGGAGCCAAGGAAGCGCACGAAAGGAAGTCGGAGGCCGAAGTTGAGTGGGCCCACGCGGCAGGTACCTGGGCCGCGTGGGACCCCCTCTTTTGGGCCTCGGAGCTCCGTTGCCGTCGATCTTTCCTCCACCGACTCGGTTTTGACCTAAAACCGACTATAAAAATAGCCCCCCGACGTTCTCTGGAAGGAGCGCCGCAGAAACACAGAAACACCGAAACAGAGACCTGGAGCTGCAGATTGGAGGGGGAAAACTCCGGCGGGGCGCTGCCGGCGTGGTCTCCATCTTCTCCAACGACTTCTCCACCGTCTCCATGATGAAGAGGGAGTAGTCCACCTCTGGACTATGGGTTTGTGGAAGTAACTTATGTATCTCTCTCTCTTGAGCTTCACTAATTAGTACCGTATGAGCTGCTGAACATGATTACGGTCATCTATGTAATACCTTTGTGGTGGATCTTTTTATGAGTTAATATATGTTTGAGATTGCAATGGTTTTGTTTCAGTTATGAAAGTAGATGCATATTATGTACCCCGTTCTTATTTACTTGTCATGATCAAGCATGTTTATGAGAGCGTGTGAGGGGGAACGTGTGCATTAGTTGGAGTAACGGGGGGTGGCTAGTGCAGTGAACGTGAGAGAAAGTTCTGCGATCCACTTGGGTATCTCTACCTTACTTTGTTGCCTCACTAGGGATAAAAAGAAATACCATGCTACCGGAGATGTGGGTGTGACCATTGCCACTTCCTCCATGACTAGATCTAGCATGTTCTTATTTTAACTTCATGTCATGATACTTATTGCTATACTCTGAGTTATCTTAATTACTGAGGTGTTATGATTTAGTTCGCATCTTGGTGGAGTATAAGAGAGACTAATAACCAAAAGGTCTCTATGTTAGGACGTGATGCCCATATAATTATAACTTGTCATTAAACTGTTGTGTTGCAATCTCATATGTCAACTCTAGTGTTCCATTGTCTACCACTTTATTAAAGAGAGAGTGCATTTGTGAAACCATGAACCCCGGTCCATTTTTAATCATAAGAAACACCTTTCCAACAACTTTTACCACTTTACCATTTTCTGCCATTTAAAAATCCGAAAATACAAAAACACTTTTACATCTTGCATTCATCATATAAAACCCAAAAATATCATTTATCATTGCTACCACCATCCTTGCATATTTATTTACCACCATTGCATATTTATTTCTTGTTTGCATTGCATATTATCTTGATATCATTCTCACACCTTGTGCTTGACAACCACTAGGTGAGGTTGAGGACCAAAACATTTACTTTGTTTTGTAGGTAACCAAAAGAAGGATAGGAAAGATAAATCTTCACTACTGATTCCCCGAGAGTTCGATATTAAACCCTCGAGTCACCCCTCGTGGGGAAAACACGTCTTCCACTTACTACACACTCTGCACTTGGAGTCTCAACCTAACCCATATTCTTTTGACGCAGGTAACTACGTCATCGGGTATCAAGACTGTTTTCTGGCGCCGTTGCCGGGGAATCATTGCTGAAAGGTTTATCCAAGGGTCCCCTGCACTAGCTCTGTTTTCTGGCGCCGGGTTTATCCAAGGATATCTCACCAAGTCAACTTCATCACCAACTTGTGCTAACACCTAAGCTTGGGGAGGTTGCACCTACGTGAGCATCATCTTATCCATCTTTACCTTCAAAGCAATTTATCTTGTTTTGTCATTGTCTTGCATTTTTAAGTTCGGTTTGCATATTTATTTTCAGTTTTGCATTTTGTGTTGCATTTGTTATTTCGGTTTGCATCATTTAGTGTCATTTTATTTTCAGTTTTGCATAAAAAATTAAAAAACACATAAAAACTTGCTAAAATGGGAGAAAGAACTAAGTTGTGTGATTACACAAACACTCCAAATGATCAATTTATTGCTAGGCCCATTGCCACACCTGAGATAAAAGCTGATAGTTATGAAGTAAGTCCTAGTTTGTTGAACTTGATAACTAGGGAACAATTTGGCGGTAGTGCTATGGAGGATGCCTCTATGCATCTTCATGATTTTGTTGAAATATGTGACATGCAGAAATTTAAAAATGTGGAAAGTGATATTCTAAAACTGAAGTTATTTCCTTTCTCACTTAGAGGAAAAGCTAAAGAGTGGCTGCATTCATTACCTATTGATAGCATTAAAACTTGGGATGATTTAAAAGAAGCTTTCATTAAGAAATACTATCCTCCTGTTAAAATTTTGCAAAATAGAAACAACATTCTTTCTTTTAGGCAAAATGAAAATGAACATGTTGCTATGGCTTGGGATAGGATTAAACTTATGCTTAGAACTTGTCCATCACATGGGGTCAACGAATGGACCATATACACTCTTTTTACAATGGTCTAAATTACATGTCTAGAAATATTCTTGATTCTGCTGCTGGAGGTGCTTTATGGGAAAAACTATAGTAGAAGCTAAGAACATATTGGAAAGTATTTTGCAAAACTATAGTCAATGGCATACTGATAGAGCACCTAATCCTTCTAAGAAAGTGAACTCCATAGAAGAAACAAATGATTTGTCATCTAAAATGGACACTATTCTTGCTTTCATTAATAAACAAAATATTGAAAATGTGCCTTTGCAAGAATTAGTTGGTAATAATCCTGAAAATATTGATGTCAACTTCATTAGGAACTATGGTAATAATGGGTATGGTAACAACAATTATAACTCTTATAATAAACCCCCATATGTGCCAAACAAATATGCACTAGTGGTAATGTTTCTAGTGATTTGGAAAACACCATTAGATCATTTATATCTACTCAAAAGGAGCTTAATAAGGAATTTATATCTAAGTTTGAAAAACAAGACTCTTTGTTTGAAAGGGTAGATCAGCTCACTAAGGAAGTTTCCTCATTAAAGAACACCATTATAGCTCAAAAACATGAGGAAACAATTAAATATTGTCAAGAGGTTATAAATAAATCTTGGGAACATATTCATGAGCAAGAGAGAATTGCTAAGGAAACTATTATGGTAATGAAAGAGAGAAAAGTTGAGGAAGTTAAAATGCTTAGTGAAGTCAAGGAACCATTGCTTGACTTAGAGAATTGTAGCTTGCATGAATTAATATCTATCTTACAAAAATTTGCAAGTGATCCTTCCATCAACTAACCAAGCTGGTTTTGGTTCTTATATTGCTAATCATGTCTTGAAAGAAAAGATTGCTAGGTACAACCAAGAGGCTATGATACCACCTAAGCTTGGGGATATATGGATTCCCAAAGTCCTAGTAACCATTGGAAAAGAGACACACCATGCTATACTTGATCTAGGATCTAGTGTCTCTGTTTTATCTAAAGAACTATATGATATACTTGAATTGAAAAATCTTGAAAAATGCTCTATTGAACTTGCACTTGCTGATGATTCCATTAAACATGCTTTAGGAAAGTAAGTGATGTTATGGTAGAGTTACATATGACATTTGTGCCTGTTGATTTTCTAATCATGGATATGGGGAATAAAACCTCTAGTCCAATTATTCTTGGAAGACCTTTTCTTCGTACTACAGGTGCTATCATTGATTCAAAAGAAGGGAATGTGAAGTTTCAGTTTCCACACAAGAAGTGCATGGAACACTTCCCAAGGAAGAGGGCACATCATTCAAGCTCCCTCATGAGCTTCGTCCTCTATAAACATCAAGTAAGAAGCCTAGCTATATGGCTATAAAGAAAGCGCTTTACGGGAGGCAACCCGGTTGTTTTTATTTGTGATTTTCTTTGTGTCCTCTTGCTGTAACAAGAGACTTTGTTTTAGTTTAGTTTCTGGAATTTTTAATAAAGTGCCAAGTTTTACTCATTTTGGTTTGAAGAAGTTGCTTATAGCGTTCGGAGATTTTATTCCTGCACGAATCTGTGCACGGTATGATTTTTAATTCTTATTCTGTAACTCCGAATGAGCTCATATTTGAACTGTAGTTGCAACTTTTCATCCTCTGTATGCATGAATTTTTCGGAATTTTTCGACAAAGTTTAGTAGGGTAGAAAAATACGTTTTGCTGCTGCTGTTTTTCTGGACAGATTCTGTCCCATTTTGTTTGATGCATGCTTTGAACTTTTAACTTGAATCTTTTTGATCCAATTGAGTTTATGAGTAGGCATACAACATTATACACTTTCTGGACATCCATATGAATTTTTTTCAAGGATTATATGCAGCAAGAAATCTATTTGTTTATCACTACTAATGCACCCCACAGAAAAGAAATGGGAGAAACGGTGTTTTGAAGTTTTTTCACAGGGATTAGAGGAGATGCACCAAGAGCTATCCAAGGATGGTGAAGACCATAAGCTTGGGGATGTGAAGACAACCCCACTGGACCTACACACTCTCGGTTTGCACACGTCTAACTTCTGTTTTTCGATCGAAACACTTTATCGCATAAACTTGGAGCGTCTTTTTGTTTGTTTTGGTTTGATTTTTATTTTGTGAGACCACCACACTATCATTTATATATGAGAGAGCTACTGGAAATTTGGGTTGATTTATGTTGGATGCTATTATTAGATTGGGAAAAGGGATGTTGAGTTGATTTTAAAAGATACATATAGTTGCATGATTCATGAGCTTGTTAATGAGTAATAATTTGCAAGTATTTTATCAAGAGCTATCTTTTATTCATGTTTTGATGCTGAATGTTATTTTACTTTGTTTAACATGGATTGGTTAGTTCTATGGACACTCATGCATGCATTTAGATGGTCAACTTTCTCCCTCTTGCTAGCCCAAAAATTCCAACAAGTAAAAACTTGTTTCCAACACCTTCAACCAAAGTTTTTCCAGTGAGTCCACCATATCTACCTATTAGCTTTATGCTATTCCGAGTATGTTTATCATGATATTTGTGTTATCTATACCTCTGAATGAAAATGCTTATGTTGTTGATTGTTATGGGAAAAGTTGGTTATAGAGCTCTCTCGAACTTGATGCACACTTTACTTTCATTGCATAATAAAACATGACCCATTGTGATTAAAATTATGATGTTGTGGGCTTGACAAATGTCTTTGGTTGAGAGTTAGCTCATATGTGCTGTCACATGGCAAGCTTTCAACATGCACTTCATTTCATTTAGTTGATATCATGTACTTTTGTTTATGGATGCTTACCATGGGTGAAATAAATGTGGAAATGAAGTAGTTTAAATGAGTTTGTATAAATGGTTAGAGAGACGCCTGGGCCGCTAATCTAAGCCATGCATCATTCATGGTGGAAATTTACTTACATGCTATGGTGAACCTTCTGTGATACACCTTACAATAAAAAGCTATCTAATGGTAAATAAAAAGGGTGTTGAGATTGTTCATTGTGTTTGTTTGTCTTGTCATTTTGATATGGGCTTGTTCCATATCCTGGGACAAGAGGTACCCCAGTTGACGCTCTTAATGATACTATTATTACTTACAATGATATTTAACTTGAACTTGCTTTGTTTCCCAAGTTGAGTAACACATGGAGTAGGTACTTGTATTCAAGGGGCATGAGACTTTCAACCTGTACTTTGTCAAGCACACTACTCATATTTGCTTTCACTTTAAACTTAATCATTCAAGATGCTATGATAGGGGAATGAGAGCTTGACACCAAGGATTACCACATTACAATCATTAACTTAAGTAGAGAAGTTCAGAAGTTAGATGAAACTTATTCATGCTTTACCTCTACTCATATATATCTTTCCAAAGTGTCCACCTTTTATATTCAGATTTTCATCAATACTCTATGGCCATTATAGGATGTTCTTTCTTTCATTATGCATACATGTGGTCCATAGTACTTTCTTTTATGTTACACTTTGTGAATTATCATTGAACATCCTTGCATTGAATACTTGATATCACTTCATAAACTATCTTGCATATTGCTACTCCTTTTAAGAATGAATCATTTGACTCTATGTAGCAATAGTAATCATCTTTGATATCCATTGATAGTATTAAATTGCAAAGTCCATGTTAGTTTTATCACCTTCATACTCGAGGACGAGTATAGGTTAAGCTTGGGGATGTTGATGCATGTAAAATGCATACATGAACTTTGCATTATTTTACTTATATTCCAGTCATATTTGCATCATATAAGGGTTATATCACTGTTTTATAATGATTTTGGGAATATTTGGTATGTTTCCTATTTTTATGGAATTAACCCTGCACAGTCAGAAAACCCTGTTTTATATTTTAATGTTTCAGGGACCCAAACGACGTCCAAATGACCTAATATTTTACGGGCATCAGTTTTTGGAAGGAACAAAGCGTAGGAGCCAAGGAAGCGCACGAAAGGAAGTCGGAGGCCAAGTTGAGTGGGCCCACGCGGCCAGGTACCTGGGCCGCGTGGGACCCCTCTTTTGGGCCTCGGAGCTCCGTTGCCGTCGATCTTTCCTCCACCGACTCGTTTTGACCTAAAACCGACTATAAAAATAGCCCCCGACGTTCTCTGGAAGGAGCGCCGCAGAAACACAGAAACACCGAAACAGAGACCTGGAGTTGCAGATTGGAGGGGGAAAACTCCGGCGGGGCGCTGCCGGCGTGGTCTCCATCTTCTCCAACGACTTCTCCACCGTCTCCATGATGAAGAGGGAGTAGTCCACCTCTGGACTATGGGTTTGTGGAAGTAACTTATGTATCTCTCTCTCTTGAGCTTCACTAATTAGTACCGTATGAGCTGCTGAACATGATTACGGTCATCTATGTAATACCTTTGTGGTGGATCTTTTTATGAGTTAATATATGTTTGAGATTGCAATGGTTTTGTTTCAGTTATGAAAGTAGATGCATATTATGTACCCCGTTCTTATTTACTTGTCATGATCAAGCATGTTTATGAGAGCGTGTGAGGGGGAACGTGTGCATTAGTTGGAGTAACGGGGGGTGGCTAGTGCAGTGAACGTGAGAGAAAGTTCTGCGATCCACTTGGGTATCTCTACCTTACTTTGTTGCCTCACTAGGGATAAAAAGAAATACCATGCTACCGGAGATGTGGGTGTGACCATTGCCACTTCCTCCATGACTAGATCTAGCATGTTCTTATTTTAACTTCATGTCATGATACTTATTGCTATACTCTGAGTTATCTTAATTACTGAGGTGTTATGATTTAGTTCGCATCTTGGTGGAGTATAAAGAGACTAATAACCAAAAGGTCTCTATGTTAGGACGTGATGCCCATATAATTATAACTTGTCATTAAACTGTTGTGTTGCAATCTCATATGTCAACTCTAGTGTTCCATTGTCTACCACTTTATTAAAGAGAGAGTGCATTTGTGAAACCATGAACCCCGGTCCATTTTTAATCATAAGAAACACCTTTCCAACCACTTTTACCACTTTACCATTTTCTGCCATTTAAAAATCCGAAAATACAAAAACACTTTTACATCTTGCATTCATCATATAAAACCCAAAAATATCATTTATCATTGCTACCACCATCCTTGCATATTTATTTACCACCATTGCATATTTATTTCTTGTTTGCATTGCATATTATCTTGATATCATTCTCACACCTTGTGCTTGACAACCACTAGGTGAGGTTGAGGACCAAAACATTTACTTTGTTTTGTAGGTAACCAAAAGAAGGATAGGAAAGATAAATCTTCACTACTGATTCCCCGAGAGTTCGATATTAAACCCTCGAGTCACCCCTCGTGGGGAAAACACGTCTTCCACTTACTACACACTCTGCACTTGGAGTCTCAACCTAACCCATATTCTTTTGACGCAGGTAACTACGTCATCGGGTATCAGTAGTTCGTTTAGTTCTTGAGGACATGGGAAAAGTCTTGCTGCTAGTAGTGGAATAATGTTGAGTAATATTTAATGGTTTGATATTTAAGTTGTGGTGTCATTCTTCTAGTGGTGTCATGTGAATGTCGACTACATGATACTTCACATTTATGGGCCTAGGGGAATGCATTGTGTATTTAGCTTGCTAACTGTGGGGTTGCCGGAGCGACGGAAACCCGAACCCCGTTGATAAGTTAGTGCACAAGGGAGTGTAGGATCTAAGAGTTTAAGGTTGTGGTTAGATTTATCTTAATTACTTTCTTGTAGTTGCGGATGCTTGCAAGGGGTATAATCACAACTACGTATTAGTCCTAGGAAGGGCAGTGCGTTAGCATAGATTCACCCACACAACACTTATCAAAACATTGAAGATTAATCAACTACATGAAACGAAAGTACTTGACGAAATTCCCATGTGTCATCAGGAACATTTGGTAATCATAAGTAACACAACCGGCTTGTCCTTTGCACTCAAAATTCCCATGTGTCATCAGGAACATTCTGTCATGGAGTCATCTCCATTCGAATCACTGTTTGGGAAGACTACTACCACTGCTACGGTAGTAGATGACCCTCCACCTAATCAGGGAATTCCATTTAAAATACCTATGAAAATTGTTGAACGTGTTATGAATAACCGCTATGATGGAACTGTCCATCCTGGTAATCACTTGCTTTTCTACATGAATTGTGCGAGTTATTCAAGTGTGCAGGTATTTCTATGTGCAAAGTCAAGAGGAAATTATTTTCTCTATCACTGAAGGGCAGAGCTGCTGAATGGTATAGTCTGCTTAAAAATGGCCACTCATTGAGTTGGGTCGAGATTGTTCCTCTCTTTTACTCCAAATTTTATCCTCTTAGTGAGATCCATAAAGACAGGAACTTATATATAATTTTTGGCCCCATGATGGCGAAAGTATTGCTCAAGCTTTGGGGAGGCTGAAGTCATTAATGCTCAAATGGCCCATTCACGAGCTCTCAAGTAATATTGTTATCAATAACTTTTATGCAAGGCTTTCTCTTCATGATAAAGATTTATTGGATACTTCTTGTTCTGGATCATTTACACGGAAGAAAGAGGAAGATAAATGAGACCTTCTTGATCGTATCCAGGAAAATACTGAAGGATGGGAGAACGACAAAGGTAGAGAGTTAGGTATAAATTATGATTTTGAATGCATTAAATATTTTATGGAGACTGATATTTTTCATGATTTTAGTGCTACTTATGGTCTTGATTCTCAAATTATTGCAAACTGTTATAAGGCTTTTGCTTCGTATCTCGATATTCCTAGAAAGCGGTGGAAAAAGTATCATGAACCTTATAAAGATAACATTAATCCTGCTCTTGTTAAAAACATTGAAGTTCATACTGTTGATCGCATTCTGCCAGAACCTTATATTGAAAAATACCTTTTCCTGTAAAAGTAAAAGACCATTCTATTTTAGCTAGTGTGGTTAATAAAAGTGAAAGGAAATCTAAAGAACCTGACGAGCAAATAACTGTAAAACCTGCAATAGCTATGGTTAAGGATCTTGTAACTGAAAATGTAGAAGGAGGACATATTAAATTTTGCGAAGAAGCTTCTAACATTGTTACACATCCTAAAAGAGCCCGGAAAACAAGTGTCCCTGTGCTTTCAGTCAAAATAGGTGAGCATTGCTACTATGGTCTTTGTGATATTGCGCCAGTTCAAGTGCTATTCCTTATGATCTTTACAAGGAAATTAGGCATGAAATTAATTCTTGCGAACTTGAGGAGATTGATGTGGTTATTCAGCTTGCTAATAGAGAAACTATCTCTCCGGTTGGTATTGTTAGAGATGTTGAAGTTTTATGTGGTAAGACTAAATACCCTGCTGATTTCTTAGTTCTTGGTTCTACTGCTAGTAAAACTTGTCCTATTATTTTTGGTAGACCTTTCTTGAATACCTGTGGTGCTATTATTGATTGTAAGAAAGAGAAAATTTATACTAAATTTGATGGAGAATCTTATGAGTTCAATTTTTCCAAATTTGCTAAGAATCATTATGAAACTGCATTGCCTAATGAGGATTTAAAGGTTGAACAACTTGCTTCTATTGCTGTTGCTCCTAACAATGCTTTACAGCAATTTATGGAAGATCATGAGAGCGAGGTATTTGCAGAGGAGAGAAATGAGATTGACGACATCTTTCTTCGTCAACCTCCAATTCTCAAGCATGATTTACCAGTGGAAGACTTGGGTATTTCGGCTCCACCAAAGGAGGATCCTGTCTTTGATTTAAAACCATTACCAGATACACTTAAATATGCTCATATTGATGATAAGAAAATATATCCTGTTATTATCAGTTCTAAACTTTCAGGTGATGAAGAAGCAAGATTGTTAGAGGTGTTGAAGAAACATCGAGGAGCTATGGGTTATATCTTGATGATTTAAAAGGGATTTCTCCTGCTATCTGTCAACATGCAATTAATATGGAGCCTGACGCAAAGCCCATTGTTGAACATCAACGTCGTTTAATTCCTAAGATGAAAGAAGTGGTAAGGAATGAGGTATTAAAACTCCTTGATGCAGGTATAATTTATCCTATTGCTGATAGTAGATGGGTTAGTCCTGTTCATTGTGTTCCTAAGAAAGGAGGAGTAACTGTTGTGCCAAATGAAAATAATGAGCTTATTCCTCAAAGAGTAGTAGTTGGCTATAGGATGTGCATTGATTTTCGAAAAGTTAATAAGGTTACTAAGAAAGATCACTATCCTCTGCCTTTTATTGATCAAATGTTAGAAAGGTTGTCTAAGAAAACTCATTTCTGTTTTCTTGACGGTTATTCCGGTTTTTCACAAATAGCTGTTAGACATCAGGACCAGGAGAAAACTACCTTTACTTGTCCTTATGGAACGTATGCTTATAGACGTATGCCTTTTGGTTTGTGTAATGCTCCTGCTACGTTTCAAAGATGCATGTCTGCTATTTTTCATGGCTTTTGTGAAGAAATTGTGGAAGTCTTCATGGACGATTTCTCCGTCTATGGAACTTCTTTTGATAATTGTTTGCACAATCTTGACAAAGTTTTGCAGAGATGTGAAGAGACTAATCTTGTTCTTAATTGGGAGAAATGCCATTTCATGGTTAATGAAGGAATTGTTCTTGGGCATAAAATTTCTGAAAGGGGTATTGAAGTGGACAGAGCTAAAGTTGAAGCAATTGAGAAAATGCCCTGCCCAAGGGATGTGAAAGGTATTCGTAGTATTCTTGGTCATGCTGGTTTCTATAGGAGGTTTATTAAAGATTTTTCTAAAATTTCAAACCACTTACTAATCTTCTTCAAAAAGATGTACCTTTGTTTTTGATGATGATTGTAAGGAAGCATTCGAAATTCTTAAAAAGGCTTTAATAACTGCTCCTGTCGTCCAACCACCTGATTGGACTTTACCTTTCGAAATTATGTGTGATGCTAGTGATTTTGCTGTAGGTGTGTTTTAGGACAGCGAGTAGATAAGAAATTAAATGTTATTCATTATGCTAGTAAAACTCTTGATGTTGCTCAAAAGAACTATGCTACCACCGAGAAGGAATTTTTAGCGGTAGTATTTGCTTGTGATAAGTTTAGACCCTATATTGTTGATTCCAAGGTAACTATTCATACTGATCATGCTGCTATTAAATACCTCATGGATAAGAAGGATGCTAAGCCTAGACTTATTAGATGGGTTCTTCTGTTACAAGAGTTTGATTTGCATATTGTGGATAGGAAGGGTGCTGAAAACCCTGTTGCTGATAATTTATCTAGATTGGAAAATATAATGCATGATCCTATTCCTGTTAATGATAATTTTCCAAATGAACAGTTGGCTTCTATAAAGGTAAGTTCACATGAAAGTCCTTGGTATGCTGATTATGCTAACTTTATTGTTGCCAAATATTTGCCTCCAACTTTTACTTATCAGCAAAGAAGGAAATTCTTTTGTGACTTGAGGCACTATTTTTGGGATGACCCACATTTGTATAAAGAAGGAGTAGACGGTATTATGCGAAGATGTGTTCCCGAACATGAGCAAAAAGAAATATTGGACAAATGTCATGGTAGTGCTTATGGAGGACATCACGCTGGAGATAGAACTGCACAAAAGGTTCTACAATCAGGTTTTTATTGGCCTACTCTCTTTAAAGATGCAAGGAAGTTTATTTTATCATGTGATCAATGTCAGAGAGTTGGTAACATTAGTAGACGTAATGAAATGCCTATGAATTATTCGCTTGTTATTGAGCCTTTTGATTGTTGGGGATTTGACTTTATGGGTCCTTTTCCTCCATCAGATGGTTATACTCATATTCTTGTTGCTGTTGATTATGTTACTAAATGGGTAGAAGCTATACCAACCTCTAGTGCTGATGGTAAAACTTCTTTGAAAATGCTTAAGGATGTTATTTTTCCTAGGTTTGGTGTACCTAGATATCTTATGACGATGGTGGTTCTCATTTTATTCATGGTGGTTTTAGAAAAACTCTTGCTAAATATGGTGTTAACCACAGAATTGCTTCACCATATCATCCTCAAACAAGTGGTCAAGTAGAGTTATCAAATAGAGAAATTAAATTGATTTTGCAAAAGACTGTTAATAAATCCAGGAAGAATTGGGCTAGACAGCTTAACGATGCTTTGTGGGCTTATAGAACTGCTTATAAAAATCCCATGGGCATGTCTCCTTACAAAATGGTTTATGGAAAAGCTTGTCATTTACCTTTAGAGTTAGAACATAAAGCTTATTGGGCAATCAAAGAACTTAATAGAGATTTTAAACTAGCTGGTGAAAAGAGATTGCTTGAATTGAGTTCTCTAGATGAATGGAGGAGTGAAGCGTATGAGAATGCTAAACTCTTCAAAGAGAAAGTTAAGAGATGGCATGACAAGAGGATTTTAAAGAGAGAATTTAACGTGGGTGATAAAGTTCTATTGTATAGGTCTCGTCTCAGATTTTTTGCAGGAAAATTGCTCTCAAAATGGGAAGGGCCTTATATTGTTGAAGAAGTTTATCGCTCAGGTGCAATAAAAATTAATTCGCTTGATGGTGACAAACCACAAGTGGTCAATGGGCAAAGACTCAAGCACTATATTTCTGGAGATTCTTATAATGAAAATGTTGATGTTATTCAAGTGGTAACTCCGGAAGAATTCATTGAAACTCAAAAACAGGAAACTGCAGAAGCTGATTTGGAGTAGGTATGAGTTTCGGTAAGAAAAAGTTCGTATTTAACTTTAAATTTTTATATTAGTTATTTTTGTTTAATTTTGGAAATTACAAGTCGAAAAAGGGACGGAAGTGGTGCCCGAGGGCACCACGCCACCCCTGGGCGCGGGCCCCACCTTGGCCGCACCGAGGCCTGGCGTGGGCGCCTCGGAGCCCATCTCCGACCCTGTTTCGACCTGCTCCTTCCTTTTGTCATGAAACTTTCGGCTATATAATCCCCCGGATCCCCCGAGGTCCGTATCTCGCGTTTTTGACATCTTTCGTTTTCCAGTTGTGTCAGCCAGGTTTTCAAGCCCTAGATCGAGATGTCTTCTTGCGGCTCGAACAAGGAAGGCTACGCTGCCAGGCGTCACCGCGAACTTCAGCGGGACATCAACAATGGAGCTTTTGTCGATTGGTCTACTGAGGAGGAGATTGCCGCCAGGAGGGGGGCATGGAGCGCAGCGTCTTGGAGGAAGTTAGGAGGGTACCATCGCGTCGTCCCGCAGGAGAAGCAACTGGGGGATCAAGGCCAAGCAACCCCACTTTGTGGGATCCATTAACTATCAGCGTGCTTTTTCTCATAATGCGCAGGGAAGAGTGCCGCCAAGACCGGAGTCTTTTTCAATCCCTGTCGTTTCTGAAGCACACAGAGTTGCTGATCAATTTTGTGAGCAATACCGTGTTCTTCGGGAAGAAGTGGAAATACTTCAAGAGGAGAACACTCGTCTTCGCCGGATGTTGCAACGTTTCCTCACTCCTATTACTGTGGTGCCACCATCTCCACCAAGGGAGTAATTCGTCATGGGTAACAACACACCCTCAGCTTGTTCCAAGCTTGGGGGAGTGTTTTCAGTATCATTATCTTTTATCTTCCAAATTTTGTGGTAGTATCATGAGTAGAGAAGTTATCATATGAGATGGTTTGCAATGTGGAGTGTCACTCCTTAGTTGGTTATCAATGTATCCGTTGGTGTGAGGTTGCTTTTGTTTGGAATATTAATGAGAAGTTTTATCTTTACTTCCTGCACACCTTATTTTAGTTTGCAAATTCTTTTCATATGCTGATCTTGATGTTAGTAGTAGCGTCACTTTGGGTGCAGCAAGTAAATCTAGTTGGTTGTGGCAAACTTAGCATTGGTCAGTAGCAACAATATTTGAAGCTTAAGTAGAGAAGAGAGAACTTCTTGCAAAAATATTATCCCTGTTATCTTTCTTTCTTGTTAGCCCATGAGATTAGCATTCTTGAGTTTAATATTTCTGCTTACAAGGAAGATAGCATGATTGTTTTTATTACATCTATGTTTGTTTGTTTCTCTCAACTCTTATGCTTGCTACCAAACCTTGCTAGCCTAAACCCTGTACTGAGAGGAAATACTTCTCGTGCATCCAAAACCTTTAGCCACAACCCTCCAGAGTGTCCACATAACTTCCTATGTGTGGTATTTCATCGCCACTCCAAGTAAATTTGTCATGTGCTACCTTTAAAACATTCAAATACTCCTTTTTGTGTCACTGTTTACCAATCTCATAAGGACGTGGTAGTTGGGTTTGTCATCTTCCATGCTAATTTAATTTTCTCAGACTAGCAGCTTACATCTGCTTATCTATTTTATATTGCACAAGAGCTGGTTAGACCACTGTAAAGTAATTAAATAGACACTCCTCCATGGTTTGAGATTGTTGGCAGGCACCCAAGGATTCGGTTAGCCATGGTTTGTGAAAAGAAATGGTGGGGAGGAGTGTCAAAGCTATAAGTGCATAATATAATGCAAAGTATATAAATTTCCGGAACCACTCTAAAAGTTGGTTAGCATGGAAGATGATAAGAACTCTATCGCTGATTTGTTGACCATTAGCATACACCTCTCAAAACAATTTTACATCTGTTTTAAAAATAAAAAGCTCTAGCACATGATCTAATCTCTGCTTCCCTCTACGAAGGGCCTATCTTTTACTTTTATGTTGAGTCAGTACACCTATTTCCTCTTTCTTTAAGCAAGCATTTGCGTTGTTGAGATACAACCATCTATAGACTGTAATACTTTCAATCATGTCTTTTATTCTTCCTTTGTTTGAGCACAAAGACTTTTATCTATGAGAATATAACTTTGAAAGTTTTTCTTTGACTCCAAAGAGAACCGTGATGGTTGAGCATGCAAGTTCTGCGATATAGCTCTAGTATAAAGACTCTTCTTAAAAGATAAGTTAAATTGCTGGCTGTTCTCTGACCAAGAACAAATGTTGCCACCACCAATTGATTTCTTTTATGTACCTTTATTTGTGGTTGTTTCATTACTTGTTTCAAGTTAAGTTATATACAGAGAAGTTGTTGTTTAAAATGATTTGTTATATACAGGGCGGCGCCGAGGCCTGGCGTGGCCACCTGGGCCCACCTTTGGCGCTGCCCCTTCGCGTATATCTCCCCCGTAACCCTAAACATCGAGGAGGTTCGTCCACGAAATATTCCGCCGCCTCCACGGGACAGAAACCACAAAGAGAGAAAACCTCTCCGGCAGGGAGAAATCTGTCGGGGAAATTCCTTCCCGGAGGGGGGAAATCATCGCCATCGTCGCCGTCATCGTGCTGGACTTCATCAGGATCATCATCTTCATCATCCACCGCTCCACCATCATCATCTCCACTGCTCCACTCCGTTTCCCTGTAACATCTAGGGCTGCACCTTGTCTAGTTCATTGGGGAGACTCTCCCGGTGTTAATTACTCCTTGTTGTTGATGCTATTGAGTTTTATCGGTGAATTAATGTTTATGTCCAGATTGTTATTCATCATTATATCACCTCTGATCATGATCCATATGATGTCTTATGAGTAGTTCGTTTAGTTCTTGAGGACATGGGGAAAGTCTTGCTGCTAGTAGTGGAATAATGTTGAGTAATATTTAATGGTTTCATATTTAAGTTGTGGTGTCATTCTTCTAGTGGTGTCATGTGAACGTCGACTACATGATACTTCACCTTTATGGGCCTACGGGAATGCATTGTGTATTTAGCTTGCTAATTGTGGGGTTGCCGGAGCGACAGAAACCTGAACCCCCGTTGGTAAGTTAGTGCACAAGAGAGTGTAGGATCTGAGAGTTTAAGGCTGTGGTTAGATTTATATTAATTACTTTCTTGTAGTTGCGGATGCTTGCAAGGGATATAATCACAATTACGTATTAGTCCTAGGAAGGGCAGTGCGTTAGCATAGATTCACCCATACAACACTTATCAAAACATTGAAGATTAATCAACTACATGAAACGAAAGCACTTGACGAAATTCCCATGTGTCTTCAGGAACGTTTGGTAATCATAAGTAACACAACCGGCTTGTCCTTTGCACTCAAAAGGATTGGGCCACTCGCTGCAATTATTATTGCTCTCGTTTATTTACTCATACTCTATTTATCTGCTATATTGAAAACCCCTAAAAACTTGTCTGCTAGTGTTTACATTGAATCCTTGATCAACACTACATACCAGCACCTTCTGCTCCTTGTTGGGTTCGACACTCTTATTTATCGAAAGTATTACGATACACCCACTATACTTGTGGGTCATCAGCGCACGGGCTGGGCACATGCAAGCCCCGTTCGGAAAACGGGCACGCATAGAACGCCACGTGGCCACACACACGAGGTAGCGGAAACAAACTTGAACATGGCAGGTTAGGCCCTCGTCGAACGTCGCACGAGCGAGCGAAGTCCCTGGCCGGCGCACGTCCTAGGAGCGATCGTACGCTCCTGCCCGCGCACGTCCTGGGCAAAGCCCCCGCGCGTACGCGTACGCGTGGCCGGCCGGCCGTGTACAGATTCTTGGCCTCGCGTACGTCCGTGTACAAATTCAGCCGGCCGGTGTACAGATCGTTTGTCTCGCATACATCTGGACAGTGTGTAAATACAAGTTCAGACACAGGTTGTACAACTAGACATACACAGATTGTACAGACACAGGTTGTAGAACTATACATGCACATGTTGTACAAATACGCAGACACAGTTTGTAGAAACACAGATTGTACAACTACATAGACACAAGTTGTACAACTATACATAACCGGGAGTACAAAAAAAAAGTCGTCGAAATCTATCAACATGGGATCTAGTTTTGAAGATCTCGACGCGAGGAGATCAAAAGTGAAAACGGTTCGTAATTTAGATAAACGGTTCTCAAGATATTTCGTTTTCAAAATTTCGGATTTGAAAAATAAAAGACAAAAAGGAAAAACTGCATTCCCATGCATGCCCTCCCTTTCTCTCTCATACTCCCCACTTTCAATCTAATTTTGACACATGGTAGACAACTAAAATTGGAGCATGTGAGGAGAAACCGACACTTGTCACAATTAAAACGATGGTGGGGTTTCCTTTGTAAAGGGAACCCTTTTTCTAGTGATTGCCCGCACGAGAGGCACGGGGAGGTTCTCTTGTTCCAGGAGCTTCGTGGGCTTTCCTGCGGCCTTGACATACGCCTGGGCTGTCTTTCGATATGTACTCGGCGACAATTGGCAAATGCCGGGCCTAGCGAGCATTGAGCACACATGATGTGGGCCTGAAAGTGGGTCTAGCAAGGTCTAGCATTTTTTTGAAAACACAATAAAAACAACTATTTTTTAAATAATACATTTTTTATTAAATTCGAAAAATAATACGCGTTTTTGAAGTTTTTGAAAAATAAAACAGCCTCGTTTACACCGTGGACGACATGTACCTATCGTCTGCATCGTATGGTCGTCCGTCAGCTGCACACCTGATAGGACCTGCTCGTCTGGGTGGACGACGGGAATATGCGTGCGCGTTGCGTTGCCATGCACGCATGCGTTGCTCACGCAGCTCTCTCGGGCATGAACAGCTCGTCGGCCGGCCGTGCGTCCGTGCGTGCGCTTGCCGGCCGGCCGTACGCTCGCCGTGCCAGCATGCATGCATCGATCGATCGTTCCGAGCTAAAGCTGCCATCATCCATCGTTTTAAGCCAGCATGCATGCATCGAATGCATGGCGCTAGCTGCCCTCGATCGATCGTTCCGAGCTGACGTCGTGCGAGCTAGACAGAGCTAACACGCGAGCAAGGCCGGCCAGGCATATCGTCTACGCCGTGGACGACAGGCCGGGCGCGTGGACCGGCTGGGCAACGGCCTGCTCGTTTACGGCGCGGACGAGGGTGTATTATTTCTGAAAATTTTGAAAACCCGTATTATTTATCGAATTTAATAAAAAATGTATTATTAAAAAAAATTAGCCATAAAAACATACTCCCTCCGTCCTCGAATATGTGTACATTTAGGTTTTGTAGTGAGTCAGTTTTTTAAAAATTTGACCAACTTTATAGAAAAGAGTATCAACATATGTGACATCAGATTGATATATTTTGAAACTTCATTTCAAGATGAATCTATTGATACCAATTCAATGTCATAAAAAAGTTAGTCAAACTTTAATAAAATTGACTTAACACAAAAGGTAGAAATACACTTATTCGCGGACGGAGGAAGTATGCACGTGTATGTGAGTGTTAATGTTTTTACACGCGGGGAAAGTAAACCTAGCTGTCTCGAGCTGGGCCGGCCTGCTCTTACTGGGTGTGTGCGTTCATTTAAAAAGTGAATGTGTGCATAACATAGCATGGTTGTGTATGTGAGTGTCTATGTTGTGAGTACATTCACTTTATGAACGCACACACACAACCCTATCCAATGAGACCTGGCCGGCCCGGCTCGAGACAGCCAGGCTTTGTTTCGTGTCGTGCCGTGTCGGGCTAACCCACCTTTGAGAAAAGGCATGGCCCGAGAGTTACCATGGCTGGCCCATCATGGCACGACATAAAGGCATATGCTCGGACTATGAGGCCTCTTTTAGGTCTATTCAGACCGTTTGACCTGTTTTTCCTGGCTTTTTATTCAAAAAATCAGAAAAATATATTTTTTTTATAAAAAAGAGGCCGAATTTCGTACTTTTCTGGTCGTGCTCGGGCGGTGACCGTATCAGGCCGGCCCATATCAAATTTTAATCGGGCCAAAAATTTGCGCCTCGCACTTGCCCAAAAAACACGACCCACTGGCCAGCATTATCTCCAAATGATTGGACAGACGGTCGGGTTTAAGATTGACGAAATCAACACAGACGCATCTACAAAAACGTCGTTGAAATAATTTTTCGCCTTTTAAAAACAGCAGCGTCAACAACCACAACTACCCTTTTTTGCGTGGGAGGGTCCAGCAAAAATTCGAAAGGCTGAGTACGAGCAGCGTGTGATTAAACTGGATCTCACCCGAAACAATAGGGCAGACACCTTCACATGTTGCACCTCCAAACTTCAATTAACACGCCAACTATTCCGGGTAGCACTAAAACACAAAGCACGCGCCGTATCAACGTGGAGTCCTTCACGCTACGCTATACTATCGGTTTAAACACGGGCCTTCGTCCCTAAGAATTTTGTGAAAACTCAAGTCAATCAAACTTTGAAAACTGCTAAGCCGGTGACATCACCTTGTAAGTTCCTCTTATTTAACGAGCGACGTTTCTCTGAAGAAGATCCTACACACGACACGATTTCCTCGTCCAAATCCTCGAAAAGAAAAAGAGAAAAGCAAACCAAAGCCACCGTGACCCTCCAGACACCGCGGCACCCAGGTCCACGGAATCGTGCAACGGGCGTATCCATCCTCCGACGCGCAGGCCCCCACCTCCCCGCCGGCGACATGCATCCTCCGCCCGCCACGGCCGCCTCCGCCGGAGGAGACTACGTGTCGGCCCCCGCTCCTGATCCGGGGTACGCGCCCTACCCGACGCTCTCGCCGGAGGATGTCGCGCCGCCTCCACCTCCGCCTTACCACGCCGCCGCATCCTACTCCGCGCCGCCCCCCTCCGGCAACCCCTACGTCTCCGGGCCCGCCGCCGGCTCCGTGCCACCCCCCAAGAGTGCGTCCCAAATCTGGCCCCGTTTTGCTTCCGATTCGAGAAGGGGGTTCGCATTATTGATGGCAATTTCGTGGCCCCTGGTGTTTTCCTGCAGATACCATGGACTCGGTGAAGGACGTCCTGGGCAAGATGGGCAAGAGGTTCGGCGAGGCCGCCCGCAAGACGGAGAACATCACCGGGAACTTCTGGCAGCACCGTGAGATTCGAATTCTGCATGTTTTTACTGTGTATTTTGCATCAAATTGTTTATGCTTAGCGTTCGTGAATGCCATGTGTTTTAACTGCGGTACTTTGGAAATTTTAGCAGGGTGAGTTGTGTCTTGGTTGTAGGCTTGTAGCACCGATGGAGTTGGTCAGAACTATGTTGGTGGTGTTGTTTCACCAAAATACCGCGTCTAGTCTAGTTTAGTTTATTCATGTACCGATGGATTTCAGTACTGCTTGGGTGGGAATTCTGTGGAGCATTGCATATTCTATACTGCTGGGTTGAGGTTTCCTTGTCCAATAGCTTCTTGGATTTACACCCGAAATCTGCATGTTTGATCTGGGCTGATGGTGGTGGATTATGATCTGCATAAAACTGTGGCTTCCTACTTTACATGACTATCAATAAGGACTTGGTGCTGATGACCATAGTGCGATGTTTGGTACCAGTTTTTTGGCTGTATTAAGTGTATTGATTTTAGGTAAATTATTCCGATGATTTCCAAACTTCTAAATGGTATTTAAATCTTTGTGATATACAATGTGGATGAATTAAGATAGCTATGTTGCACTGAAAGTGTCACCTCTCCCTTATTTTTTAGTGACATTAATTATGTGTCATCTTCTAGTGGTGCGCTTGCTTTGTTGAGAGTCTAGAGCTCTCAGTATGAGATACTAGTAGAATGTAGAAACAACATTAATTGTCTTCTGAAAGTATTTCATCATAAAAATAATCTGATATGTCCTGTAACAGTGAAAACTGGACCAAGCATTGCCGATGCAGCAATGGGCAGGGTCTCCCAGATCACCAAAGTCATAGCAGAAGGTGGATACGAGAAAATCTTCCATCAAACCTTTGAAGTCCTCCCTGAAGAAAAACTCAAGAAGCCATTTGCATGTTATCTGTCGACCTCTGCTGGTCCTGTTATGGGTGTGCTCTACCTCTCCAATGTAAAGTTGGCATTCTGTAGTGATAACCCACTTGATTACAAGGTTGGGGATAAAAATGAGTGGAGCTATTACAAGGTACTTCATTTATTTGCTTTATTTATTTTCCACATATAATGAAATACTGTTGCCGTCTAGGAGAATATAGAATCTGCTTTAACAAAATTGCAATTGATACTTAAGCTTATAATGTTATGGCAATCATGCTTAATTAATTTCTCTTCAAGCAAGATAACTTACTGTCATATAATGTATTTAAAGTAAAGTAATGCATTGTTTATTCTGGTTTGCTTTCCAGCTTTCATGGAATTAATCATAGTAGATATTTTTTAATTTATTCTGAGCATGAAGAAAGGAACACATTTAGCGATAACATTTGCTGGTTATGTTAAAAAATTACATACTAGTTATAGAAGCCAATCTGTCGATTGTATTGTTGTGTAACTTAACATGTTCTTTGTCACACAATAGGTCGTCATCCCCCTAGCCAACCTGAGATCAGTCAATCCTTCGACAAGCAGAACAAATGCAGCTGAGAAATACATCCAGGTGGTATCTGTTGATAATCACGAGTTTTGGTTCATGGGCTTTGTGTACTACGACAGTGCTGTAAAGAACCTGCAGGAAGCACTCCAGGAGGCTCGTATTTTGCAAGCTTAGTGATGTCTATAGATTTGGACTAGCATGTCTCATACATTACAGCTGTGGTATATTTTTTCTCTGTCGACAGACTGGGAGTTGCCCATGTGTAGTTGGATAGGTGTTGGCATTTGTTGCGATTTGTATGAACTCAAACCAGTTTTCTGATATGTGGCATCGTATGATCCTGTCATGTTTGCTCTCTATTGTCTGTTGTCTATGATTGATTGTCATTATGCTTCCTGCACTAGCAGTGGAGCATCTGTCCCGAGTTTCACTGATAATACAAATTTGGCTGATTGCAACGAAATGCATTCAGAAATAACCTAACTGTTTTTTTTTCTCTATAAAGAACCTGGTGAACGTGATGCTCTCTGAAGAGATGTCTTCTAGTCATGCATACTCCCTGCTACTGATGCTACCCTGCCTGCAAAAGTGTGTTTTCTGAACATTCTGGTGGTGCTCCACGATTCAGATATGTGATTTTCGGTCTTGATTGTGCCGCAATGATAGTAAGCGAAACGCCACTAACATTTATTTATGATAGATTATCTCAATATGCACACTTTTTATTCTTTCAACCATTCAATTGTCCATCTCAGTCCTACCCACTAACATTTATTACTTGTATTTCATCTCTACATGCAATGTATCCACATCATTTAAGTTTGTAACCATTGTTCATTTCATCACTGTTTAACTGTGCGACTGATAAGATTACTCCATGCTGCTATGCTATTACACAAGTGTACACTACAATTAGTTTCTTAATCATTTCTCAACGAAGTGGGTTTTCTATCAATTCTTCTCACTAATGGAAATCATGTATTTTCTCACTACCTTCTATATGTAACTGTCGAGGACATTTAAAAAATGGGGGGGGGGGGGGGGGGGGTTGTGTGGGATCTCTTCATGCAATGCATCCACATCATCTGTTTTCTTATCTACGACATTAGCTAATTAGGATGCAACATCAATCAAGTACATTTTTGAACCATAACGGACTTTAATTGGTCAAATACATGACCAATTTACGTCGATTAAATTTACCCTCTAAGCCGTCGATTAAATTTTGCATATTTCTATAGACAATTTCAAGTTTCACGTGTTTTACACCGTTTAATTCACACAAAAAATTTAAAGGAGATTTTTTATTCTATTTATTGGTTCATGAAGGCGCATAAACTGCGATGGAAAAAACGTTGTAAAAAAGGAACCTTCTCTACCCAATCGTGACATCTAAGCACGAGTCTACCGCTCCAGCAACGCTTTCTAGTTGAGCTTCGTCACTCGTGAATCCTCAGCCGTCCGATGAGCCACGATTACGACGAGAACCACAGCTGCGGGCCCGGATCGCGCGAGCAATAGCGTAACCTCCGTGCTGTAATCCGGTTCCTCTTCGCTTCTTCTTCCACGCCACCGCTGCGGAATCGCGACGAAGCCCAGATATACGTATAAGATGCATTCATATTCGGTGGATAACAAGTCAATTAAATTAAAACGGAGAAAATAGGAAGCAAGACTGCATCGAGTCAAGGATCCAAGGAGGCGTAGTCCGATCTGTACCTTCTGGTGCTCCAATCTTTCGCCGTCGCTCCTCCCGCCCTCCCCCGCTTCCGAGATGGCGAGCCCCTCCTACGGCTCAAGGTTCGCCCTTCTTTTTCGTGTTTGATTTCTTCCGCTGCTGGTCGAATTAAGCTGTACCATCATCATGCTGTATTGCCGCTGACCAAGATCCTGGATAAGGAATTCCCCATTAGGTCTAGTGCGATCATTATTAATCTCTGAGCGTGGTTCTTCCCGTTTGTCCTGAGCTGTCTCCAGATTTCTTCTGTATCGTTTGTTCTGAACATCAATTCAGTGATTTTCCTGCACTCCACGTCCCCCATTCTCTTAGCCCATATATTGGAGCTCCACTGTGTTTTGTCTAGGACAAATATAGTTGGATGCAGTCCGAAGTTATAGGTTCTCTGAACCCGAAATCTCCCCGCAAGTACTACAATTTCTCTGTTTCGGTTCTGCAGTGAAGGACTGACGTCCAGACCAGCTGCCTCATCAAGTTCCAACGAGATTTCGCTCCAGATCGACCCAATTAATGCTGATTTGGATCATCATATTCTCGGACTTCGTGGAAAACTCAGCAAGTTAAAAGGAGTAAGTAAATTCGTAGTACATACTAACTGGAGAAAGTTGGATGATCATATTGTATTTAATTTTGGTTGAACTAGTGTGTCAGTTCGAGCTGTAGGATCGTAGTGCAATTGTACAAGCTGGATGTGACTATTGAGCTATCAGCTATGTTGTCGTAATGCTCACTTATTTGGTACTGCAGGTTGCAAAAGAGATCAATTCAGAGGCAAAGTCCCAAAATGATTTCATATCTCAGTTTGGTAAGTGATTAATAAGCAAAAATAGTCTCGACCGATTCTGAAGGAAAACTGAAAAGGTGTTTGATGGACCTATCAACATTCAGACTTAATTATCAGTGAATATGTTAGAATGCTAATTGCTAAATGTATCGAACCTTATGGCTTATGTGGCCATGTTTTCAAACACGGTCAGTAATCCTTAATTCCTGTTCAAGTCTTTGTATGCTAGCTATCTAAAAGTAACCATCAACTGCTTTTGGCTTTATGTTAGCAAATTGGGTATAATTTGTGTTGTTCACTCTCTGAGAACTTGTGAATACTCAATATTATGATGCCATGTGTATATGCTTATCTTAGAAACTTGTCATGTTCCCATTCTTACCATCATCTCTAATGTACATACTGTGCTTCTTTACAGCAAATGACTCTAACATAGGCTCAGGCAGGGGTAAAGAACAACATGAGGAGAATGAACAAGAAAATTATTCAGAATGGTTCGAACCATCTTGTTCTTGTTGTTCTCTTCGCTCTTGGCTGCTTCTTTCTAGTCTATCTCCTCTCAAAATTCTCCAAGAGATGAAGTAGGAATAATATGTGGAATTACTGGGGCTGTGGAAAGGAAAAAGTGAAACAATTCAAGTATATGTACTCGCCGGTAGCAGTGGCAACTGCAGCTGAATTTTTCATTATATTTCTCAGTCCTGTGGGATCACTTGTTTGTAGAATGATAGTTGAAGGTTAAGAGCTTTGTTCTTTTGTATATATCTTTTTTCCAAAATGGGGACCATAGGCCTCGATCTACCGGAACTTGAGCCTTTGTGAATATATGATTTTTGTTTGTGTGCTGCACTTGCTTGTGTCGATTTCTGAATTTCAATGGACTAGTATTGATGCTTTTGTTCTTTCACAGTTTCACTGAGATAGAATGGACGCAGCAGAATGGTACTGTTAACTCTTCATGATGAGAATTTATGCTGCTTTTTTGTGGGAACTAAGGCACACAACAGACTTCAAGGTCGATTACTATTGTACTCATATTTTTCCTCTGTCAAGGAATCAGCAGAGCTTCTGCTATCTTTTTTCAGAGAAACAACAGAACTTCCACATCTGAAGCAGCAGTTCTCATATATTGCACTGTACTCATGGGAAAGAACTGAATATCTGAATAGCAAGCTTTATTAACGCACCTAAAATGAAACAATGTCGTACTCATGGGAAAGAACTGAATATCTGAATAGAAATGCTCTACCCTGTACGTTTTTTTGAAGAAAAAGGAAGATGTGTACTACACCTGTATATGTGTACTACAGCACTACGCACAAAAAAATTGTTGTTCTTCAAGGGGCAGCCAGCTCCAGGTCTCCGGTTTTCTTGGCCACCTGCTGTTCGCTCTTCTGCGCCTCCAGCTTCTTCTGCGCCTTCTCGCCGTAGAGGTAGGAGGCGAAGCCCCAGAGCGAGAGCACGAGGGCGATGCCCTTTGGCCCGTCGAACTTCTCGTGGAGGAACATGACAGCGAGGATCTCCGAGAGCGGCAAGAGGACGGCGATCATGATGCCGGCGAGGAGTGAGGAGGCGCAGGCGATGAGGCCCATGATGCCCAGGTTGAGCAGCTGCCACGACACGGCGTCCCAGATGAGCACAAGATAGTAGTTGGTCTCGCCGAGCCCGAACGCCGCCGCCTCGCTCCGCAGAGCACCGAAGTCGCTCTTGATGGCCATCCCGAGCAGGCACACCATCGTGCCGGCGGCGCCCATCACGGCTTGCATCTGCATGACCGTCGAGTAGGGAGGCGGCACCTTCGCCGCGGGTCCGGACCGGCGCCCGTAGCGCTCCATGGCGACCTCGACTAGCGGCAGCACGAGTCCGGCGAGCGCGGCGGCGGCGATGGACTCGCAGAACCCGGTCCAGTAGGTCTTCGATGGCTCGCCCGCCGGCTTTCCGGATCCCGGCGCGACGCCGAGCACTGCCGGGCCGATGGTGAGGAGGACGACTGCGTTGGCGGAGAAAGGCGTGAAGCGGAGCCCCACGAAAACGAAGGCGAAGATGGCGGTGAAGGCGAGCTGCGTGGCTTGGAGAAGCGATGACGTAGACAGTGGCAGTGCCTGGGAACCCATCGCGTACACGTAGCAGGAGATGGCGTACAACGCGCCGAGCACGGCGGCGGCGCCGACGAGGCGGGGCGGGAGCAGGAGGTTGGCGATGCCGTGGCGGCGGCCGCGGAAGAGGGAGACGCACATGGGCGGGAGCAGGAGCGGCCAGCCGGAGAGCTGGAGCAGCGCGGACAGCCACAGGCGTTGTCCCCCGTGGACGAAGTAGACACGCAGCAGGAGCGGGCCACCGGCGCCGACCAGGACGAGGCAGGCGCTGAATAGGACCAGCGGCGACGGGCGGTAGCGAGCAGGCGAAGCGGCCATCGCGACAGTGGCGTGGAGCGGCGAGGCGCTCGGCGTCTTTGCTGCTTCTTGCATGGCTGGACTGGCACTACCAGCTATTGTTGTTGCCATGCCGTGCAAAACGAGTTAGCTCAGCTTACAAGTTTGGAGTCTCCTGTTCGTTGGATGCTCCAGTTGTTGAACTGGCACTACCAGCTATTGTTGTTGCCATGCCGTGCACAACGAGTTAGCTCAGCTTACAAGTTTGGAGTCTCCTGTTCGTTGGATGCTCCAGTTGGTGAATGAGCTTGTGTGTGCTTGTAGGGTTTATATAGAAGTATGAAAATGTGAGGAAATCAAGTTACTCTAAACAAATTACTAAGTAGGTGAGTCAACATAAAGGAAGGAGAAGAGAAGTACACGGGTAACAGTTAACAATGGGCCACTAGGACTGTTTGCTGTCTGAACTCCAAATATTTTTCCCGGAGTGGCAAGTAGAAATAATGATAATGTACAACTACTCTGGCCACCCATTGCATGCAATTATGCATATTTGTGACTGGAATTGGTGAAGAAACATAAAACGGGAATGGTGAATACCTATGATATACTCCCTCCATCCGGAAAAGAATGTCGCTAAAATGGTTGTATCTAACACTAACATATATCTAGATACGTTCATCTTTGTGACATCCTTTTCCGGACGGAGTGAGTTCTGCATACATTTCACCGTTAATTCCATGCCTGCTTGGCACATATGAATATATGATGATATGAATTTCACCTAAACTGCTCCATTAATCCTGCAGCATGCATGGATCTGAACAGATTAATTAAAAATCATGCGTCCGAAACCATAAATATCAAGTCCCTTCTATGTCATGACCAAGTAAAGGTTTGACGCTTGTTCATTGACCATGGGCATGCCGCAGCTGGTGAGCGAAATCCAGTATAGTCAGGCCTGAACTTGTGCTGCGTTTAGTCTGACCATCTGCAGTAAGCATTCCGCGTCCCCAACCAACAACCGCTGAGATGACACGCCGGTCATCAAAATATACACTACACTACCCTTAGCTGCTACTCCTACAACAAAAGCTTCTCTAATAATTCAGACACGCGCGTTTGTAGACATGATGATTGTTTAGCGAAGAACAAAACAAGGAGAAAATGCGTCTTTCTGTTTGGTGAGTGCATGCATGGCCGGCGAGACCGAGTAATTAGAACGCATGTGCGTTGCCTGCCCAAGTCGAAGAATTCGGGTGTACAATGATCCATGGCATTGCACTCTTTTGTAGATCGGGAATAGATTTACAGCAGATTGCGTTGTGGTTCGTTGGCTTTCTTTGGCCTGCCAAAATGTTCAGCGACTTTCAGGTTTCAGTCTCAGCCGAACCAAGTGCAGAACAACAGGTTCACCTACTGGCAGAAAATCGACTTGGTCCATACAACACAGCACTCGAGTTCACCTACTAGTATGTATCATGTGTAAAAACACGTATGCTTCAGGAAAAACACAAAAGGAGGTGAGAAGTAAACAGTGGTTGGGCGTGCTTGTTCTCAAGTCTGAACTTTGAGATATATTTGTCCTGGAGCTAGCGCTGCAAACAGTGGCAGTGTGGATATACTCCACTTGTTGCATGGAGCTTGATATTTCTGTGAACGAACTGAACTTGTACCGTAACGTAAAAGAAAAAACATTGGACGAAACATGCGCGTGTTACTTTCCTAATTTCAGTCTTTCAGTTACAGATTCAATGTAGTCCCATGCCCGCTGTACGTACTGCATGAATCTGAAAAGGTTTATTCAGAATCATGCGTCTCAAGAAATATATCGAGTTCTTTCTATATGTCATGACTCGTGACCGAGTAAGGGTTTGACGCTTGTTCATTGATTGACCAGGGTCATGCAGCAGCTGGTGAGCAAAATCTAAAATGGTCATACCTGGACCTGTGATGTGTTTAGTCTGACCATCTTCAGTAAGCATTTTGCGTCCACAATCAACCACCAATTCCCAACGAACCGATGACGTGACAATTGTCTGGTCTAGTAATAATATACTAGTTGAATTGGCGCGGCGACACGCCGCGCCCTTGATGAGAAATTTTGTTGATGGTAAGTAAGTTTGTTTCCTTCAAGCAAACGTCGGACTATTCGAAATAAAGTTATGAAACTCGTGTGCCAATTCGTTCAGTGTAGAAAGTTGTATATATCAAAAAAAAAAAAAAACTATCCAGTCAAAGAATAAATAGTAGACTAAGGCTTCCATAGAATTTCTTATGAAACACTATTCTGACCTTAAAGCATCACTGTTGTCTTTATATTATTCATTGAGGAGTAAACAAATAAATATACATATGCAATATGGTAATCGACAATATGAAATGCCACTTGCAAATTACATGGTCTAGTTTGGGGAGGTTCATCTAGTTAAGCAAGCTCAACACAACTGAATAAAAGAGCGGAACCATCATATTTTATAATCAGTAAGAAAGGAGAATCATGTTACAAAAAGTAGGTCAGATCGGTATATTTAACTATATTACAAAGCACCAAGACAGTGTATGTGTATGGGCGGTTTCTTAATCCAGCAGAGAACAATCACCATCAAGCAATGTTTCATGGCACTGCCAAGAGAAGAAAACGACGGTACACTTACTTGATGTAAAGTACTGCATGTAGAGAATAAATTGAGAAGAAACTGAACCATTACTTATCAATTGGAACATCTCCAGACTTCAGTACACATAATATGATCCTCCAAAAATTTCCTCAGATTAAAGTAATCAAAATCATGTCCTCTGATGCAAGACAGTGAGCTCATTCTAATATATACTTGCTGCAAGATGTGGTCCTGCCGATCGTTAATAAGAAGTTTTACAAATTTTCACGAATTAAAAATAGTTTATATATTACTTATGAATGTAACATACAAAATGTAAAATCATCAAATACCTTCAAGTCCATCCGAACACTGACGCCATGGTCACCCCTACAGAGTCTTCGGACAGAGATATAATCAAGTCTCCAAGTCATGGAGGGGGCAATACAGTGTAGAATCATGTCACAGAAGAACTCAAAAAGTAATAGAGGAGAGCGGCAGCCCTGAAAATTATGAACTATGTATTAACAGTAAGTTTTTCTGCATAAGAATACTGAACCTGAACTGGTCCTTTAGATTGGGCAAAAACTGAAGAGCGTCTTATAACTGCTATCAATGTTAATGCTAACCATGCAAGACGCCTTGGTCCTGTTTTTTTTTTTTAACAGACGCCTTACTTCTGTTGGCAATGCCTCGATGGGCTAGATTTTTTTTTCAAGATAAGCTAGAGAATCAAACGCACCTTCAGTTTCTAAAGATGCAGCCGGAGTCACAATCAATCGACAGCCTTGAAGAAGCTTCCGACCTGATATGAAAGGCTGCTGCCAAATTGATCCAGGCAGCCGCAGTCCAATCTCTAGAGGATATCCGAATTGATAAAATAGATGCACCGAACAGATGAAATCCAGAAATAGCAACTGACATCAGCAGCGTCGAGATTTTCTTTGGCGTCCAATATCTTGTTGGAACAGCAAGCAAGATATTTTTTCATCCTCTTCACAAACCTGAAATTGGAAAGAACATGTGATGTGATGTTTAGTGACACTTTCAGTAAAATGGTTACTCGACACTTTACATTATGAAAATTCCAATTAAGAAAATGAAGTGGAGGGAACTTAAAATGGTTAATCGACACTTTACATTATCAAAATTCCAATTAAGAAAATGAAGTGGAGGGAACTAAAGATAACTAACATGATCTTGGAAAGAAACAAATATCATTACCAGTACTCTAAGTGGTGTGGCAGCGTTAAATATTCCTATATAGTAGATCACCGATCCATTGATTCAAAAATATGGTACACGTGAACTAAATGATGTCTGACATTCAGGTGACAATGAAAGCCGTCCAAATTGAAGGAAACTATAAATTGAAGTGCTTACAAATAGATACACAGAGCCTCCGAGGTGTGTATGTTACCACGACATAGTTGTTTAACGATGAGGTTCCATATGGCATGAGAAGCCTTGGAAGCGCGATGTCCGTGGCGTCCATGTCAGCTGGGAGCTACGCGAGCAGCTTGCTCGTTACTCTGGTCATGGCAGTCAGCTGTAAGGGAGACGAAGCCGGGTGGTGCTTGGCAGGAGGTATAGGCTGGGAAAACCTGCAGCGGTCGACTTGAAATGAGTATGGCCAAATTATCAGATGGTAAATAGTTATATATATGTAAAACCTCCTGGAACACACCAGATAAAAATAAACGCAAATGCAATCCGCCTAGTTTTATGCAATCGGCCCAGTTATATATATGCAGTACATGTAATCGTGTTAGGAAGGAATGTTTATTTTTTTGTAGAATGTGTGCGGTAGCCAGTGGGCACTTTGCATGATTCCTAAATTAAATTTCTGAGTATGCCATTTCTGGCATTCTTAAGATTTCAGAGTTTTGGACTCTTTAAATAACGCTATGGGAAACAATTGATTCTGGATATGGCATACCTTATGAGAGACATACTCTGGATTGCATCTTCCACCGCCGTCTCCCGGCCTCTTCCCCGCTGTCCTGAGGCGAAGCACAACTGTCCACGAATTTAACGGAGGAAAATTGTACCACAAATGATTGCAGTACCTGCGGTGGTGCAGGAGGACCTTGGTTCAGAGGATTAGTGGATTAGAACAGTGACACCGTCCGGCCGCCAGGAGATGCCGGCCCAGGAGATCGTCTCTCCGGCGTCCGGCCTCCGGACGCCGCCTTCCGCCGTCCAGCTCCCCTGTCACGTGGAGGAGGAGGAGGCGCTGTATGCTGAGCCCAGCTGCAGAAATCCGAAGCTGTGCGTCCGGCAAAACACGGCACGGTTGGGCGGCGGCACCGACGCGTCTGACGCGTCGTTGGCCTAGAAGCGGCGGCGGCGGCGGAGCAAGAGGGAGAAGAAGCGGAGGGAGTCGCAGAGGAAGAAGATGGAGCGGCAGCTCGTACTGCGGGGTGCGGAGGACGGGTACAGGCGAGGCAGGGTCGCCGGCGTCTCCAATCGGCAGCGGCGCGGCGGAAGCCGTCTCGCGGACGGGATGGGGAAAGTGAGGAGATTAGAGCATCTCCAGCAGCAGCACTAGGCGTCGGCGCGCTAATTTTTTTTTGCGGCGCCAGAATTGCGATTTCTCGCGCGCGTCGCCAGTTTTGCTTTAGCAGACGCGCTATAAATGTAGCGCGGCGCTGTCGCGGTTCAGCAGTCGCGCTAAAATGCAGCGCGCGCGAGCAGCGCCATAGCAAATTCCATAGCAAAATAGCAACATAGCACATTTAAATAGCAACATAGCACAATAGCAACATAGCAAATTCATAGCACAAATTCACCAAAGTGCATACAACAAGTTTATTTCTCTCCAATTTCTTTCTCCACCTCCTCTTCTTCCTCCTCCTTCTCTTCACCTTGTCCACAACCATCTTCATCATTGACGGGGACGGTGCTTGCACTATTTCCACATGCACCATCCGAAGGCATAGGAGACACCATGGTAGTATTGCCTCTACCCATGGTTGCACCCAAGTTAACCGGCGGTGTACCCATTCCTCCCATGGTGCCCATCCCACCATATGCTCCAAATATGTTTGGAGATGCACCCATGCTTCCCATGCCCATTGGAGGTACTCCCATGCCCATCGGAGGTACTCCCATGGTAACACCAACGCCTCCCATGCCGCCCATCCCTCCATACGGTCCCATGCCTCCCAAAAGAGAGCCAAAACTCATGCCTCCCATGCCCATCGGAGGTGCATTCATCACTCCATTTCCTCCCATGCCCTCCATGCTTGTTCCTATACCTCCAAAGCCTCCCATGGTCATCAAAGTGTGATGTGTCCACGAAGAAGAGGTATTTCTCCCACTCCATCATCCTAACTTGCTCCGCCATTTCCAATTTCTACGTCATTTGTGCCACTTGGGTTAAGGGCATCAACCGCCGCCATTGCCCCCGCCCACTTTTGACAATCGGTGTTTATCAATGACCACCGAGAGCGAAGTGATCTATTGCTTCGCTCAATTCCACTCTTATTGTGCGTGTCATAGTACTCCTTCATCCTATCCCAATATGCGTTGAATGTTTGGGCCGTTGCGACGGAGGCATCCAAAGACACATTTAGGTATGTCTCGCATAGCAAAAGGTCATCTTGCACGGTGTAGTTGACCGACCTTCCTTTCGGAGGACCAACCAAACCCTCTCCATCCTCATCCACTTCTTCAAATTCATGATCATCGTCATGTAGTTCATTGGTTTGGGACCAATGTGAAGTGTTGGAGCCAACTCCCATTGTTGAGAAATATGCGTCATCACTCAAACTACAAATAAGTTGAAGATAGTCAAGTAAGGGGACGAATCAAAGCGAATTGTCAAGCAAGATGGACAAAAGTACCTCCTAGGAATTTCGTCAAGCACCCTATGTGCATCCTCCGGCGCGGGTGCCGGCGCTACGGGTGGCGGTGGCGGAGGCGGGGCCAATGGCGCAGGCGTCACCTTCCTCTTGCTCGCTGGCGCCGCAGCGGCGCCGCCCACCTTCATCTTCTTGGCTGCCGCCACCGTCGTCGCCGCCGCAATCGAGCGCTTGGGGAGGACGTTCCGCCGCTGCGCTCCGGGCGCCTGCGCGACGGCTCCGACGGAGTTCGGCCGTGGCGCCGTGAAAAGGCCGCGCGCGAGCCCCACGCCGGGATTTGGTGCGGCGCCGGCGGCGGGGTTGGTCACGCTCGCGCTAGGGTTTGCGGCGGCGCCGACGGGAGAGGGGTCGCGCACGTAGGGCGGCGTCGGAGGGACGCTCGAGTCGCCTTCCATCGCCGGAATTTCGCCGGCGGCACCGCGCGCTACGCGAAGCGAGGGCGACGGCGGGAGCAGTGGGGAATTTTCCGGGTGGTGGTTGCTCTCTCGCGCGCAATTTCCTTTCGACCGCGCGCGCTGGAGCGGCCGCCCCAAATTCAGCGCAAGGAGTACCGCTCGGGCCAGCGCGCTGGCCCCTTTTTACCGCGCGCGGAGTTTTAGCGCGGCTGCTGGAGACGCCGAAACGGGTGCGCGCGCGCGATATCGGCGGTTTCTTGAGCGCGCGCTGTTTTTAGCGCTGCTGTTGGAGATGCTCTTACAGATTAGGTATGTAGGGTTACCAGTTGAATTTTTATACGGCGGACCTGTTCGTAATTTCCGAAAACCAGAGGGACTTTTGTGCAAAAAGACCCAGGAGAGCACGGGGAGGAGAAGTGTGGGAGTTGTTTCAGGAAGGTCCCTGAGTGTTCGGAAAATTGTGGTAGGGTTCAGTTTATATGTAGGAAGGACCGATTCCAAAATTTCTTAAAACGCAGGGGCTTCTTTGCAAAAGAGCCGGGGTACTGTTCGTAACTGTAGCATCTACAGTGTTATGCGCGCTGAGAGATCGAGAAAATCTCCCGCTTTTATATATATAGAGGTAATACAAAAGCTTTTCTAATGATTCAGACACGCGTGTATTGTAGACGTGATGACTGTTTAGCGATAACAAACGGAGGAGAAGCGCCTCCGGAGACCGACTAATTAGGAAGCATGTGCGTTGTCAAACTCTGGATGATGGTTCCTGTCCAAGTTGAAGGATCTGGAGTAGATGGTACCTAGATTTATTTGTAGAGCAACTGAGCAAACGGTACTGTGAACTGTTGGCGTTCTTTCCATTCCCAAAAAAGGGCAGCGACTTTCAGGTTCGCAGTATGCGTTTCGTTGCATTCCTCAGTCGATCCAAGTGCTGAAAACACATTTTCACCTACATGCAGAAAATCCACTTCGTCCATCCACCCCCCCGGCCACAAGAGTACTTACTCAACTTCGTGTGAACTCTGAACATCGATAGTGCAGGGTGGTTTGGACTCGAGATGTTATCATCCGTGTTTGGGATTTCAGACGGTTGGTATGAAGATCTTTTTTCTCCTGGATTAGCAGCCGAATCATTCGCCGTGTGAAATATATAAATACAATCATGATTTGTTGGACGAGGGATGTTCAAACATCAAAGATCAACGATGACGAGTAAGCGACTTCACATACTGCGTGGGAAATATATAAATACAATCATGATTTGTTGGACGAGGGATGTTCAAACATCAAAGATCAACGATGACGAGTAAGCGACTTCACATACTGCGTGGGAAAAAACGGGAGGCTGCGGCAAACCATTCTTTCACACATTTTGATCTGTGTGTAGGTTCACACTAGTGGCTAGCTAGTATACCAATTGTTTAGATAAACAAATTAGAACATTAGTTTTCAGACAAATAGCAGTACTGTCTGTTACCACCATGTGATATGTCTTCATGATCCATGGTGAAAACAGAGGTGGAGAACGGCATGAAAGTCAGCACATGAGGACCAACGATGGTGGTTGGAGTCTTTGTGGTGATGAGAAATTGGCTTGGTGTGCTGGGACTCGCAGTAACGATTGTTTGTGGGGGCACATCACAAGAGAAGTTCACAGTCTCACCTTGCTGGGTGAAAATCTAAGGTCTGGCCTTCGTTGATGTGCCTGGCAATGACCTTGTCGAAGATATTGTTTTGCAAGTGAGGATTTTCTACAGGGTGAAAACCTAAGATCTTTGATCAGGCGACGACGGCGCATGTGCACTGTTTCCTTCTTGGAGGCGTCGTTTTTGGAGGTGTTGGACTTCTGGTATTGTCTTGGTGGTGTTAGCGTCGCTGCTACAAGGATCTGTTCGCTGTAGCGAGACTTTTTTTTTAATGTAATTCTTCTTTATTTTTTCGGCTGTGTGCATCCGTAATGCCATTAGGGTAATACGTTGTTGCAGAGGTTAGATGTAATTGGTATCTTCGGATATTAATATATACTCTTTATAAAAAGACAAATAGCAGTATAGCACATTGACTGGAGCGAGCTGTTTACTAGATGCATTCCGGGCATGCTCGTGCAGAAATAACCCACGTGCATTATTCTTTTGTTGATCATGAGGTACGACCACACGCACGTGCCTAGCGGTCTATTTTTTTTACTTGGTGTTAACATTATACGCGATAAGATCATTATAAAAAGTAGATGGAATATGATATTTGACAACAAAGTTTAGACAGATCAATGCTTCCCGGGGCATGCCTTAATGGTTCTTTCTTAGTTTCTTTTATGTACTAATCAACATAACCAACCGTATCAATATCGTCGTGACATCTATAAAAATCTCTTCATGAAGGACTTTCACCCTCTCGCATTGGCCGACCTCGGCTACCAACTAAGGGATGAACTTGCAACTCATCGCTGCCCTTGACCTGAAGATCTCCTCGCTCGTGTGGTCCACTTTTGTCACCGCGAAGAAAGCACTATAAGCCGATCATGCAGAGTATGCACCATCATGCTCCCATCCCCATCTGAAACTGTCTTCACCTTCCTACAATTGTGAAATTAATCATTACAATGTCCTAGTGAAGAACTCTCGGATCACGGCTCATCTAGGTCGGGTACAACATCTGCAATCCAATCTCCATGGCAAGCCTCTGCCATTGTGCACTAGTGAAGCATCCACTTGACCCTACCAGAACTGTGTGCAAACACTAGTCGATCTACAAAAGTGTACGTCGGTCGTCCCACTAGTTTAATTACCTCTGATGCTACATTAAGCCGCGTGGAACCTTCACACTGAACAATTTGTTGCATGTTTGTTATGATCTACCTCAAACGGTATACACTAATCAAGTGTTGTCACCTAATACAATTGACAATAGAATCAAGCTCTTGTAGAGGGTATTAAAAATTGTGAATCAAACCAGTGAGTCTAAGACTCTCATGTGGACACATCATGTTGTTTATTAAATCAAACCGGATTTGAAATTGTATTACTCCCTCCGACACTTACTTCAGAAGTGCTTCCCTTGGATCTACTATCACAAGATTTCTATTAAGAATGAGCTCATCTAAGATGTCATTACCGAGAAGCACTATGACCATTAGTGAGAAGTTTAAGAATCTCTGCAAGCAAGTTCTGGAGATGGTGGTTGATGAAGGGCTGGTCCAATGAAAATTTGGCCCGGGACGAACAAAAATAAATACAATATTTACTAAACTATTATACTTATCTAGATCTTATTTTAGCATGTTATAATATTACAAATATAATTTTTGATTTTTTGGCATAGTGTAAGCGACAATTTACTAAATATTAGTTAATGTGTTTTTTGTTTGTATCGAATATCTTTAAAAAAAATTGTATAATGTATTTTTTGTTATACCTACTTTTTCTACAATGCATATTTTATATATATTGATGCTAAATATCTGCAGATAGTACGATATAACAAATATCTTAATATCGGTTTCTAGTATGATTAAGTAAGAACATCCATATGACTGTTAACTGAACAAATGACATTATTCTCTACTTCTTTTTCGTGGTCAATTTTTCTAGCAAGTGAAAACATAACAAAGTATGTACACTCTGCACTCATTATTAAAGAGTTGGAGCTCCAGCCACCGCATGTAGCCTTGGAACAGCCGGGCGCCGCCACCACCTTCCTTGGACATGGTCATGGAACCTTCCACGCCGGTGCTAGTAATAATAATAAAAGGATTCTCGGCCGGGAACCCCATCTCTCTTGAATTGGTTTTGGTTGTTGGACCTGGAATTCGCGGAAAGAGGTTGCGGCCATCTAAACGTATAGAGGCGGCGGGTCCACTCTAGTAAAGTCCATCTAGCATGCTTGTGGATGCCGGTTTTTGTGGCTATGTTGTCAGGCATGCTGACACGTCACCGTGGATACACTAGTACAGAACGACACATCCGATACCCCTCTATAGCAATGGCAGGAGTTAGGCGACGGAGAATCGCGCTTTCCGCGCGGCCGGTGCGTACAAACCTGAACTGGCCCGCCTACATTGGCAACGGACCCTTTCCAATCTCCGTCACTTATTATATTGGCAACGGTTAATAAAATTGTCCGTTTCCAATATTTGCCTCTATGGTAATGGATAGAATTTTCCAACCGTTGAAAATGTTGATACGTGGAGGCTAGCGAATGGGCAGATGGGGAGGTGGGCGGAGCAGACCCGCGAGTATAAATGGCGAGAGGTACCAGCAACGGTCTCTTTGAAGCCCCAGTCCATCGCCTCCAGTTTTTCAAACTTCGCCAGATCCCCTCCGTCCAAATCCATGGCAAGAGGTACCAGCAGCGGTCGCGGTCGTGGACGAGGGCGAGGCCGTGGTAGGGGGCGCAGCGGCAATGCCATGCCGTCGGTGTCGCCCTCACCGTCCTCTGAAGACATGTCCCCGACGAGAGGTACCATCAGCGATCACGACCGTGGACGTGGGCATAGGCGTGGACGAGGGCGCGGCCGTGGTAGGGGGCGCAGCCGCAATGCCACGCCGTCGGTGTCGCCCTCACCGTCCTCTGAAGACATGTCCCCGGAGCTGCGCGGCTTCGAGTTCTTGGTTATCCTGTACAAGGGCATCGAGAGCCGCCTGAGGCTCCCGAGGACGTTCACACAGAAGCTCCAAGGCATGGTGGAAGGTACCATGCATCTGAAGATGGAGGACTGCGAGAACGGCAGCTGGGCGGTGAAGACGGCCGTGAGTGCCGGGGGAATTTGTACCTCGGCAAGGGATGGAAGTCATTCGCCCAAGCGTACAAGCTTGAGCAGGGGCACTTTATGTGCTTCGAGTTCGACGGCGACCACGGGTTCTTCATCAAGATCTTCGACGGTACCTTATGCCGAACGGACGCACTCGTGTACAGCGACGACGAGCCCGAGTCTTCATCAGCAGCTGCTAGTAGTAGCATTAGCTAGTAGTAGCATATATGTAATCGTTTACTTCATTATCAAGTCCGTATGTAGTTTAGTCATCTTTATTATTAATATATGTATCCTATGTGGTTCATTACCGTTTCCTAAGTGGTCTCTGCGTTCATATGTAATTTAGAGTACCTGTTAGTAAGTTTACTCTCTCGCTGGTGTAAAAGTAATGGAAACGGTTATATAAAATGTCCGTTGCCAATGTGGTGCTTATATATACTGCAGGCTCTAGCAAATTATCGGTCTCATTATCACTCTCTCATTGTCTCTCTTCCAACCCTAGCCGCCGCACACTGTGGCTTTCAACTCTCCTCACTCTCTCTAATGGCTTCCTCTGTCGGCGCTTCTAGATCCGGCCATCGCGGCCGCGGCTCTAGCCGCCGCGGCAGCACCGTTCTAGCGGCAGCCCTTCGTGAGGGGAAGGTCGATCTGGAGGCGGCCATGCGTCCGCTAATGATGCGGCAGCGCCACCATCTGACGCCCTCCTCCACCGGTGATGCCCGGCTTCTTCTGAGCCAGGCCGATGTGGAGGAGGCCATTCATGAGGTGGTGGTGCAGCACCTCCGGCGGATCTACTAGCAGAAATCCATCTGGAGGAGGAAGTGGCCGATCTGGAGGAGGAAGTGGCCGATCTGGAGGAGGTGGAGGATCTGTAGGTGATGTCTAATCTGGAGAAGGAGGAGGAGGTGGATGTCGACGAAGGTGAAGGCGGAGGAGGTGATTCCGTCGCAGCGCGCTGGTAGCATCGCAGCGCATCTGGCAGAGTCCTGCACCTCCTCTCCCGCCGGGTGTAAGGTATAAATCTTTCTGTGACTGGCTGTGATGCCGATGAACTAGGTTCTACGTATGAGCATTTCATCACATAAACAAATTCCTAGTGCAAATTCACATATACATGTTCTGATAATTACAAACACTTATTGTTAAAGCACCAACTGTACAAACTAGTTAAACACCGACATCCAAAGCCTATTGCAATTCACCTAGGGCATTCTTGCACCTAGGGCAGAGCATTTCCTGCCATGTTGGACGTAGCCTGTCCTTCAAGGTTAGGATCGTGCGATACAACTCGTAGGTCACGTACACATCTATTGCTGCGTAGTCGAGATTAACTTTGTGCAGCGGCATCCACTCCAAAAAATTGTGCTGGTTGGATGGGAACTCCTTCTTCATGTTGGCGTATGATTTGTCGATGAGGTCTGCCGCTAGATCACCCATTCCGTCCCTCTCGTCTCCTCCCTTGATTTTGTATACGAGTTGGATGTCTACGTAGTACTCCGGTAGAATGTATTTTGTACATCTCGCTAATCTTTTTTTTTCACGCAGGAGTTTATTTCGGCAACACTGCATAAAAGTACCAATGTATCATTCCGAGAACCAGAAACCTTAAGGCAAGAAAATTTCGTGGATACTGGTCTTGGAGTGGGTACAACGACGACCGAGAGCTCATAGAAGGTGAGCTCCAAGTCAAAGATGGAAGGCTGGCTTAATTAAGCCAGCCTTCCATCTTGTTAGGTTAGTTGCTTATAGGTTTAGAGTTCATGATTGTAGTCAAAGTGTAATAGGTGATATTACATTATGCCAATGTGTGATAGATATGATTGTAGTCGAATTATAAAAAACGGTGATATTATTGTATACCAATGTAATGATGGCATTTGTTCTATGTTATGAATTGAATAACGTTTTAGTGCATTGTGCAATCAGCCTTTCATGTATTATGGCATATAACCGAAATATGAGAAAAGCTCAGTGCAAACGGGTAGATGAAAAACTCCGTATCTGATGTAGGAAAACTAAAGCAATGGAGGTCTGCGCACAACCGTTGCCAAATGGAGACCTCATCGGAAACGGTTTTTTGCCTCCGTTACCGATGAAGGCCTTCACATCAGTCACGGAGTCGGGGACACGGACCCTTTCTCCGTTGCCGATGGGGTTTTTGACCCGTTTCCGATGTGTCGTTCTGTACTAGTGATAGGGGCTGGTCTTGCAATGCAGGGGAAGAAGAAGGGGCATCAAGGCGTGGCGGCGGTACCTAGGATTTGCCCTAGGCCACCGAGGTAGGCCGGAGTTGAGAGAGTGTGTCCTCCTCAACTTGGTCAGCGGGCGGGCTGAGGCTGTGGTGGTTAGCGGCATCGGGGCAGTGGCACGATATATTTTTGCACAAGGAAGGTCGAGGAAGGGGAGGAAACACGTGGGACTATACGCATCTCACTCGCTGTCGCATCTCTCTGCACGACATCCATCGGCGGAACTGGAAGCCCATTGGAGTAGATGACCTTTGGTTGGTTTGGGGCCCAATTCACCACAACAGGGAAATTTAATCTCTAGAATAACATTTTCTAATGATATTTGGCCCAATGCGGAAACTAATATAGATGTGACGCTCGAAATAGTTGTGAAAGCATGATCGGGTGGCCAAAATTGCTTAGGTCGTGAGAGAGCTCCTTTTATCTCAGCAACAATATCCCTAATGAGAGAAAACCAAACAAAACAGATAGGTACAAGTAATCAGTTCAGAGTGCTAGGTATCCATGTCTCTCTTTTACTTCATTTTGAGGAAAGTGCTAGTAATAAACAGTTGCAGTCCTTTTGACGGGCTGAACGGGCTGTTTGTCAGCCCATGGCGCTTGGTCCGTCCTCCGTGGCAGAGGCTCTCATCTTGTCTTTGTGGCTAACGTGGAATAGCAGGTCCGCACGGCCCATGATTTATAAGTTTGCTGCCTGTGTGGCTTGCAGCCATGGGCCATCTCCGCGTGGTCCATTTGCCGCTCGGGGACCTTATCTGGGCTGAAGGCTAACCTAGATCAGAGATAAACAATTTCCGTCGCGGTCGCAGTGTAGAGTGCAGTCACTCGCGATACCCATCTTCCACCAAAACGACCGGAGCACAAAGCACACTAGCACTGGACAAAGATGCCAACCACTACTACAACGGACCAGTTCAGGCTCCACACAGGAATATCGTCGGCAAGATCGCGAGATCATGCACGGCTCGCCACGAGGTCGATGATTAATTGCCGGAAGTTGACATTGGAGCACATGCTGCAATTAGTATAGTTGTGTAGATATGGTGCATGTGTGCACAATATGCAGTTAAAAAGAACACATGGTGCCTGTCGTGTGGAGCAGATCGACCAACAAAAGTAAACAACCTTTCATCTATTTCGGACGAAATTCGAATCAGCAATTATCGCTATATGGGACGAGATAAGGAAATCTCTAACCAAGTATTCGGTTGAATCTGAAAAACCCCAACTAGTAATATAGCAAATTGATTCAGCGCCACCAACCGCACATATATAGAGCATCTTTGTCGAACAAAAAGAGTGAAATACGATATATTTTTTTGGCCCACAGTTGTGCGGCCGTGACACATATTACCCCGTTTCGTGATAATTTTATCAAAATACTCCATGTAGAAACTTTTGCTTCGTCCTCATCGGTAGGTAGCCTCTCATCTTTGCGGTGGCGGCTATTTGGTCTTCTTTGCCTGTATGCTACATCCGACAAATCAACCGTTCATCTGTATGCGACGTTCGCTTCTACACATCTATTTTTCCTTTTCGACAACCATTTTCCTATTTAACGGATAATTTCCCTTCCTCCCATTTGTTTCTCTTTTATCACTCTGTTGTTACCTTCGGTTTTTTGCATGTCTTTCATTTACTGAATCTTAACTCAGTGTCTCGTTTCTTTCTCTACCTACCTTTATTTTTTGCTTCGATTTGTTCGCCTGCTTATTTTTTATAATTTACTTTAATAGAATTGTCTTCAGCGCTAATGTAGTTTTGTCCGTCCTTTACAATTCTCGCTCTGTGGTCGGTGTTTTATTTTAGCCGTGTCGTAGCCCGCCTCCGCTTTGTTGCCGCGTTCTTCCTCGCAGTGTTGAGCGGGCTACTGTGCATTCGGTTCTTCACCTCCTTGTCTCTCCTCTGCAGTGGTGCCTCATTTTTTGGTAATATAAGATAACATTGGCCTCTACAACTGCTTTTCGTCAACCTGCATGTGTCGCTCTCTGCTCGGGGTGTTCCAGCCGCACGGGTTGCCTTATCATTTTTTTCATCTTGTTGATCCACTCTCATGCGCCGACATTTACTCCCGTACAACTTAGCGCTCGGTTAGCCGCCGCGTCCCTCATTCCATATGGATGTCCATTTGGTTACACCGAGTGTGGTCGCATGTCATTTCTCGTTTGGTGTTCTTCTTCTTCTTCCATGAACACTTTTCTCATTCTACAATATTTCTACTCTTTGAAATACGTCTTTTACTTGAATTTTATTCATGCTATATTACTCTCTCCGTTCTAAATTAGATGACTTGTTATCCACCGTGTGGATGTATCTATATATATATCACATGTGGTGGATAGCAAGTCATCTAATTTAAAACGGGGAGAGTATTTCTGAAAGCATGTAGACCTAAATCTTTCAAGACAACACTGATACATCACTATGCAAAATGTGTTCTCCATCTTCTCCAAAGGACATGCAACACAAAACGAAGATTATCTATTTATCTTACCGATCGATCACTTTACCCTGTATGATGTGAATTATGAGGAGCGGCCGTGCGGATGATAAGATTTTTGTCCTCCTAGCTACGTACATCGATCCAGATGCTCTAGCTCGTACTGTACTACAGTACACATCAGTGCCTACTGGCACGAGTGGTCTGTTCGTTAGCAGTACGTATCCGTGTCACTTTAGTTGATCGATCGCTCGCTCTTGTACGTTAATTGTCCGTGATGCATCTTCCCGTGTACTCTATTGGACGTACGTTAATTAGCAGCGCGAGAAAATTCGACTGGACGATTCGATCATGCGATGTATATCAGGATGTAAATGGCAGTGGTGTCCACTGGTACCACTTACGCCACCTACCAAAATTAGCCTATATGGCGTATATGGACAACCACGTAAATTAAGTGGCCTACGTGGCAAATTCACGAAGCCCACGAGCGCCAGCGGTGGAACACCAAATTTCTCCTCTCCCTCATCCCCCCCCACACGCACAGCCGCCATTGCCCATCGGACTCTGCATCTCGGCTCGTCCGCCGTCGGACTGCATCTCCGCTCGCCCGCCGCCTCCAGATCTGTGGTCCCCAACCTCCCTTTCCACGGCCATGAGGGGCATCATGAGCCCGAAAAATCATGCCATGGCGGGCACAACTCCAGCATGGGCCAGGATCCGGCCATGGACGCGGCCACGGCGTCGCGGCTGGCGACACAGTGCTCGCCGCCGGGGAGCCCTACGCGGCCGGGCCCACGGACGCCGGCAGCCCGGGCACCTTCGACATGGGCTACTTCGGCCCGGCAGCCTGGCGACGCCATGGTCAGGACTGTACCTCAAGGTCGCGGCCATGGCGGCCGAAATCGAACCAGGCCGAGCTCGTTGGACAAAGTTGCGACACATGCATGACGCATCTAAATTCAGACGCCAAATTCGCCCTTTACGTTTGTGTGAGAAGAAGCCAAACAATCTCGCCATCCATGCATCCGCCCTTGATTAAAATTAGCACTAGTGGCCTAAAGCCTAATTCTGTTTCATCCGCGTTATCTTCAGACGCCGACGCTAGCTGAGATATTAAATTCCTCATTTCCACACGAGGGATTATATATAGTACTGGTACTCTGGTTGCTGGTGGTCGTGTGGGGAATTTGCAGGCGATTCGCCCGATCGTCCATGGATATAAACATATCACGGCGTGCGGGAACGAATTCCCGGAGAGAAGCAGAGAGGTGTGGACATAGTGGCGGCGCACGATACCGCGTCTCCAAGAACGCGGGAGTGATGATGATCGAGGTTAGTTTAGTTAACGGCCACACGGAACAACAAACGTGACCGTGTGCCGGTCGACCCTACTACCGTCGGCCGAACACAATTACGATCGGGTTCCGATCGGAACCATGTTCTAGTTACAAGTTTCTTTCTCCTATTAAAGGCGGTCACCTCCCTCCTCTCAAATCAAATCGGCCAACGAACACCTCCTCATCAAAAAAAACCTCGAAGAGGCCGATCGACGCGAGGGGGCTCAGGCGCCGCGCACCACCACAAAGCAGGAGAAAACAACAGGACGAATCGAGAAGATTCTACCGGCAGCCTTTCGTTCGACCATGGCGGACCAGCGGCGAGGGGTGGACGACGAGGAGCGCCGCGTGGGGCTCCTCAACGGCGACGCGAAGAAGCCGGACTGGCGGGTGGTGGCAGCCGCCGGCGCCGCCGGCCAGGATGAGTCGGAGTCGGACACGCTCCTCGGGAGGAGGGTGCTGGAGGAGTCCAAGAAGCTGTGGGTGATCGTGGCGCCCGCCATCTTCAGCCGCGTCGTCACCTTCAGCATGAACGTCATCACGCAGGCCTTCGCCGGCCACCTCGGCGACCTCGAGCTCGCCGCCATCTCCATCGCAAACACCGTCGTCGTCGGATTCAACTTCGGACTCATGGTACGCCCCGTCCCCATTCCATCCGTTGATCGCGTTGGTCTGTAAAATCCGATGCGTCCTATCTTTGGGACCGGCCTTCCCAATATGGTTAGGATTTGGTTTACTCCAGCGCAGCAAATCGACGAAACGTTAAAACTTTCCTACAAAATGTGTCGCGTAAACACAGCTGTGTTGCTCCTCCTATTTGTGATCCACAAGAAACAACGGAATTAGCTCTGCCTGCCTGAGCTGGCGTTCTTGACTAGTTCCTGTGTTGCTCTCCTTGAGCGGCATGCAACGTCGAGACGGCTGAGCTAGCGAGGATCTCGATCTGCTACCAAGGTTTTGGTTACCAAACTGGGAAAAAATCTCGTGGGTGCTCGAGATTTGCGGTTACCGCGGTAACCGAGAAATCTCGACGGGTTACCGGACGAATTCAAATTCTGAATTTTGAATTCAAATTTCTGGGATTTTTCATAAATTGGGTAACCGCTCGGTAACCTCTCGATAACCGCTCGGTAATCGGAGAAATACCGAGAAATTATGAATTTTGAATTCAAATTTCTGGGATTTTTCATAAATTCAAAAAAGCCCGATTTTTTTGCTTGGTAAGCCCTTTTACCGTGGGTGCTCGAGATTCCCGGTTACCGCGCGGTAACCGGATTTCTCGCTCGGTAACCCAAACCGTGTCTGCTACCCACTCGGTTCATCCGATGCATGATGTGGCACGTCACAACCAACGTACCCCTCCCTGCATTGTGGGCACCAGCTACTGATAAATTTATGTCTTGGCGTTCCAGTTGTAGGCTCAGCTATGCAGGCATGCCCGCAAAGGGAACTGGGGCTCTTTTTCACAACTGTTTAGGGTTGGTGCATAGAGGCGTCGGGCCCCTCTTTTGCATTCGATCTGTCAGACCTTATCTTTTCTTCATTAGGAATTACTACTACACTAGACTTTGGGCACCAATGACTAGTGGATGATTATTTGCCTCGTCTGCCAGGGTTTCAATTTCGGGGTAATTAGGCATTGCCAGATTTGTCTCCCTGTAAAAAAAACAATCATTGCCAGATTTGTGGTCTAGAATTATTGGGTACATTTTTCTATCAGCTACCAAACAAAATACTGTTAACTTTTTCGATGTAGAAATTAATTCCTGTCACACGAAAAATTGTAGCCTGCGTTTTTTTGCACATAACGGTCATCACGTCTCACTGAAAATCTTCCATGCTATACTTTTGTGTAGGATGATGTTCATAATAACTTGTAATTTTTTGAAGTGAAGACACTTCTCTAATGTAGGGTTGTTGGGCCAAGCTTTAAAAATTTGAATACCAATTTGTTGGGACCCGGCCAAGATATAAAAGAATGGAATTTATGTCATATAAATATTGTCAAAACAAAATGTGGCCAAATTGAAATTTTATTCGAACTTGATTTGAATATAGTCCGAAAAAATCCGATCTAAATCATACTTCGGAACCCACGAAATTTTTGGAAACTTCAGAAATTTCGTTGAGGTTTTGATTCCTATATATGGGACTATACTAGAGGAAATATTAGGTTGTGTCCATCTTCGGAAAGTGTGCCAAAATTGATCCCATTCAACTATTTGCAGCAAGCATCTCTGCACACACCACTTTCTCCTTCCATCGCTGTACCAGATCAGAAGGATCGGCTCTCACAATCTCCTAGTGCATAGTGGAATCATAAACGGTACCTTTTTCCTTTCAGGGTGGGATAAATTCCATTGCCTGTTGTCGAGTTTGATTCTTCTGGCATGCGGACAAGAGGCAACGAGACCTTTCCGGTAGACCCAGCAGTGCATTTCAGCAGTAATAAGGAAATGTGTTGACCAATGGCCCCATCAGTGTCTGTATTGGGCCAAAATGATGGGAGTATTCAGTTTGATTCCTTTTTTATCCATCGTCCCCCCAGGTCCAAAAGTAATCTTTTGTGACCTGTTTTGCCCGGTCCATAAGTTATAGAGACGCCTCGTTAACGACGGAAATGCCACCTATCATTGAAAACTAGCTCCGATTAAATCTCGGATTAAATCCAGATAAATTCGAACATCCATGCCAAGTCTAGATTGCCCATATATTTATGAATAATCCATGGCGTTATGTTTGAAACGAGTCTAATTGCCGATATTAATCGAACATGCAGAAGTGTTTTGATTATGATCACTGTAATGTGTAATATCATCGTCAAAGATAATTTTAGCACTGTTTATGTCTGACTGTGCACTACCTGCTCTTGGTTTTGTGGTGGCAGCTTGGCATGGCGAGTGCGCTGGAGACGTTGTGCGGTCAGGCATTCGGCGCGAAGAAGTACCACATGATGGGGGTGTACATGCAGCGCTCCTGGATCGTGCTTCTCGGGTGCGCGGTGCTGCTTCTCCCCATGTACTTCTTCGCCGAGGACGTGCTGCTGCTGACGGGACAGTCGCCCGAGCTGTCGGCCATGGCCGGGAAGGTCTCGGTGTGGTTCATCCCGCTGCACTTCTCCTTCGCCTTCCTCTTCCCGCTGCAGCGGTTCCTGCAGTGCCAGATGAAGAACTTCATCAATGCCGCCGTGTCCGGCGTCGCGCTCTGCATCCACATCTTCGTCAGCTGGCTCTTCATCACCAAGTTCCAGTTCGGGCTCGTCGGCATCGCGCTCACGCTCAACTTCTCCTGGTGGGCCACCGCCGCCATGCTCTTCACCTTCGTCGCCTGCGGCGGCTGCCCTGAGACGTGGCATGGGTTCTCTATTGAGGCGTTCGTCGACTTATGGGACTTCGTCAAGCTCTCCACTGCGTCGGGCGTCATGCTATGGTTGGTGATATTCTACGCACTACATGTTACTATTTGGACTTGTCTGAATTCACTTAATCATATCCTGCGGTCTGAAACATCAATATCTGCTTAATTAAATAAGTAAAATCCTAGTAGTGTGCACAAGGCCGTTGCAAACAAAAATACAAATGAAAAGCTTACACATGCTGCTTGCATGTCTTTTACTGATTGATTCCCGACCGTACCATATAATCGGGCGTTAGATCCAATGTGCATAAGCATAATTTTCGAGTGACAACGCTCGATACAACAACGTATGCGTCATATTTCTGACCGGGAATGTGCATAACTATTTGCACAGAAGAATGGGCATTGATGCGTCAGATTTCTGACCGGGGTCGGTACAACGACAACTAGTTAATATTCGCAAAAAAAAAAAACTAGTTAATGTCACACTAACACATTTTTTTGTTTGCTTTGCATGTGTGCAGCCTGGAGAACTGGTACTACCGAATTCTCATCCTGCTGACCGGGAACCTGAAGAACGCGGCTATTGCGGTGGATGCGCTTTCCATCTGGTAAGTTGTAGCAGCAGACTATTTCATGCACTGAACTCCAGAGTGACGCCTGATAACTAAACTCATTTACCAGAGGAACATTAATTGTTTGATCGATGCTGATTCTGACAATGCAAATGTTTTGTTTTTCGCCTGTGTGCAGCATGACGATTAACGGATTGGAGATGATGATTCCATTGGCGTTCTTCGCGGGCACTGGGTACGCGCTGCTGTCTATCTCTGTCTTTTACTGAGCATTGCCGTTCTGACGCAGAGTTCAGTATATATGGTGCTAACTTCAGTACGCCGTCGGGCGTGTGCTCTGCAGTGTTCGGGTGGCGAACGAGCTCGGTGCAGGAAACGGGAAGGGCGCGAGGTTCGCGACGATCGTGTCGACGTTGACGTCGCTGGTGATCGGGCTCTTCTTCTGGGTGCTGATCATGGGCCTCCACGACAAGCTCGCGCTCATCTTCACCTCCAGCGCCGTCGTGCTGGACGCCGTCAACAACCTCGCCATCCTGCTCGCCTTCACCATCCTCCTCAACAGTATCCAGCCCGTGCTCTCAGGTACAAGCAGCACCCCAGCTCCATCTGTTTTTATCATCTGGGCCTGGTCCTTCTGTCATGGGCCTTTCCATGGCAGCGACTGATGTATGGGTGGTCTTGTGAAATGCAGGTGTGGCTGTTGGGTCTGGGTGGCAATCCATGGTGGCCTATGTCAACATCGGCAGCTACTACCTCATCGGCATCCCCATGGGCATCCTTCTCGGCTGGCTCTTCAACCTTGGCGTCTTGGTACATCTCTCTCACCACTTGAATATTTTCAATCGCCAAGCTTGGCGTCTCAAGTCTCTTTTTGTTCCCGCGCTAACGACTTCTTGTGCAAAAATTTGCAGGGGATCTGGGCGGGAATGATCGGGGGAACCGCCGTCCAGACGCTGATTCTGGCCATCATAACCATGCGGTGCGACTGGGAAAAAGAGGCGTTGGTCGCAAGCACGCGCATGGACAAGTGGTCGGAGGTCCGATGATGGAAGAGCGAATACCGGCCGGGGCATATTGGTAGGCATGCGTGCAGCCAGGAGGGGCTGGTCGCTGGGTTTTCTCTTGGATCGAAGGACAGGATCAGGATTCAGGGCAAGGACTGGTTCACGGTTGAGAGCCCCGTCAACACCTCAAGCTGTGCTCATTTTTCTTATTTATCGTTTGCTTGAAGTTGTATGGGGTGGTGTAGCTGTTCTTCAGCACCTTTGTATCTTGCCTTGGGTGGGTGCGGTGTGTGTTACTGTGTTTGTATGTGGTGTTTGTATGCGGGTTGTTGCTTTATTTATAAAGCGGGACGAAAGCCTAAGCCTATTTCGAGATGTTTACACCTCGTACATGGGCGAGAAGCTTCGCTCGATTAGGATCATGGTGGTGGTATGGCTTTGTTGGTTTAGGCGCGTGTAAGTAATTTGTGTACCAGTTTTGATCTTCTGGTGTCTTCAAGCGTTGCTTACTGCTCGTGTCCAAGCAATAGTATGTCCAATTGATTTATCGAAAACATAATAATAGTACGTCCAATTGGACTGAATGCAGTCCATTTCTTCATTCTGGATATTGTGCTCCTGTTTCGGAGGAAAGAAAATGTTTCGATTTGAATGGACTCATGGTGCAACTAGATTGTTTAACCACCCCCCATTCATTTGATGAGTTCTATTATTCCGAATGGGATAACGTCAACAATAACATGAGTTGACTTTCGGAACATGACAACGAGAATGTTTGCTTAGCGCATTCAGAACGGAATATTCTCCATGTAAGGTCGTTAACCATCAGCGTTAGGGATTACTCACCGTACGCGAATAAGTGTACTTATACACTTTGCACAAAGTCAAACTTATTACAAATTTAATGATTTCTACAGCAAAAGGTATCAACATTTATGACATCAAATTAGTATCATTAGATTTGTCTAGAAAATACCAATTTAACGTCATATATGTTGCCACTCCTTTTATATAAAATTGTAAAATTTAAAAACTTTAACCTAGCACAAAAGTTAGAAATCAAATTATTTGGGAGTACCGTGTAACTTACGAAGTAATTAAAATATTTTCCCTAATGGCACTATTCCAAACCGAAGAGCATCTCTAATAGGGAAGCGGCTCCTCTGAAGTACGGCACCCTAACGTGGTGTCACTGACATGTGGTCCCCACATCCGAATGGCCCACATGTCATTCTCCCTCACGTCACCATATGGGCTACGTCAGGGATCCCAGTCCCTCTAATAGGTGACGAATTTTATGGCACAAAAAACGACTTGATATAAGACTTACATTACCAAAAAGGCGATTTTTTTAGGGGAAAACGATCACCTCCAATAGATGCCCTAAAATATGCCCCCAAGTGGTGTATATTTGCTTTTACAAAAAATCAGAGCTGGTGCGAAAATCAATCGGTCGGACATGCAGCGACTCAATGAGGGCTCCAGTGGGCATGGTGCCGGCGGGTCGACGGCAAGCCGGGGGAGGAAGGGATTGAGCCGACGCATGGTCGGAAATGAGCCTCTGTCGGTCGTCGTGCACTAGTACAGAAAAGCTTTTCTGTGGCGCACCATTTTTCTATTCTGTGGCGCATGGGTGGTGCGCCACAGAATAGTCGCCACTAAATAAGCTATTCTGTGGCGCACCACCTAGTGCGCCACAGAATAAGCTATTCTGTGGCGCACCCAGCCCGGTGCGCCACAGAATAGCTTATTCTGTGGCGCACCCTACCCCGTGCGCCACAGAATTGTTTTTTTGAATTTCAAAAAAATGGCGGCCAGATCTAGATCTAGGTTCCCAAAAAATTTCAAAAAAATTCAAAAAAATTGAAAAAAATCAGAAAATGAAATAATTTGGAAATTCCTATATATTTGAATTTTCTGAACATTTTTAACACTCCTAGTGAATCTCAAATGTTGACTTCCCGCTAGGTCACCCATCCTAGCAGTGCTCCCACCCAAGCACGCTTAACTTCTAAGTTCTATTCACTTCACCTACCATCCTGCTACTCAAGTTCTTATTAATAATAGTATCATATCAACCCTTTTAACCCTTGTGTATGTCTATATATGTGTGTGTAGTTTATGTGTGTTATGTGTATATATATGTTTCAAAAAATTCAAAAAATTCAAAAGTTTGTACAGAAAGTTCAAATAATCCAAAAAATTTCAAAAAAGTCAAAAAAATTCAAAAAATTCAAAAAATTCAAAAAATCCCAAAAAATTCAAAAAACTTCAAAAAATCCAAAAACTCAACAAATCCAAAAAAATTGAATTTTTATTTTTTTTTTATTTTTTTTATTTTTTCATTTTGAAATAACTTTTTTTTCCCTTTGGAATTTGGAGGATCTGAGAAAACCCCACCGGGTAAACCCGGGTGGGATCGGGTTCCTTTTTTTCTCTAGTTTTTTTTGACATATTAAACGCATTTTTTCGACGTCGTATGCAAAAGTTATGGCCGTTTTACGTTTTTTTTTCTGGATTTTGCAAAAAAGGTCAAAATTCATATTTCAAGATTTCTATACGAACTAGACAGTAACACCTAACCACATCTCGAAGGATTTTATTTTTTGAATTTTTTGACATTTTCTTTGAGTGTTTTGAAAACTGAAAAGGCGATCCACGGGGGGGGGGGGGGGTTGTGTGTGTGTGTGTGTGTGTGTGCTGTTTTTAAAAAAAAATTCTGTGGCGCATGGGCTTGGTGCGCCACAGAATTTCTGATTTCTGTGGCGCATGGCCTCGTGCGCCACAGAATTTGCATTTCTGTGGGGCACGTGGCCCATGCGCCACAGAAAACCATAATTCTGTGGCGCATCAGCTTCCATGCGCCACAGAATAGCACTATTCTGTGGCGCACCAGCTTAGGTGCGCCACAGAATAGCAAATTCTGTGGCGCACCAGTTCCGGTGCGCCACAGAATAGCCTTATTCTGTGGCGCACCAGTTTTGGGTGCGCCACAGAAGCTTATTCTGTGGCGCACGGCCACATGGTGCGCCACAGAATAAGGATCCATAGAATTGGGTTTTCCTACTAGTGGTGAATGAGGGGTGTGGCGGCGTGGTCACGACGGTGCTACGGAGGACAATATGGAGGCCGGGGAGGGCCGGGAAGGAGCATGACGACTAGACCGGTGAAGGCTAAATGGAGACTCCAATGGCAATCAGTAAGGCCGAGGGTGGTGTCGGTGTCGCGGCGGTGCCCCAGAAGGACGGGATGGAGGCTGCCGATGGCGGTGGGGCCGACCCTGATGGTGTGGGCGTATTCCGGTCGCGCGAGGGAAAATTTCGCGCGGGGATCATAGTTTTTGGCCACGACCCCAAGTGATTTGTATTTAGATCACCAATGTCTTATTTTACATCGCGATGTAAAAATTTGATGTAAAACTTACATCGATGGCAGCTTTGCATGGAGGACTGCTTTTGCACCCATGACCTAAAAAAAGGTTAAACCATATTATACATCACCTATTGTAGTTTGTGGATGCTCTAACTAATTGTAAATCTTTAATGTATGGACTATTCCCTCCGTTTTTAAATATAAGATGTTTTATCCTTTGTTTACGTTCACATGTTCACAAATGTATCTAGACAAATTTTAGCGTGTACATTCACTCATTTCAGTATGCATCTAGATAAAATGTGACACACCTAAAACACCTTATATTTAAAAATGGAGGGAATAGCTCTTAAGATTATGTGTTTGGTACTGAAACCGGATTGCAATTGGTATTTAATACTCTGTTCCAAAATATAAGAAGTTTTATCATTTTTGTGATACAGATGTATCTAGACGTGTATTAGTCCGTAGATTCACTCATTTCAGTCGGTATTTAATCCATATTGAAATATTTGTCTTATATTTCAGTACGAAAGGAGTATATATTTTATATTAATATATTGTATCGAAAAAATCCTACTCCAGATACACCCTGATGCTACAGTATTTACTCCAGATGCTATAATTAAGATCCGGAACTCTCTGCGACCTGACAAACCTATGGAGATCGACAAGTCATTGTTTGCCGGGTACAACAATGCGTTCAGGTCTAACAATTTTTTAATTTGCGGCTAAATGTTTGTACCATAGCGGTACACCGTGCATAAGAAACGAAGATTACACACAAGGACGAAGAGGTCAAACCCGGTTTAACGCGTCAACGTCGAAGGTCTCTTTCTTCTCGTCCCCAGCAGACCCCGATCCGCTGGGTTTTTCGACCGGTGTTCCGGTGACCGGATAAATCCGTTTGTTGCCGCTGCCGTGTTCCTCCCCGGCGTCGGACTCTGCCCGGCGATGCCGTTGCCATGACATGGACCGAAAGAACGACGTCAGCCACCCCGGTGTTCTGTGATCCACGGTGTCCAGGTACTCTACGGCGAGGCTAGCCGCGCGCCGGTGCCTGCGGATGGCCGCGAGCTCCTTCATGACGTGCTCCGGGAGCCTGAGAGTGTGCCGGTCCGGCGCGTCCATGGCCGACTGCGTCCTCCGGTAGTGATTGTACTCCGCGCCCGTGAACTCGTGCCTCCATACTGTACTGAAGCTGCTGAGAGATTCAGCCGTGAAAGAAACCACCGAGGACTCCTCGTCGAGCTCCTCTTCCTGCACGGCCATCTCCTGGCGCCCCGCCAGCGTCGGGTCGGCGCTCTCAGCGGCGACGGGATCGGTGAGATCCGCGCGGCAGAGCGGGCAAGTGACGGCGGAGGCGAGCCACGGGTCGATGCAGTCTGGGTGGAAGACGTGGCAGCATGCCGGAGGACGCGGAGCTCGTCGGCGTCCGCGAACTCGGCGAGGCAGACGGCGCACTCCAGCGTGCCCGACTTGGTGATCGCCATGTGCGCCTTCACGTCGCCGTAGACGGCCGTGGGGAAGGACTCCACGATCTCCCTGTCGAGGCCGCGTGGACGGCACTGATCGGAGTGGACGGCGGCGCCGTCAACGAACTGATTAGAGGCGGCGCTGCGGAACGGTCGGCGCGGGAGAGGGTGCCCGCGGGCGCAGCGGTTGACGAAGAGGGAGAAGAGGGTGAGGGCGACGAGGGCGGCGATGAGGACGATCAGCACGATGACGGTGGTCGGCGTGAACCCACCGGCGGTTCTGGAGCCGTGGCTCGTGCTGTTGCTCAGCTGAGCCAGAGATGGCTGTGCGGACGATAAGAGCAGCACCAGGATGAGGTAGAGCAGCGCTATTGGGCCGCGAGCCATCGCCATCTCCAGGCAGGGGTGTGAACCACCGACGACCGGGCAGATCTGTTGTGTCGCCGGAGAAGGATGAAAAGAGGGAGGTTTTGAAGGAACGGGAATTGTTTGATCGCGCCGGATTAAAGAAGCGTAACGTAAGAACAAGATAGGGATGCGCGCGTGGGCAGTGCGTGGCGACTAGCGAATGTTCGAGGGGTCGAGGAACAGGGGCGGTGCCGAGGACTGAGATTTCTGATTGGCCGCTGACATGTTCGTCAGCACGGCCAATAACCTGAATTTTTTTTCGACTCTTATTCTTTAGCTTTTGTCCGGCGTGTTAGAACTTGTAATCGTGTTCATGTCGACGTTGACAAATACTTTATTTTAGTTCTATTATTATCACCGCCTTTTTTCATGCCTGCATTGGTCAGAGATTTCTCTGTACATATAATATGCATTTCTTTTTTTTTTTTGAAAAACCCACGTATATTCAACAAGATACCACGTACAGAGTACATAGTACAGAATACAACAGAAAAACATACGCAGGGGAAACAGATCAGGATGCAGGCGGACACGGAATCCGCCTATCCGTCGCGTCCGCGCCACTCCGAGGGCCCAAACGGCCAAGCGGATGGGCCGCCCAAATTGGATGGACCTGGCGGAAAGCGTCCGCCTGTCCGCTGACGAAAGGGTCGTCCGTCTCGCACACAGCCAGGCCAAATTCGTCGCCGCCAGATCCTGGCCGCTCGACCGCCGCCTTGCTCCCCGCCCGTCTCCGGCGAGACCTCCCAGCTCCCCGCCCGTCTCCGGTGAGACCCATCACGCGCACGTCCTCCCACTCCTCCTCGTCCCGCAGCAGCTCCTGAAGTCGTCCTCACCCTCGAGTTGCCGCCAGCGAACCCGTCACCAGCGTCCTCCATCCTTGAACCCAATCAATCCGGTCGAAATTACGCCGTCTCAAGAAACTGTTAGAAGGCCATTTCTTCCCTAATTTGAGCAATCCTCATCCAGTCGACCCCCGCTGATTGGGGAATCAGAAATTGCATGGGGATTCTGGTGGCTCAGAAACTCGGGGCGAAGATGGCCAGGAGGCACCAGGCGCGAACTCCATCGCCGCGATGGCGAAATTGGCGACCAAATTCACCCAGACGCTGGAGCTCTGCACGAATCTGAAGTTACTCATACGCTAGGTCCCTCCGGTCCAGGCCGGATCTGCTCAAGCTGGCGCAACACCTCCCGTCGCGCACAGCAGGTCGTCCGCCATGAACGCCAACGGCCCGTCGAAGTGCACCAGCTTGCCGCCCACATCGCCGCCGCCGGACTCCGCCTCCGATGTCCCGGGTTTCTCGCCTCGCCCGGCCGCTGCCGCCGCAGCACCGGCGCCGGCGTCCTTGCTGGACGACTGCTTCCCGCTGCGTGCTCGAGCGCTGCTGCTACCGCTCGACCTCCTCTTCCTTAACAAGCAACAGAGCAGGAAGCAGCAGAGGGACAACAGTATGAGGATGCCGACGATAATCGCTCCCACGATCAGTATGAGCTCCTTCTTCGTGCGGCCACCGCGGGACCAGTGAGGTCTTCTTGTGTGGGTGATGCCGGCGCCGGAGAGGGCGACACCGGGCAGGGTGCCGAAGAAGCAGAGTAGCCGCAGAGCAGGATGTTTCCGGCGAAGGAAGGAGGCCCAAACTTCTGGGAGAGCGAGGTAGGCACCGCGCCGAAGAGGTTGTTGTAGGAGACGTTGAAGGACTGGAGCGTGGTGGTGAGGTTGGCGAGGCTGGCCGGGATCTCTCCGGTGAGCGCGTTGCTGGAGAGGTCGAGCGCCTTGAGGTCGGCAAGCGAGCCGAGGCCGTCGGGGATGGAGCCGTTGATGCGGTTGCCGGCGAGGAGAGGTCGAGGAAGAGGAGCGACGGCGAGGCCGCGATCTGAAGTTACTCATACATGACGGTCGATAGATTTTTTTTAAGCCATAGCGGATGGCGCTGTTGTAGTCTCAGAGCTGTTCAAATATCTTTTTAGTCTCACGGCTTGTCCGCGTTTAGTCAACGGACAGAGCGGATGGCGCTGCTGGCGGACGCGTGCGCCGCTATAGTGGAATTTATCTTGGGCGGACGCAGCGGATTAAGGCGGATGCGCCGGCGGCCCGTCCGCTTGCATCCTGAGAAACAGAGCTCAAGCAAGCTACAGCATCACCTCCGGCGTCGGCGTCGAAGGCCGCCGTCCTCCTTCTCACCACGCCCCGAGAGCACCTTTCTTGTTGAAGACCGCCGCAGAGCCCGTCCGCCGCGCAGCGGCGGAGCTTGAGCCGATGAACGAGCACGGCGAGTGCCCTCTCGCTCCATCTTCTCCACGTTGCCGCAGCCGTCTTCGGCGCCGAAGCCGGCAGGATCCGCCGAGCAAGCCCGGCCCTGAGTTTCCGCCGCCAGATCCGCCGCCAGCACGGATCCGACGGAAGACCGCCAGACTCGAGCACCACGCCGGGCCTCGAGCCTCCGCAAGTCAAGCGCGACGACGGCGAGCTCCCAGGAGCCCCTCCGCCAGAGAAGATCGCCTCGACACCAAAACAACCGCCGCCAGCAGCACCTCCTCCAAAGCAACGCCGGCGAGGTCCCAACCCTATCCTACCATATATACAAGCCGGAGCCGGGGATCCCTCACCCTCCCGCCGACGGAGGAGAGGAATCCCGCGGCTCAGCGGCGAGCACGCGGTGGATCGGCCGAGGTCGCCCAAAAAATGCATTTCTTATTCATACGATTAAAACATAACCGTCCCGCTTTCGTCCAGATGGGCGACACAGGCAGCGACCGAGAATCTAGCCATCGAGACCTCCCTCCCTCGATCTTCCTCATCTCGCAATCGACAGACAATGGTGCCGGACTATGTCCATGCGTCCGACGTGGCGGGTGGCCTCGGTGTGGATCCAAATTCCGACGGGAGGGATAATGACGACTGGTCGCAAGAGAGAAGTGCTGGAGGCGAGAGGCATCGGGCAGGGCAGACGTGCACGAGTTGGCGGCGGCGCTGAACATGGAGACGTTGTTCTTAGGGTGGAACAGGGGCTTCTTCCTCTTGAGTGGTGTATTCTGCTCACATTCCCATCAAGTTGAGTTTCCTAGTTTGGCTGATGAGGATGTGGCCCTCAACCAAAGGAGGTGGCGATGAAGTGCTATAATGGTTGCACGATGGTGTGGCGAGGCATATGTGTTCGTTGATGGCAACATGTTACCCTTGTCGTCGCTTGCTGAAACACTCTATGCCATAGATGTCATATGCTTGCCAAGTCTTGAATAAACGGTCGAATATTCAAGCGACAACGAACCCTAAAGATGTTAGGTGTTAGGGTGCTCATTTTGTGCTTGGTATTGTCAAGGTGGTTTTAAGGTGGCAATTTGGTATGTGGAGGCGGCAAGAGAGGGTCGCTGAGATTTGTTGCTACTTGAGTACCGGGTCGTGCGTTCTGGGGTGAAAACATTTGGTTTAACATTCATTGGTTGGACCGGGCATTGACGGTGCTTACACATCATTATCTTATTAAACACATTGCATGGAGATTGCCCAACCTTGCTCTTCGGGGTGAAAAACATGATCTCGTCTTAGTGATTGGATCGTTATCGAGCTGGATTGGTTATCACCACTATAAATACATCTTGAGAGCCGCGCACGGGATAAGTCGAACAGTTGTAAATTCCGTCTTTTGTAACCGTTCCCGAATTAGTGATTTTTTACTGACTAGCGCCCGCGGTTTTTCCCTTCTCCTTGGAATGTTTTCCACGTTAATACACATATCCCCTCTGTTGATCTTACTTTTCAGCATCGTTTATTGCTTTTCGCCTATAACACTTATTTTTTTCTTGATATGAATATATTGCCTTATATCAATAAATAAAAGAATGTTCAATGTCAACAGAATTCTTTAGTTTATACTTCTCCTCCGGTGTGCAGAGTAAGCATTAGGGGAAAGCACATTCTGTTTGGGGTTTAACATCACCTGCCGATCGACCATAGAAAGGCCAGTAAGAACAGGTCTTTGGTCCGGTTCTGTCCAAAGAGCGCAGGTTAAACGCCACGTACTCATTCCGTCCCAAAATAAGTGTCTCAAGTTTACACAAAATTGGATGTATCTATACATGTTTCATATCTAGATAAATCCATTTTTTGACAAACTTGAGACACTTATTTTGAGACAGAGGGAGTATCCTAAAAGTTTTTGCCTGCCTCATCAAAGACGAATTAAAGGTCCGGCCGAAAGATAGCAAAAGCAGCGATTGGGCGGCACCCGGTGTGGCTCATCCGATCATGGGTCAGACCACTAACACACCTGCTTGCACTATGCGTGGCCCACGACCTCACGCACGCCTGATTTCTGTCGCAGATACAATTCCTGAACTGACGTAACAGGGAACCTGATGAACTTGGGATCACAATCTTGGGCGCTTTCATGTGCAGTGCAGTGCAGTACTATGATCTTGATCTAGTTCGGTTTGCCTAATCACGATCCGACGATCGTGACCTAGCTATCCTATGCATGTTGGGTCACTCAGCGTTGCAACGATCAACAACCAATGAGAAAACGTAGAAAAAGAGAGAGCAGCAGCACATGTTGCCCCCAACTCCCCAAGCAATGTTCCACTGGAGCAGTGAGACCGGTAGATCAAGCAATGTTCTGCGCGGAAAAGCCATTCATATTTCAATCTGGGCTGGTTGCTTATACAAGAAAAATCAACACTAATGTGCACGCGCATCCCACACGGGCCGGCCCAATATACGAGATTTTTTATCTTTTGTTTCCTTATTTTTTTCCCTTTTCATTGCTTTTGTTTCTGTTTCGCTGTTTATTTCTTTTCTATTTTTTATTTTGTTTAATTTACTTCATATGCTTTCTACTATCATATTCTAATTTTAGATAAATTATATGAATACTTTTTTAACCACATGTTTATTTTAGAATCCATGAATATTATTTTAATTTCTAAAACATAATTATGATATTAAAAGTGTATTCATGTATTTCGATAAAATTAAAAAAATTCACTTATAAAGAAATGGTTGACAATAAGAAATGGTCAGATAAATTAAAATAGTTCTCCTATAATAAAATATGATTCATGATAAATTAAAAGGTGTTCTCCATTAATAAAAATAGTTCACGATATTAATGGTTCTCGATAAAAATAAGTATTTATGTATTTCCGGGGAAAATATAAATAGAAAAATCATTATATTTCTCCAAATAGAAAGCAGAGAAGAGTAAAAATACAAAAAATGAAAAGAAAAAATGAAAAAATGAAAAAGAAAAGCAGTCGGAATGGGCCAGCCCATACAAAAGACTACTGGGGCGAAGCAGTGCTCCGGCTCACAACGAGCCATATATAGTGCTCGCGTACTATACAACCTAATCGAGTATTTCTTAATGTGTTAGGCCTTATGGAACTTAGCCTATGAACTGTGGACTGCCGACTATGGAAATAATTTCTTTATGGGCCTTATTTGGTGTTGCCCATCAAAAATTATGTTTGATTGAATACATGTGTAAACATGAAATGTCAATGAATGCAAGAGTAAATGTTATAGTAACAAAATTCTCATAAAAATTAACATAAAATCGAAAAAATAGTATAACATAAATAACAACATAAACTCGAAATAAAATAGAAAAGAAAAGCGAAATCGTACCAAAAGAATAAAAAATAAAGAAAAAGAAAAACCAACTTATTGGGCCGGCCCACCAGCTGTCAATAAGATGCCGCATGGAGGGATTCTACATAGACGGTATATTAGAGTACATAAGAGGTGTTTTTTAAATCTTGAATTTGTACTTTCTATATACAAAGTACTTTAAATGAATAAAGAAAAGAATCTATAACATGTGTCAGTATTCTATTATTCAAAAAATAAAAGTTTGATCGTTTGAAAATAAAATGATCTCACAAATAAATATGATGCACTCATAAAATAGAAAAATATTAAAAAGTATACAATGATTAACTAAAATATAGATCACAAGCCTATCAGCTAATAAATAGGCATCGTGTAGCCGTAAGGGCATGTACAATGGTCATACCTTATCCTTGGCACTTAGGATAATTACTGAATTCAAAGAGAGAGAAATGAAAAAGATGTTTTCCTTCTCTTACCAAAGAGTCAAAGAGATGATCTCTTAGCAACAATCCCTGTCACCACATAAGATAAAAAAAATCCATTATACATCTTGTTATATTGCTATATCTAAATTATGTGGAACGATTAAGATAAAATTGCATTATCAACCATTATACATGCCCTATGGCCTATGGGCATTTGTCGTGTTGGACCGGTTTGTAATCTGAACCTTTCCCCTATATTCTTTGAACTATTACCTCTACTCTATATGATTCCTTTATGTTCTCTCTATGTACCTTCCATGAATCCTTGCCCCTTGTACCGAGCTCAGTGGGAATAGAGAGTGTACCGAGGAATCGAGGACCTTAACAAATGTCATGAATATATAGCCCTCCGTTTTGGGCTAGGGTGACAGGGTGTGTAGCTAGACTGTCACTCAAAGATCCAAGAGAGCAGAGAGTATATGTCACGAGAAGTGCTGGTTAGGGACATAGGGTGGCCAAAAAAACAGTTTGACGGTTTACCCAGATACCACTTTGTGATGCCCCAAAATAGGTACTATGCAGATTTAAGCTATCCCGCCAAAATCCACATAATAATGATCTTAGGTCGCCCACCAGACATAACGTGCACGCCGAAACATGCGCGTTATGTGGGTGGAATTGTGATAACATTACAATAATTCACGAAAAGAATCCACAACAACAACAGAAGGAGATATATATACAACAACGACTCAAACGAGTCAAGATACAACTGATACATTACAAAGATCCAAATCACAGCGGAAGCAAAATAGTATCCGACTACGGATAAGATACAAATGGGACTAAGAGTCCTGAAGATAAACGAAGGCATCCATATCCCTGCCCAGGCCGAGCCGGAGGGATTCCCAAGCTAACGTCATCGGATGTCAAACCTGTTGACTGCACATAGAAGTACAACCCAAAGATGGGTCAGGTACACCAGTCTGGCAAGCAATGCTCACAAGATATCAACACAAAGACTACCAAAGTGAAAAGGAAGGTGGACTGAGGCGGCAGCAGCAGCACTAAACATCCTATGGAGACACTCTACAACTTCCGTCTACTGGAGAGGGATAAGAGAGCGCATCGGAACCAACTAGCTTCTAACACCAAGCATAACACATCCCAGATTCACCCCCTCAACCAAGTATGAGGAAGCAATCGAGGAAACTCACACGGTTGGCAGTTTTAGTTACATATTATTGTGAAAGTAGGTCTAACTTACTAGCCAAGTTAATTAGCATCATTAGGTGTAAGTTGTCTATGATCTTGTTAGCCAGCATCCGATCCAAGTTGTCCATAACCGCGGACTCGGCTTCTCGAAAAGATTTGACCCTGCAGGGGTGCACTATGGTTAACCCATACACGTTCGATCAACCCAGATAAAAGGTAGGGCTACTCAACACGACTCATTTCCTTCACTACAGCAAGTCCAGGTGCCACCCATCTGAGTTGTTACCCGCGTCCAGAGTCCGACCGATACCTCCATAGCGGACTCAATCGTTTGCGCCTATGCGCTAGGTGGAACAGACCACAGTAGGAAAGTCCACTTCGCGTCGTACCGCACCTATATGCTCCCCCATATCATCGAACCTCTCATCATCAAGTCACGTGCAGATGCATATGAGCAAATGGAAAACCCGAACTAGTTGTGGCGTCTGGACAAGCTTAAGTTCCGGCCAGAGTCGTAGGGGGTTCCATTGGACCTCCCACGAGTGGGTAATGCGCTCATACTTGGATAAGAGGACAAGAACTGAGTTCCTAGTGCGACACTTAGCAGAACAAAGCAGCAACGAATTGGCCTTCCACCAGGTGCCTTAACATTTAGTTATAATCCCACAAACATTAACATCATATTAAGTAAAGATGAGCCAACCTATCATACTAAGCATGTGAAGCAAAAGATAGACGGACTCGCAACAACAAACCTGAGCATGCAACTACGACTCGCAAGGCTAACAAGTAAACAAGCAACAAGGTGATGGAATGTGGGGACAAGGCTGTATGTGGCTGCATGGTAAACATAAATGAGATCGAGACACAAGCATTGGAATATAAGGGTAGCATAGAACAACGACAAGAATGGAAGACAATGTAATGGTAGCAAGTGAGCAAAGCTTGCCTGGAATCCTGCATGGAAGAAGATCTTGTCGTTGCTCACATCATCTCAACGTCCTATTCGCGAACACGCAACAAACACTGGAAAGAACACCAGATGCAACACTTACTACTACGGCAAAAGATCCAGCATGTTCATGAGATGATGCATGACAGGGCAAGATGCAACTTAAGCCAAATTAAGCGGAACCGGGATTCCGACAATTAATATTAAGGTTCAAGTTATTTATCTACCCACAAATTAAATGTTGATTAACATGTGAAACATGGCATGGGTGAGCTACACAAATTAAATGAAGTCGGCACATTTATGGAATATTCCCGCACACTCCATATTTAATTATCAGATGAATTGCTAATTACCCACAACCCAAGATGCAATGCAACACATGAATGAAATATATTAGATGCACAAGATAGATGACATTTTATAAAAATAGGTATATAGGTATAGGCTCGGGTTTGGGTTCCACTAGTAGGAAAAGGTCTACCGCTGGCGGACGGTAAGGCTGGTTACCGCTGGCGGGCACAATTTCCGCCCGCCATCGTTATCTGCCACAGCGCTGGCTGACAAGCGCCCGCCAGCGGTAAGCCACAATGGCCGCCAGCGGTACTAGGCACTGGTTTGGGTTCTGGGAGCACTGTCCGCCAGCGGTACGCCACTGACCGCCAGCGGTATTATTTCGTGGTATTATTATTTTTTCCAGAAAATCGTATTCCAGTAGTATATCGAATATAAATACAGTATATTCAGGTACAGGCGTCCAAAATAACAATAACATAGACAATTCCACATACAAAAGCGTCAAAAGTTGTCATACACGAATACATTTTGATAGATTCATACGCGGAAGTTTTCCAAATCAACTACTGTCATATAAATCACAATCACATACAAGAGAATGACAATGACGATGAGTAAGAAGGGGATCATGATGAAGTTGGACTTCATCCGGTTGTTCCTCTCTTCCGCAAGCAGGTAATTCAAGTATCTAGCGTCTGTCTCCGCTTTACAGTTGTAACAATTGTGGTTGTTCACGATGATGTTGGACTTCATCTGGTTCTTCCTCTCTTCCGCAAGAAGGTGGTTGAAGTACCTAGCTTCCGCCTCCGCTTTACTCTTGTAGCTTTTGTGGTTGTTGCCTTTGAACTTGTTCACTTTCTTTAGACAGTCTTCCCACTCTTCATAGACTCCTGAACATGACCTTGGTACACCACATACCACTTCTTCATTTCTCTGTACACAAGTATAAAAGTATAAGCCAAATAAGAGTTGTAAGAAAAAAGATGTGTGTACATAAGATAGAAGAAAATATAGCATCGATCACACAAAATCAAACGACTTTCGAAACTAGGCAAGTTAATTTAGGGATGTAGTTTACGAAGACTGTTAATTGTTGCTCACCTTCTCTTCGGTATCTACGGGAACGCGTTACCACCATCTAACGAGTTGAATAGCCTATCATCACCCGAACATCTTATGCGATGTTCTATCTCGGCGTTAGGTGGTGGTTTAAAGCCGAAGTAGAACTCCCCATCTTTTTCTAGGACGTCACACATGATGATTCGCGCGATCATCTTCTGGATGTAACGGAACTCATCTCTGATAACATAATCAGTGGGTTCCTTCAGCCTTTGGCACCATTTGTTAATATCACCAACAAATTGGCCTCGTCGTTGAAACTTTAATAACCACCGCATTTGATAGACTAGGTACCATGACTCCATAAAACTCCTTGAATCCTGCTTGATGCAGGGGAAATATGTTCTGTGGGAGAATTTATAGCTTTCATCATATGTCTTTTTTTTAATCGGGCCACCCTTTAAGGCGTAGCCGTTGAGAGCATTATTCAGAACAATCTTGATGTCGGTGTAGTCCCTTCTAGTAGCCTTGTCTTCATAACGATCCCCGTTGTCGAGATACACGACACTCAAATCTACCATGTCCAACCAGATGAGGGTGCCGTGTTTGTTTCTGCGCAAAATTTCACCATTCTAAATGCAAATTCAACGATGAAAATCTATGGAAGCATGTTAATTATGACAGGTATGAATGACTTACTCGGGAAAATAAGGCAAGAGATAGGTGCGTTTGTGAACATTGTCGAGGAAGAGATTTTTGAGGTAACGCGTCGCGTTTTTCCTACCCTCAGGGTTGTTCACGAACATTTCTTGTAAATAGTAGGGGTCAACTACCATGATTTCGGGTGTATCCTCCATTTTGATTTGGTACGCCATATGGAGTGCAACAAGGCGAACCATGGATGGGTGGAGCGGGAGCATATGGAACATTCTGAAGATATCATCAAATCTCACAAAGAGCAGGGCCGCGCCATCTTCTGTGACAAAGCCCAACCGTTTTGGTACCTTTGCAATAAAAACTGGGTATGTTGGATTTTCTTGCTCGAGATGTCTCGTCTCCATAACAAGAATAAGCTCATGTAGGTCCAACAAATGTCCAGACAACTTTTCGACCAAATCCGCCGGCAGGATCGATTTACCCAAGTGATGCGTCGTATGCCAGTTCTTGATGGGTATCTTGTCCACAAACCGGAAAGCAGTCCCCTGCTCTGGCCGGCTGTTGGAGTCGTCCAACTTTTGTTTCTTGTATCTTTTCCGTGCCATCTTAGGCTTGTTCACCGGCGCATCTTCTGGCGTATCTTGATTTTGCACAATAGGCATCAAATTGGTGATAGAGTTGCCATAGCCGTAGCCGATCATGGGGGGAGGACCTACTTGGCCTCCATTCATCCAAGTCCGAACGAACTCATAGATGGTAGGAAACATGGATTTGAAGGTGCTTGTGAGTTCGTTCTCGATGAACGCCTGCATCGGATCCTCGCCTCCTATCTGAGAACCCCGACCTCGTCGTTGTCAGCCATGTTCACACTAACGAGAAAAGTCGAACTTAGTATAACAGGGAAAATTCACTTAATTAAGTACTAAGATACCTATGAGTCTAAGTTTGCCGGAATGTCCGTCACGGCAAGTGTAGGCACTCAAATATGTCTTTTTTTAGAAAAGTCATGCAAAAATTCACGAAATTTTTTGGCATGACCTTTGCTAAAAATAGGACATATGGAGTACCCGAATTTGCCGGAACGGAAGTTAATCGACGTTCCGGCAATCTCAAGGGCCTCAAGGGGTACCTGTAAACATTTCACATTCATCGACAATTTGTCGATCGCCATTCCGGCAACCACAAAATTATTACCACATTCACCACAATTGCATCACACCACCACCACATTCACCACACATTCACCACCAAATCACATTCACCACACATTCACATGAATCAATCATAGGCATTTGAACAAAATATGGGCAAAATAATAATGGCATTTTAACAAACACCTTTCGTGCACGGCGGTCACCGGGTGGGAGGGGAGGGAGGAGGGGGCGGGTGAGCTCACCAGGAGGGGTGCGGCGGCATGGAGGAGGAGGCCGGGGCCGGCGTGGGGTGATCGGGGCGGCGGGGTGGACGCGGCGGCCGTGGGGTGGTCGGGGCGGAGGGGTGGACGCTGCGGCCACGGGGAGGAGGTGGCGGGGAGGAGGAGGACGGGGACGGCGTGGGCGCGGAGGGGCGAGGAAGTTGCGGTGGAGGTAGAGGCGGGGTCGCGGCCGTGGGGTGGTCGGGGCGGAGGGGTGGACGCTGTGGCCACGGGGAGGAGGTGGCGGGGAGGAGGAGGCCGGGGCCGGCGTGGGCGTGGAGGGGCGAGGAGGTTGCGGCGGAGGTGGCGGCGGGGTCGCGGCCGTGGGGTGGTCGGGGCGGAGGGGTGGACGCTGCGGCCACGGGGAGGAGGTGGCGGGGAGGAGGAGGCCGGGGCCGGCGTGGGCGCGGAGGGGCGAGGAGGTTGTGGCGGAGGTGGCGGCGGGGTGGCGGCCGTGGGCGGAGGTGGCGGCGGGGTCGCGCGCGGCCGTGGGAGGAGGTGGCAGGGGCGGCGGCCGGTTAGGTTTAGAGGAGAGAGAGCGCGGGTGGGGGAAATGGGAAAAAAGAGGAGACCGGCCGGTAAGTGGGGGAAGTGTGCGGTGACCGTCCGTCTCCTCATCCGACTGGTCGTCATCCCCATTTTCGTACCCCCCTTGAAGCTCTTCCCTAATGTTCATATGTTTAAGGTCACGTCTTGCTTTCGGCCCATCTTTGGTCCTGTCCGCCATGTTGAGCACAGTGCTAAACAAACTCTCGTACACATTCTTCGTGATATGTATTAGATCAAGGTATTTGGCATACTGAAGATGGGCCAGTATGGCAAGTCCCAAAACATAGACCTCGTCTTCCAAACACCATGCAGCGGTTTTGGCGTCTGTCGCTTCTTTCCCGGCTCAGGGCACTCTTCCCAACCATTCAGCAACTCGTAAATTTCATCGCCGCTCCTCTTACGTGGAGGTCCTCGGGGCTCATCTTTACCGCTTAAAAGGTCTCCACGTTTCCTCCATGGGTCTGTATTGCGTAGCCACCTTCGATGACCTATGTAGACGGTTTTCGAAGAACCGGCTTTCTTGAGCTGGTGGAATGTCGGATCATCCATGCACCTGACGCATCCGTTATGTCCGTGGGACACCTGGCCACCAACGTATGCGCAGCCGGGCAAATCATGCACCGTACACAACAAGGCAGCTCGCATAGGGAAATACTCTTCTGCGACTGCATCCCAAGTGGAGACCCCATCCGGCGCCCATAACATGGCTAGCTCATCTTTCAATAGCTTCAGATACAGATTGATGTCGCTGCCTGGTTGTTTCGGCCCTTGAATTAGCATGCTCATGTGTATGTACTTCCTTTTCACGCACAACCAGGGGGAGGTTGTATATCCATACAAACACAGGCCACGTGCTGTGTGTACTGCTCTGGTTACCAAACGGATTGAGACCGTCGGTGCTCACACCCAACCTGATGTTCCTTGGCTCGTCTCCAAACTCTGCATCGTAAGCGTCTAATGCTTTCCACTGGCTTGCATCCGAAGGGTGTGTCAGAATTATCTTTTCACTCTGCTCTGAATCTTGCAGCACTGCCGCCCTTCTTTCCGCGTGCCAGCGCATTCGCTTTGCTTCCTTACGGTCTGCGAAATATCGCTGCAGACGAGGAATGAGGGAAGTACCACACAACTTTGCGAGGGGCTTTCTTCCCGGTCTTGTATCGAGCAGCATTGCACACTGGACATTTGATTATTTCCTCGTCCTCTTTCCGAAATATGTAGCAGTCGAAGATGCACACATGATACCTCTCGTGCGGTAAATCAAAGGGGCACACGACTTTCTTGGCTTCGTCACAATTTTTAGGACACGTGTTGCCCTTCGGAAGGAGACCATGCATGTATTCCAGATTAGCATCGACGCTTTTATCACTCCATTTGTGTCTTGTCTTCATCTGCAGAACATCAAGCGATACTTTTAAGCGGGAATCCTCCGGGTCGCAGCCTGGATACAACGGAGTATTTGAGTCTTTCTCCAATTGCGCCAACTTAGATTCCATGTTAGTCGTCTTCTGAAGAAACAGTTCTTTTAGATGAGGGTCCCGCACGACTGAAGTTAACGGTGTCCGTGTGTCCTCCTCTTTTGGTACCATCTGATGATCATCATCGTCTTCTTCAACGTGATCATGTTGGGGATTAGTCTCTTCGTCTTCTTGCCCCTCGTCGTTATTGTCTTGCTGCCCTTTCTGATCATTTCCTGCCGCCGCACCATCATAGTGTGGCCATCCATGAAACCACGCCTGAGCAGGTGTTCCAGCAAATCTCCGGTAAATGGAGTGAAGCCGACCTCCAATTTGCATGTTCGACACGGACATTGTATATCTTTGCGTTTATTCTGCAGCATGTCTTCCGTCGCGTGTCTCATAATAACCATTATCACCTGCACGTTGTAGAATCAAGACAATAATTAATCACCATTTTATATTTTATCGGGTTTCACGAAAAAATGCGCCATGACCTTCCTACAAATAGGAACTAAGGAGAGTGCCAAAAGTTGCCGAAACGGAAAATGAATCAACATTCCGGCATGCTATTGGCACCCTCATTATTAATTTCACACATCACAACACAAATTTATTCGTCACAACAAAATTTCACACATTCCAAGCCATTTCATTATTTCGCATGGTTACGAGCGCATTTTATCCGACCAAATTTTAATAATATGCATTTATATCGATAAAAGATCACCTTAATAAGTAAAACACACGTCAAAAAAACCGTGGAAGTCGACCGGAGATGAAATCTAGATCTTGAGATAAGAGTGACTTGAGTGGATTTTTTTTTGTCAAAGTTGGATGTGGGAGAGAGATTTAGTGGGATCTATCAACTAAATAAGTTTTTATTGGCTAAAAGTGATGAATTTGATGGGGAAAGTAGCCACAAATGAGCAAAACTCAAGCTAGTGAGAGAAGCAAGTGTGAGGTGCAATAATGGAGGGAAGGGTTTGGTGGCCGCACTTATGCCACTTTCCCAGGTTATCGCTGGCGGACGAATATGCGTGCCCGCCAGCGGTAGTAACTACCGCTGGCGGCCGGTCTGGAACGCCCGCCAGCGGTAACCTAGGATATTTTTCCCCGGATAGGCACAGCCGAGCCAGTTATCGCTGGCGGGCACCCAAAACCGTCCGCCAGTGGTAAGTTTCGTACCTCTGGCGGGTACTTACTCCGTCCGCCAGCGGAAGTTTGCCCCACCTCCTCGCAAATTCCTGCTACTACCGCTGGCGGGCAGAGTGGGCGTCCGCCAGCGGTACGTGCAAAACCAGTGGCGGGCTCCGAAACCAGCCCGCCAGTGGTAGTAACGCTGGCGGACGGAAATGGCGTCCGCCAGCGGTAGGCTGGTGGCTATAAGCACATTCCTACTAGTGTTCGCACGTCGGGTTGGGATCTTCAGGTTCAAAGCCGGCATCTTCGATCCGTAGAGGAGGTAGACGACGTCGGGGAAGTAGTCATCGCCGAACCGGAACATCATCGTTTTGTCGGGGTCGTGGAAGTAGTCGACGTAGTTGTACTCGGTCATCGTCGTTCACGGTTCATCGTCGTGGCGGATCTTGTCGACGGTCACGGACACATAGAACTTGGCAAGGTCGTCGTTGTTCGGTCTTCGGGTCTCAACGGCGCGCACGAAGGCGACCAAACACAAAACGAACACAGGCGACGTCACGAGGCGAAGATCTTGTCGGCGGGTGGGGTACACGGCGTTGGTCTTGTCGGCGGTCTTGAACACGAAGAGCTCAACGTCGGTTCACGGTGTCATTGTACGTTGCGTCGTTGTGGCCGAACTTGTGAGGGTCAGGGTACACGGCGCGGACACGGCAACACGTCAACGAACACCGGGAAAAGAAGCTCACGGCGCACACGACGCAGCACCACGAAGGGTGGACAACTCGGACAAAGGCGGGTGCCGGACGTCTTGCGGGCGTTTCAATAAACACCCGGCGGGCGGAAGGTGGGCGACGGGGCAGAGCTGAGGATGGAGGGAGACGCGGCTCGGGTCGAGGCGGCGCTCTGGGAGGAGAGGAGGAGGCGCTGCGGGGCGCGCGCGGCCGGAGTCAGGGTCGGCCGGGGCGCGGAGAGGATGCGGAGGAGCGCGACGTCGGGGCTCGCGGCCAGAGGAGGTGCGAGGGCGCGCGGGAGCGGGGCGGCTGGGGCCGGCCGAGGAGAGGGTGTGCCAGGGCGCGACGAGCCGGAGGAGGTCGCGGCGACGGCCGGCGACGCGGGCCGAGGACGGAGGGCGAGAGGAGGAGAGCGAGGCCAGGGAGCTCGGGATCGGGCCGTGCGTGTGTGGGGTCGGGTGGGTGTGTGCGCTGCGTGGTTGGTGGAGAGAAGAGGATAAGGGACCAGGGACCCGAAAGCAAAAAGAAAAAGAAGAGAGAGGGTGGGAGGACCCGGATGCAAAAAGAGAAAGGACAGGGAGGCGGCTGCGAAACGCAGGGGGTGGGAAAGGAAGTTTCCAGGGGAAAACCTAGGGTTTCAGCTTAGGTGGGCTGGCTGGGCCTTTTGGGCCTGGCTGGGCTGCTCTCTCTCTCACTCTAAAACATTTATTTTATTATTTTCTTTTGCAAAACCATTTGGCAAAACATATTTATAAAGCGGGGACCAACCGAGATAGAGGGAATATATTTGAACAACAAAAATAGAATTTAGCAAAATATTTTTATTGACAAAAATAGTGCAATGCTCATGATGCGCGATGCCATGATGATGCGAAAAAGAAGAACAAACAAAATCTAATTGGGGAAAAAATCCCTGGGCGTTACAGACGGCTTAGTTCATTTTTTTAGTAGTACTAAGCTGGTGGTGGGAATGAACTTTGTGAAAGAAAATGAACTACATCCATCTTCGGGAAATGGTTTTCACTGGTGTCATATTTGCACAACCCCAGTGCTGGTTACACGTACGTACGTACGTACTACCTAGCATGGAAGCATGCATGCACATTACGAGACCGTCTTCCCTGATTGCATTATGAGTTGATGACCTACCACATGTGCATACATGCGGAAACAACGATGGAATGGATCACAAAGCCGGCCATAGATTGCATCATGTCGATCCAACACAGCCGATCGACCATGCATCATCGACGACGTGTAGTCTTGTCGTCGATCGTAGGCTGCCGGCCAGGTTGTGATCGATTTCAGGGTAGGCGGATGTCTGACAGGACCGGAGCGGAGACCCTGCCCGTAGGCACACCATCATTCAGAGATTGAACGAAGCAGCCCATCGATCGTCGTGTGTTTCTTTCTTGCTTTCTGATGAACTGGGGCCAGGCTAACCGTGTCGGATCGATGGCGAAACCTGAACGGCACAGCGAGAAGGACAACGAACGTTTGCTTGCTTCCGCGCGGACGAAGGGATGCTGGATCTTTGCTTGTAGGTGAGGAGCAGACGGGCGTATGATACGCGGGCTCTGAAGCATGATTGTGCTGATTATTCGATCGGTAGCCGCATGATTGGGATAGCTGGAATAATTTGACGCTGCCACACCCTGAATCTTCTGCATATGATGAGAAAATGACAAAAAACTACGACATTTGGGGTTACGAGACTACCACTTTTGGGGAAAATGTCACATAACTACGTGCATTGGGGTCGAATCGTGACACATAGCACTGATTTAGTCGTATTAACCATTTTTCTGGCAGGTGGGCTCCACTGTCAGGTCCTATGTGGCACGGTCGTTGACGGACGGAGACCACGGCCGTTAGGTCTCCTGTCTGGACGACGGAGACGCATTGACTCGCTCACTCGCACTCTGCTCCGTCCGCTCGAAGAGGAATGGCGAGTGGAGGTGGCGGCGGCCCTTCGCGCCACCGGTCAGTCGAGGACGGCGAAGGTGGCGGCGGCGCAGGCGGTGGTGGCGGTCCGCCGTGGCTGCGCGCGGCTAGTCCCCCGATAGCCGCATCTCAGAAAGCTTGGACGTCGGCGGGCACGACATCGAGCTTCGACGACCCGATGAGCCACTACCGCTCCGATCTTGACGGGTAAGTGAGATTTCTGTAGTCCAATTCAGTTGACGACCTAGGATCTGTAGTTTTAGAATTTAGTTTGAATTGATTGTTCAATTTCACTTTAGGGTTCAAACCGAGCAGTGGGATCTTTACATTCAGTTTGATGGAGCTAAGTTTGTGCAAAAAAGAATGAGCCGATCAGAAATTAGATACCTCAATCTGCAGTCAATCATGGCTTGAACGGGTTAGAACTTATTGACAGTCATCTGAAGGTTGAAGAGATGATTAGGAAGTATGAGGGTACAAAGGCAGTTGTTTTGACAGTGATGAAGGACAGGAGGGCTAAAGCAATTGTTGTGTCTCCACTCAAGAAGCCAAGGCCAAGACCAGTTCATGTTGATCTTGTTTCAGACGATGAACAACCCATTCCTTTCCAGATGAGCACTCAAAGCAGTGTGTATTGTGAGAATTTATACACACAGCATGATGAACACATACCAATTCAGTTTGAGACTCAAGATAGTGTGCACTGTCAGAGAATGCAGGTAGAGGAAGAGGAGCAAGAGGAGACATCAGGTTACAGTTGCACATATGATGATGAGGAGGGGAAGGAGTTGCAGAAAACAATTGCAGAGAGCAGGAAGAGAAAGAAAGATCCAATGCAACATTGTGAGGGTGAGACAGATGTAGAGGACATATTTGACATCGAAGAGGAACCAGAAGTGCTTGCATCAGAAAAACCTTTAAGAAGAAACCTAAAAGGCAAGGACCAACTTCAAGATCGCATTCTCAGGTAGTGAAAGAAGTTGTGCCATAGTGGGTTCCTTCTGATGATGAGGTAGACTTTGGGTTTCTAAAAGTTGAAGATGATGATAGGTACGAGTCATTGTCATTTGTGTAGCCTAAAACCAGATCCAAAAGAGCAGAGCAAAGAAGCCAAAGGAAAGGGTTTGGTATGATGAAACTAGAGAGAATCCAGAGCAACAGTTTAGTATATAGGACTTTGTTTCAGAGATGTCTACCAGTTTAGAGATGCACTGTGTAGACTCCACATTGTGCAGCAAAGAAATTTCCATTACCACAGGAACACTCCCGACATTATAATTGTTAGGTGCAAGGAGAAGGAGAAGGAGAATTGTGGATACTATCTGACAGCATCTAAAATAAAGAATGAGCAGACATTTTGCATTAAGAAGATGGAGGGGCCACACATTTGTCCAACAAATCCTAAGAGCACCAGAGTTAATTCAAAGTGGCTGATCAGCCGTGTATATGTTGACGAGTACAAGTCAGACATTACCACATGCATCAGTACTATACAAGACAAAGCAAGAAAAGAGTTTGGTGTGACTGTGGGCAAGAGATCAGCAAGAAGCGGTACCACAGGATCAGAGACTACCTGTAGACCGTAATTGACAAAAATCCAGGGTCCAGGTGCATTGTGACCACAGTTACTGGACCAACTGAAGATCAGATTGAAGCAATGAAGAAAGGACAAGCTGTTCATATCAGCTACACTCCAAGATTTAATTCTCTGTTCTTCTGTGTGAATGCTGCAAGAGAAGGATTTCTTGAAGGGTGTAGGCCATTCATTGGCCTAGATGGCTGCTTTATCAAGCTAACAACAGGAGCTCAAATTCTTGCAGCTACTGCTAGAGATGGAAATAACAATATTTTTCCAGGTGCATGGGCAGTAGTTGCTAAGGAAGATACAGAGAATTGGACATGGTTTCTTGAACAGCTGAAGGAAGCAATAGGTGAACAGCTGCAAGAAGAGCACCAGAACCTGCAAGAAGAGCACCATTTGTTGCACCAAGACCATCACAATCTGCTGAACCAAGATCTCCACCTTCTGATCCACAAATAGGCTTCTGGTCATATCTGAATGCTGGAGCAAATGCAAGTGTTGGCAGGGATCCAAATGTTGGTCCTCTCGATCGTTCTGATCCTTGAGTCATTATGTCATGTTGTAAGAAACCTATGAAGTTGTGGTCATTTTGGAACCTGTGAGAACCATTTCCTGGTGAAGTGGTCTGTATGAACCTTTAGTTGTTGTGGTCAATTTGGTGTAAGCACCAGAACCTGTAATGTGATATTTCGAACCTGGTCAATTTAGATGCTTGTGGTCATTTTACTTGTTCTGTTAATTTTATTTGTTTGGTCATTTTACTTGCTGTGGTTGCCATGATGTTGATTGTTGTGGTCGTTTTAGTTGTTGTGCTCATTTTATTTTAGCTCATGTTGCTATTTTACTTGTGGTCATTTTAATTTAGTTCTGATTGTTATTTTACTTGTTGTGGTCATTTTATTTAAGTTCATGTTGTTATTTTACTTGTTCTGGTACTTTTACTTGTTGTGTCCTAATTGAACAAATAATTGAACATGCACAACTCATAAATAACTGAAACACATCATTCAACATGTACATCTCATAAATAAATCAAACACATAATTCAACCAGAAAATCTCATAAATAAATTGTCTCATAATGCAACACATAATTCAACCATTACAACTCATAAATAAATAGTCTCAGAATTCAACAAACAAATAAACTATTACATCTCATAAATAAAATGTCTTCTTATTCATGAAGCAAATTCGACCATGACCTAACAAATATTACAAACTTCATTAAATGATTACTCATCACAAATAGCTTTGATCTTCTTCAACTTTTCACCAAGCCTGAATTTCTGATTCAGAAGATCTCCAACCGTGTACTCCAACTTCATCTTCTCTTCTCTTCCTTCATCACATCCCTATCCTTCTCTGCCTTCTGCCTCAAAAACTTGTGCATGTTGGAAGTTGATGCATCAAGTTTCTTCTTCTCCTCTAATTCAGCTCTTGCACCAACAAGAGCTTGTTCAGCTTTGGCCTTCAGAGCTAGTGTCACTTGCTTCTCCTCAACCTCCTTCTGCAACTCGTCTTGGCCATTCCTCAAGTCACGGTGCAGCTTTGTTATCTCATCTTGGTGCTTCCACTTCAATTCAACAACATCTAAAGCTTCACGAACTCTAGCATCTTTCATTTGTACATACATTTCCCATAGCTTTGTCAAAGATTTGCACAATGGACTCGGCCACACATCATATACCCAGTGCACAAAGTCACAAGTCTCTCCAGACTAGAATACATATATCAGACAACAATGTGTTAGAAATTTATACAGCAAGATTTTGGGGATAAATTAAACAAAATTACTTCAGATTATTCACACACCATCCCTGGATAGGCCAAGAACCTCCTGCCAGTCCAACATCCTTCAAAGGCAACAAATTTCTGAGCCGTGCAATTGCAATGACAACGGATCAGGTTGTCATCTTCATCAGCTAATCCACAATAGTCCGAATCGTAAACGGCATTTGGACCCAACCAACACAAATTTATGAAGCACATAGACGCATTTCAGTGCTCAAATCCGAAATCCCCAAATTGTATGAACCCTAACCCTAGATACACGAGAATGGAAAACTTACAGCGGTGCTGTGGTGACCACGCACACCACTGCATGTTGTAGTGTACAAGTCGTTGATATAATACTCACGGAAGGACCTTTCCGTAAATATTACATCCCCCAGAGTAGACAACAGAAACATAGTTGGTCCAAGGTAACACTATAGGATTACAACACTATTCAATACAAAATCTCGAGAACCTCCTTTACAAGCAGAAGTAGATCTCGTGCAAATGAAACTCCAGAAAAACTCAAGTCGTAGCACTAAGCTGGGTATCAGCTCTACTTCTCACTCCTAATCAACTACTACTGTTGTCACAGACCTATGTATCCATCTGGAATATCCTTGTCTAGAGTTGTGCTTCTCCTTCCAATAATAGTAGTCTTGTCCATAGGCATTGTTGTCGACGTGTCCACCATTGCACTATTGTCGCCACTCGTCCGTCGGCAAGGTAGAGCTTGATTCCTTCAGGCTCCACCATGTTGATTTAACTCCTCGTCGAAGACCTTACCAACTTCGTGATGGATTCCCGTCATTCAACTGTTGTCTCCAATAACCTAAGCAGGGGGTCAACGGAGGAAAGGGTGAGCAACACGAGCGTTACTCAGCAAGTTCATATAACATGAATAAGATGTTTTATGCACTAGCTACCATCCATACCAAAAGGTCATGGATGAACATGCATATTTTTGTAAAACATTTTTAGGAAAAGATTTATTTTATCTTCATAAAACTATGCCTGTCAACCATTCACAGGTGCTAGAACTTCATGGAGCTCCTTTCCTGCAGCGTTTGCAGCTCCTTCCCGGAACAGGGAGTAAGATGTCACACTTTCCTGCAGTGTTCGCAGCTCCTTCCCGGAACAGGTGCGTTACTTTACCCATAAGAGATCAACGCCTTGTTGCACAACCGGGCGATTCTTTCCCGTCCACACTCTCTTTTGTGTGGGGCCCAGTCGATGATCCAAGCCATTCACCGTGCTTCTCCACCAACCCCACATACCCACCCAATTCATGCATAGCAGGATCACCCCTGATACTCTACCCCTCACGGTAGATACCTAGGCTCCCCTTGTAGACCATCATAGACACCAGAGTCCGTGGGCATTAAGGGATCCCACCCATGTGCATGTAGTCCCGCAAGATCTACAGCGTACGGCTCTGGTTGTCCGTTGACATGTGAAAGGAAGAAGGTCACAGATGACTTTCCCGTCCCATTCCAAGTCTTATGGTTAACGCTTCATTTATGGCGCAAGAATATTGACGGCAGTGGTTGTTAAGTCTTGAGTAATTCATTCCCGTGCAAATGGAACCTCCACCACAACATCAAACTGTGGTTCCATTGCCAGCCAACAATATATATAGCAATTCACATCATTCGAAGGTAGAATTTTCTTTTTCATGCAATGATAAACCATAGTACTTTGTAATTACTTTGATAAACATAATCAAGTAGGACATGAGCAAGAGTGAACTTGCCTTTCTGACTGCAAGATTATGCAGCCAAGGTCTTCGATAAAATAAAGACTCCAAAAATCTAGAAAGAACGTCATTGGTCCGGTAAGACTAATGTTTGAAGAAGCAATACATTATTATGCATAAGTATGAGATGCATCGTCCTAAACCCCATAACTAACGCTCGATGGTTGTGGTTTGTTTGAATTTGGTGATTACCTTTAGATTTGTTTTATCTTCAAGTTTACTTTACAAGAAAGATGAGTTTAAAACTTTAACCTTAGAGTACCATATTAAGCATAAGAATAAAGTAAAACGTCATCATGATAATAAATGGTTGTTTTAGGGTTGGTTAATATCTTTATGTTTGTAAGGTATATGTATTGACTTAAATTAATTAAAGGAAATGGTGTAGTATTATTATTCATGAATACAAAAAGAATAACTTTTGAGGAAACAAATAATGTATACGTTTGTCGGTATCATACCATAAGGGTACTTATTTTAGTTAATTGATGGTATATTATCAAATATTAAGAGTAGTTACTTATGTGTTTAACTTTTCTTTAAGTAATAAGATAATATGATTTGAATACTAACACTTAGAAGAAACACAACAAGTAATCTCATATTATGAAGTAATTATTAATTTGGATTAATGACTTAAACAATTATAACACAAAATTAATCCAATTATTAAGGGTATTAATAATAGTGATCAAATTTTATTAAATAGAGAATTCACTTTTATGAATTAAGAACTACATGGAATATTATGGAGTAATAGTACAATAACTTTTTATGTTGTTAGATTCATTTTTGTATTATAGAATGATTCTTGAATAATTATTTTCCTTATACAAAATATCATTTTAATAAACCACTTAAAGAATATTATTTAAACATGTTCACAAATGGAATTCTAAAAATGGACATAATGTATGACATGTTATGATTGAAACATGTATTCATATTTGCAATTTAGACATATGAAGAAATTTAAATGGAATTGAAGTGCATCCAAAATAGCATTTCAAATTAACTCCATATTTCAAGTAATAAGAAAATTGTTGTTTCAATTTTAGAGTGATTCAATTTTAGTCAAATAAGTATTTTATTTATACAAACAGATATATTTTATTTTTCTGATATTTTGATATATTATTTGTATTATTCTGATTTAGTATGAAATAGTTATGAGTTTTACAAATTTTGAATATTTTCTGTAATTCCTGGATAATGTTGAAATTTCTGACAATGGACCCCACCTGTCATGAATTTAAACATTTCGAAAACAAATGACTCAAGGAACTTGATTCACATCCGTGGATCAATTCGTCGAAATCGAACGAATTAGCACGAATTGAAATGGGCAAATGGTAGAGCGGAGCACGGCCGACCATTTGGTGGTGGCGCCGCTGCCTAATTGTCACCGGAGCTTGGCCGGAGTTAAGATCGCGCGGCAGCGGACGGTGGCGCATGACACGGCGGTGGTTCCGAGCAAATTAGGCTGAATTAAGAGTACCAGGAGAGAGCACGGCTCACCACGATCACGACGGAAGTCTTGGCGAAGCTTGGGAAGGTCGGACGGCGTCGGAAACTTGCTCCACATCCGACGGCCGGACTTGGGGAAGACGATGCAATCCTTCCCCTCCTGGACTCCATAGCCAGCAGCGATCAACGAGGATGACGCGGGCGGCACGGCGGACCTCCAGAGCTTCTCACGGGAGCAGGGCATGGCCGGAGTCGACGGCGCACGGCGGCGACCCGTGTGACTAGGGTTAGGGTTGGAACTCGATTTGTTGCAGTGTGAGGAAGAGAGAGCAGGCGAGGCGAGCGAGTGAGGAGCAAGGCTAGATGCAGATGGCTCGTGTGAGCTTATCCGCGCGAAACAAGGGCACAGAGAGGAGGTGGCACGGCACGGCACGGCGTCGTCCTTCTGGCCGGAGGAAAAAGAAAGGAAAGAAAAGGCTATTTTCTGAAAAAACCCTAGAGTTTCAAGGAATTGCAGAAGCAGTGTAAACAGTCCCCTGGCTCCTGTTTTAAATGATTAGAGGACCTATTTGTGATGATTTTAATTGCAGAAAATCCCTTGGATGTGTAGGATTTCATTATGTTAGTAATTTCAACTTAGAATTTTGAATATTTGATGTATTTTGTATTCACTTAACATATAAAGTGAATTTGGTCATATTTGGACTTATTTACTTTAATAAAATGTGTGGCTTTACATTTATTTATTTTTATTTTGCATTAAAGCAACATGATAATACTCTGTTATGCTAGTATTTATTTGTGGATATTGGTTTTCAAATACTATAGATGATTTGATGGTTTGACTCCAAGATATAGGTAGATATGATATTCAAACTTGTGTTTTGATGCTTTAATAATTCCTGAGCAACTCCAAGTTGTTATCCAGCAATATATGCATGATTTGTTTACTGTGACGACTACAAAGAGTATACACCATGTTTCAATTCAAATACGTGCCAAGCACAAAATATGGCCCTAGTGGCTTTGACTTGTGATACCTGACAACTAAATCATGTGAGACATGATCAGATGTATGTGGATGCACAAATACAGATATCCTGCCTGAGGTCAGGTATGGTGCGATAAAATCATGAGAATAGAATCTTGCTTGGTTCCACATCTCATTCCAAAGATAAAGGATTGGTGCACACCTCTTAAGTAGGAATAATGCTTTAATGTGTGGAAGCAAATTGTTAGAACAACTGCTGACTAAATAGTCCATGTGTTTCAAATTACCACATGTCCAAAATTATCTCCTCTAAAGATTGAAATCTTGAATAAGACACGTGGTCTTTATCACGTGTGAAGTTGTGAACTCCTCTCAATTGAGACTTGTCCACACACATTAATTTAAGAGTTGACTCATGTGATGGTTAAATATACATTATAATCATATGGTTTTATGCTTTGGCTTTACTTTCTCCTAGATAATCATACTCCTAGAGAAACACCATAAACTACCATACCACTATCTTATTTGGGTGACTTAAGTTAAGTTCTTAAAGTCCCTGGTCTAGTATCCAACATCACTTGCCTCACCCTTGTGGTGAAGACATCCAGATTGATCCTAGCAAAGCTTTCTATTAGATGGCTATAGAAGAATGTATATGTACTTTATGACATCCTATTGCCTTATGCATACAAGAGAATTTGTTAACAAGATAATCAGTCTTGTCACCAAATTACTTCTTATAATACAAAGGTTGAGACGTACTGAATTATCTGACCTTCTGTTTATTTGTATATGACACTCAATTGTTTGAGCATACAAGAGTGGTTTGTTAACAAGGTGATTAGGCTTGTTACCAAACTACTGCTATATCACACAAACCTTGGAATATCACACTATTTGTAGAGAAGTTAATAAGAATAGATTTTGATATAGGAGTTTCCAAATACTAGTGATAGATTGGCATAATGCTTCTATGCATAACTAATCAATCCTTCTTCATAATCTTCTTGTTAACTTCCTTCTTTCTTGTGTTGTCTTCTCTTGTAGAATGATTTTGAGAAGGTTAGGAGATAAGAAGATAAGATAATCTTGATAGGATAAATAGATCTAGATTAAGATTTAGTTTGGACTTTTATCCTCCTTCCATATATTCCTTCTTTTCTTTTCTTTAGGATATGTACTTATTCGATTAATGGTGTAAGTCATACTCATCATTTGATTCATAGTTTCTTGTATTATTAGCTTGTAATCAAAATGTTTGAGAATTTAAATAAGACAAGATTTTGAAGTTTATAACACTCATGTTGATGTCTAAGTCTAATCCACTAATATCAGCGAAACCTCGGTGTAAGTTTCACAAGTTGGATTCCAAATTTTTAGTTACTCTTCAAACTAACGCATTCTCAACTAGCCTTTCGAGTGGTGGTTAAACACCCTATGACTTCGTTGAAATTTTTTGTTTCCCATATTTTCAGATGCATGCTATGCGAATGCACAAATCTAATTTAGCCCCTTTCTACTCTCTGAACTACGGGTCATTACAGGTGCCAAGCGAGCTCGGTTCAGGGGATGATTCGTCGCCATCGCTCCATGAAACCATTCCGTCCTTCAGCGGAGATCTACGGCGGCGGCGGGAGCTAGAGCTAGAGCTATGGCAGGCGGGGAGAGGAGAGGGACAGGAGCACGATCTATGTGGGCGATGGGGCTCCAACGGCTGTTTTGACCTGAACACCGGAGACCTAACGGCTGTGGTCTCCGTCCGTCAACGACCGTGCCACGTAGGACCTGACAGTGGAGCCCACCTGCCAGAAAAATGGTTAACACGACTAAATCCTAAAATCAGTGCTATGTGTCACGATGCGACCCCAATGCACGTAGTTATGTGACATTTTCCCCAAAAGTGGTAGTTTCGTAGCAATTCGACCCCAAATGTCGTAGTTTTTTTGTCTATGCCAATGCCTCCGGCTGCACTGTGCCGTGTACGATCGAGCGGCCTGGAGGCAAAGCGAGCGAGTAGGAAAAGAGCGGCCTGCAGGCAGTAGAAAATCGCATCGGTCGTCGCCTCCCTAGCCTTCACATCGATCATCCTGTCTCGGTGCACTCCAAGATAAAACGTACGAGCACTCAACTTTCCGTTACCCGTCCTGGATGTTTTTACAAATATGGCCACCTGCCCAATGAAATTGTCAAAAATAACCCCACTGAATTTTATTGTCAAAAATGGCCCTGACGGGATGTGGAGAAAGCGACACGTGTCTTACCGCCAACCCACGTGGCACGAAGTGACATTCCGCCAACGGGAAAGGCGGAAAGAGACTTTGTGCCAACCGGATTGGCGGGAAGTGACTTTGTGCTGTTTGGAGAAGCATCTGTTCCCCGACTTTGCGCCGAGTAAGGAAACAACACCTGTCTTTCCGCCAGTTGGTAAGGCGGGAAGTCACTTTCCGCCAACTGGGTCGGCGTCATGACACGTGTCGCTTTTTCCACATCTCGCAAGGCCATTTTTTACAATAAAATTCGGTGGGACTATTTTTGACAGTTTTATTGGGCAGGTGGCCATATTTGTAAAAAAATCCCCGCCCTGTTGATTCATCCGGTAATTCCGCTTGTGATTCGGGCCGTCCGCCGAACAGATCGACGGCGACGAGCGATGATGTGATGGATGGATGGAATGCATCCGCCTTCCTTCCGTGTTTGGCAACGCCGCGCAGCTACGAACGGTGGGCAGGAAGGAGACCGTTTGCGCACGGCGGACCGGCCGGTATTGGCTGGCGGCATGCCGGCAGGGCACGGCACGAGCGCCGTGCGTGATTACAGGTACGGCGTCGCGAAATCGACATCTCCGGCCGTGCGAATCTCGGCTCTGCGCCACTGATCGAGATCGGTAAGGTCGGTGGTTCATGCGGTGCACAGTGCGGCCGATCAACAGCAGGCAGACACGACGCGACTTCACGAGAGCGCTTTAAAGTGCCTGCTGTCAGCTCAGGTACATCACGGTGTAACCTGCGTGCCTACGACACGTACGGGAAGAACCCTATCAAAGGAGATCAGCTAAAGACCAGAATGACCGTGCCCAGAAATCAAAGACTTCGACGTTCGACAGCAAGTGCCACTCTGCCGTAGAAACATTTTTTGGTTGTTTTGGAAATCGGGGTTTCAACAGAAGTTTAATATCATCCAGGCTCATGCACAGTGCAGGACTTAGAGCATCTTCACCGGCGCTTCCAAATCGGTGTCCCAATTGGGGGGTGCCAGACACACGTCCGGCCAATTGGGGGTGCAGTCCGGCCACAGTGGCGCACCCCAAACAAGCACGCCAATTTTTTTTAAACATTCGTTCATAAATATTTCCGGCGGAATTTATACGAGATTTAACAAACTTACAATTTCGAATCTAAACGAGATTTAACAAACTAAACCTAAACTAGGCTGAGAGAAGGAGGCCTATGCTGATGCCGGCGGCAGGCTACAACTTCTCGCCAACCACTATAGGCGCCGGCGTCGACGAAGATGCATGTTCCACGACCCAAAGTCGGCGAAGAAGATGCCAAATCCCAGCGCTGGATCATCGAGAAACTTGCATTCCTCAATGATCTAGCACCGGAAGTTTGATCCGCTATTGCCGTCAGCTACGGCCTTTAGAAACATAGTCTCGGCTGAGCCGCTGAGACTTCTGGCTGTTGAAACATTTTTTGGCTGTTTTGAAAACGGGGGTTTCATCAGAAGTTTAACATCATCCAAGGTCATGCAAAGTGCAGGAGTCAGTTAACCATCAGAACTCGCAGGTTTTTCCAGTCACTCATTGTAAACTACTCCCTCTGTATCAAAATTTAAGACTTTCTAGCCTTTTTATATTTGTCCAAATTCGTTACTAAATGAGTGAATCAACACAGTAAAAGATGTCTATATACGGAGGTAGTAGGAAATAAACAGCAAACTGCAACACCCCTACAGAACACCATCTAGCTTTCCTCAAGGTGACGCAGCCCAGTTACTGTATAGAGCTAGGCGCCGACGGCGTTCGACAACTGTTAGCGATGGGGAGAGGAGCTTTGTGTCCAGGCAAATTCTCAGCATCTTTCCACGAGTGCGCTCCAGAAGGCGAATGCAATTGGTCCAGTGATAACCCACAAGTATAGGGGATCGCGTGTAGCCTTTTTGATAAGTAAGAGTGTCGAACCCAACGAGGAGCTAAAGGTAGGATAAGTATTCTCTTAAGTTCTATCAACCACTGATACAACTCTATGCACACTAAACGTTTACTTTATCTAGGAAATAATACTAGAGTGACAATACGGGTATGAGAGATAGCTTTGCGAGATAATAAATAACAAGAAAGTAAATGTTAGTGTTGCAGCAATAAAATACACTAAGTAACCATAAACTAACAGTACCTTGAATGTGGAAAAGTGGTGGTAATTGTGATGGCTTTGTCCAAGATTAATTACCGAATATATCGAGTTCATTGTCTTCGATGTAGTTTTCTATGTGGGAGAGGCTAAATATACATGCACTCCACTAATTGGGATTACAAGTACTATATGATTGGATTGTTAGAAAGCATCCGCGAATACTAACAATGCATTAAGACTTTCCCAACCATAGCCTTAAGTTTAATATCCTCTTACTCCCATACGTGTAACTAACCGGTTCGCGCCCTTAGTTTTCTGTCACTCCGGCAGGACTCCCCCCTTCGTTTACAAATACTACCAACCCCGTGATGTTTGATCCATGTGCGCACAAGTATAATGGACACCAAAGGACAGTACCATATCAACATACAACTTTAATGAACCAAAGACATTCAACCAAGCAATCAAAAGACAAATAAAGTACACAAACATGTCATAGATATAGGATAAATATTATAGCATCAAACAACATGTTTACATAGGACGGTACAGAGGTTTGTGGGAGGATGAACCACTGAATACAAGGGGGAGTTGGTGATGGAGATGGCGGTGAAGACGGCGGAGAGGCAGCGCGGTGGCGCAGGGCGGCGACGGCGCCGGTGGCGGCGGGGAGCTCCTTCCCCGCCGCCGGCATCATGGGGAGCGCCGCCCCTTAGCCTCCCTCCTTCATGGCTTCTTGGGAGCCCTACCCCATGGAGATGGGATCCATGGGGGAGGCAAAAACGTGGCTTTGGTGGCTGCAAATTCGTGGTATGGGTGTTCTCCACGAGTTAGGTTTCCTCCCATTATATACTTCTCGGATTCCCGTCATCCCATCTAGGGTTGCAGTGGGATGGCGATATCTCGGCCGTCCGGACTCGGATTGGGCCGAATTTTATGTCCAGATCCATTAGGAGAAAATTCCCTGCAACTTTCTATTTATTGAGTTTTCCATTTGACGTCGTCTTCGAGGTCAAACTGACAATCTTCGTAAAAAGTTCTTAGACAGATTTCAGGAAAGTCCCAATTCGACTCCAACAAGGTTTCCTCTTGTATTCTTGATAATTCCTACACATCAAAGTGTAAAACAAGAACATTGTGCACTTTTGCAACTATTAATAGGTTAGTCCAAATAAATCATAAACTTAATATAAAAACAAGTGCCAAAGGCATAATATTAACATGAAACAATCAAAAATTATAGATACGTTTTGGACGTATCAACATCCCCAAGCTTAATTCCTGCTCGTCCTCGAGTAGGTAAATGATAACAAAATAATTTTTGATTGTAAATGCTATGATCAGGTCTTTAACAATTGCATGATGTATGGATAATAAAACTTAGCAATCATGTTACCTAATGAAAAGTATCAACGAACTAAGAGCTCATAACATGAAATTTATAAACATCAACAAGATTGTAATGATCATAATAAAGCATGGTAGAGTGGTATCTCGCTTGCCCTTAATTGTGGAGCAAAACATAAATGCCAAGGCACCTCTGAAGTTCAAGTGAAGACTAGATGTAAAGATATCAAAGGTAAAAGCATCATAGTTATACCGCAGATAACCGCATTCTGGGACAAGCACATTACACTAAGAATGACAGTTATGCTCTCGAGGAAGTGCTCAAAGAAAGGATGATGACTCAACATTAAAATAAAAGATTGGCCCTTCGCAGAGGGAAGCAGGGATTAACATGTGCTAGAGCTTTTTATTAAAAACAGAAGTAAAAATTGTTTTGGGAGGTGGTTGTTCCTGTCAACGAATCAGCAATAGAGTTCTTGTTATCTTCCATACTAAACAAGTTGAGAGCGGTTCCGAGTTATTGATATTAGGCATTTATAGCATGCACTTTTATATAGCATGACACTCCTCCCAACCTTTGCTTTCACAAACCATGGCTAACCGAATCCTCGGGTGCCTGCCAACAATCTCATACCATGGAGGAGTGCCTATTTTATTTTACTTTTTAGATGTTATAATGGTCTAACCAGCTCTTTGCAAAATTAGTGACGAGCAGATGAAGCATGCAAGTCGGGGACTTAATTTAGTATGGAAGATAACAAACCCAACTACTACGTCCTCATGAGCTAAAAACAGTGTCACAAAATGAGAAGTATTTTGAAGGTTTTAAAGGTAGCACATGAAAATTTACTTGGAATGGTTTGAAATACCATGCATAGGAATTTATGGGACTCTTTGGGATAACTTGGTTTTAAGGATTTGGATGCACGAGCAGCATTCCCGCTCAGTACAGTGAAGGCTAGCAATAGACTGGGAAGCGACAATCAAGAGAGCAATAACCGTCATAATCATACTTGCGACAGAATAAAATTAACGGAGGCATAAAAATGATACTAAAACTCTGAGGCAAAATAGATCATCAAGGCTTAATTGACTTTTATTTTTCAGTCATGAACATGTGTGAGCATGTGCCAAGTCGATTCAAGTAAATCATTCAGAGGAGGATACCACAATTCCATACCATCTTATGAACAACAATGCATGTTAATATCAAAATAACATAATATGCACTATTAGCTAGTTGAGACTAACCATAAGAAAACATAAACCTAAACAGTATTATTCACACATCATTTTTAAGTTTCAACAAATAATCCATTAACCAAGTAAACATTGAAAACAGAGGATAAATAAAATATGTGACGATCAACTTATTAATGTAACCGGTGTTTGATGCTAAGATAAATAAATAATAAGATACAGACGCTCCAAGAACACACATATGATGTGAAAGAATTAAAATATAGTTTCACTAGAGATGACCTGATAATTTTGACGATGAAGAAGGGGATGCCGGCATCCCCAAGCTTAGACGCTTGAGTCTTCTTGAAATATGCTGGGGAGATCCATGGGAGCCTCCCCAAGCTTAAGCTCTTCACTCTTCTTAATCCTATTATATCACTCTTCTCTCTTGACCCTTGAAAACTTCCGCCACACCAAACTCAAAGTAAATCTCATTAGAGGGTTAGTGCACAATCAAAAACTCACATGTTCTGTAAGGACGCAATATGACCGTTACTTTAAACATTAGCTACAGCCACTGATGTTACGTGAAGCTCTTCCACCCAAAAAAGAATTCCACTCAACACTAGTAAAAGAGAGAATGCAAAATAAATGACATAATCTGTCTAAAACAGAACAGTCCGCAAAGACGAATTTTTTCGAGGCACTTACGTTACTCAGATCGAAAAACTTTGAACTAACGAAAGATGCATACATATATCAGGATTACGCACAAAAATTTCAGATTTAATTCACAATCTGGTGATTTTATGAATTTCGTACAGTGAACAGCAGAAATCTGTTCCTGCGCAGCAATCAAAATTTTAGCAACATCTTATCATTAGAGACTACTCTTGGCACAACAATGCATGAAAGTAAAGATACAAAGGAGTTGCTACAGAAGTAAACAAACTCCTTGACTCAAGAAAAGAAAAATTGCAGAAATAAAAATAATGGGTTGCCTCCCATAAGCGCTTTTCTTTAACGCCTTTTAGCTAGGCACTTATTGCAATACATAATATTTCCAAAGTGCTGCTATTAAACCAAATCAAATTTTGTTTTTAAGTTACAGAAAGGTTGCTTAAATGGCCAACTTCTAAATGAAAGGTAAGAACCATTAATAATCAAATGAAAACGCAAAGAGGCCACTCTTGCAACAAAAGTCAGAATCTGTCCAGAAAAACAGCAGCTGGCAAACGTAATTTTTAGGTGCTCTAAACATGTCCGAAATTTTAGCCAATTTTTGTGCATGCAGAGGATTCGGTGATACAACATCAGTAATTTTTACGTGATTTTTAGAGTTTCCAGTAAAATATGAAAAATCGCGCAATGAGCAGTAGATACCGAAAACAGAAAATCACTTTTTACATATGCATCAACTAAGCTAAAGGGTAAAACTTGGTACATTATTTTGATAAACTAAAAGACCAGAGGCTAAGCAAGACCTAAACATGCTAGCTACAGCAAGGAAAACTCTAAATAAAAATCAAAAGTAAAACCAAATAAAATCAAAATAAAGAACCAAAAAAGAAGCAAAACAAAAGAAAATATTTTTGTTGTTTTGAATTTATAAGTGAAAGTAAAGAAGCAATAAAACCAAATAAAGAGCCTAATAAAACTAAAGAAGGTAAAACCAAGACATATAAAAGCAATTATAATACAAGTTAAGACAATACATATCATGTGGACGGGTAATATAGAGTATGAACGAGACAACCTCATGTTAGTTGATGAATAGGGGGATGACTCGGGCATCCCCAAGCTTAGATGATTGTATCTTCTTGAATATGTTCTTGGGATGCACCTACACATCCCCAAGCTTGAGCTCTTGCGTCTTCTTGTTCATCTTATATCACCATATTGATTAGATCTTATAGGCTACATCCACATAAAACTTCACAAAACTCATTAGTAGGGTTAGTACTCATTAAATAAAATCCACTCATGTTCAAGCATTGACAAGTTTTATAATCTTTACTCAACATTAGCCACTGTATATACTAAGGTGTTCATGATTTCCGTTGTCCGTCGAAAAACTAATGAAACTAACAACACCAAGTACAATATTGAATAAACAAAGAAATCTGTCAAAACTGAACAGTCCGTAAAGATGGCATTCAACGAGATAGTTAAGTAGCTCAAATCGAAAAACTTTTAACTAATGAAAGGCAGATCATAATCTCAGTTTTACGCACAAAAATTTTCAGGTCAAAATACTATTCTGAGATTTATCACGATTTTTTACAGTGAAGCACAGGAATCTGTCTAAATTGAACAGTCGGTGAAGATCGAATTTTTCGAGACAGCTACGTAACTCAAATCACAAAAAGTTAGTCTAATGAAAGAAAGATAATAAGCATTACTTTGCACTCAAGAAATTTCAGATCAAGATCACGTTCTGGTGATTTTAAACATTTAATACGGTGGAGCACAGAAAATCTGTTTCTGGACAGCAAAGTAAAACTATCAACTTCTAATTAACTAGAGATTATTATTATCATTTATTTTTATGTACAGAGGTATATACACAATATTTACATGTTTTTGGATGAGAAGCTTCCATGGAAAGATTTGCTTTGGTTTCATAGGCATGAACACAAGTGTTCAAGGTCGACCCCCACTTAACCATTGCTCATCTTTCCAATCACTCTCTTTTTGAAAACGTTTTTAGATAACAAGTACAACTAATTTTTTTATAATTCGTATTTCTACCCATACTAAGATAGAAAACAACTTAAAACTGAAAATAAAAATTACTTAGAGATAAAGCAAACAAGTGCACACAAGAATATTCACCTACGCTATGGCTCCCGGCAACGGCGCCAGAAAAGGTCTTGATAACCCACAAGTATAGGGGATCGCGTGTAGCCTTTTCGATAAGTAAGAGTGTCGAACCCAACGAGGAGCTAAAGGTAGGATAAGTATTCTCTCAAGTTCTATCAACCACTGATACAACTCTACGCACACTAAACGTTTACTTTATCTAGGAAATAATACTAGAGTACAATACGGGTATGAGAGATAGCTTTGCGAGATAATAAATACAAGAAAGTAAATGTTAGTGCTGCAGCAATAAAATACACTAAGTAACCATAAACTAACAGTACCATGAGTGTGGAAAAGTGGTGGTAATTGTGATGGCTTTGTCCAAGATTAATTACCGAATATATCGGGTTCATTGTCTTCGATGCAGTTTTCTATGTGGGAGAGGCTAAATATACATGCACTCCACTACTTGGGATTACAAGTACTATATGATTGGATTGTTAGAAAGCATCCGCGAATACTAACAATGCATTAAGGTTTCCCCAACCATAGCCTTAAGTTTAAGGTCCTCTTACTCCCATACGTGTAACTAACCGGTTCGCGCCCTTAGGTTTCTGTCACTCCGGCAGGACTCCCCCTTCGTTTACAAATACTACCAACCCCGTGATGTTTGATCCATGCGCACACAAGTATAATGGACACCAAAGGACAGTACCATATCAACATACAACTCTAATGAACCAAAGACATTCAACCAAGCAATCAAAAGACAAATAAACTACACAAACATGTCATAGATCATAGGATAAATATTATAGCATCAAACAACATGTTTACATAGGACGGTACAGAGGTTTGTGGGAGGATGAACCACTGAATACAAGGAGGAGTTGGTGATGGAGATGGCGGTGAAGACGGCGGAGAGGCAGCGCGGTGGCGCAGGGCGGCGGCGGCGTCGGCGGCGGCGCGGGGAGCTCCTTCCCCGCCGCCGGCATCATGGGGGAGCGCCGCCCCTTAGCTTCTTGGGAGCCCTCCCCCATGGAGATGGGATCCATGGGGGAGGCAAAAACGTGGCTTTGGTGGCTGCAAATTCGTGGTATCGGGTGTTCTCCACGAGTTAGGTTTTCTCGATTTATATACCTTCTCGGATTCCCGTCATCCCATCTAGGGTTGCAGTGGGACGGCGATATCTCGGCCGTCCGGACTCGGATTGGGCCGAATTTTATGTCCACATCTATTAGGAGAAAATTCCCTGCAACTTTCTATTTATTGAGTTTTCCATTTGACGTCGTCTTCGAGGTCAAACTGACAATCTTCGTAAAAAGTTCTCAGACAGATTTCAGGAAAGTCTCAATTCGACACCAATAAGGTTTTCTCTTGTATTCTTGATAATTCCTACACATCAAAGTGTAAAACAAGAACATTGTGCACTTTTGCAACTATTAGTAGGTTAGTCCAATTAAATCATAAACTTAATATAAAAACAAGTGCCAAATGTATAATATTAACATGAAACCATCAAAAATTATAGATACGTTTTGTACATGTCATCCAGCATCGACGGTTCCTTGTACAGGGATAGCCGGCGATTCAATACCTTAGGGCGCATTTGGTAACCTGCAGACGTCCAGACCAGGCCCGCCAGCTGCAAAGTCGTGGCGTTTGGATGCCTGCACGAGCTCCCGGGCCAAGCCAGCATGCCCATCAATGCAGCCTCCGGCCAGGCCCGAGAGGCACGCTCAGATCGACCGTGCCCCTGGAGCCAGGCTCCCGGGGTGCGACCTCGAGAAACGCCGCGTGGGAGCTGCTGCAGGCGCCGGGGAGGTCGAGATGGCGCGAGGACGAAAAATGCGGCAGGAGAAATTCGGTCACCGCCGCTCAATTTCCCCTCACCGGCGCACTATTTCGCCTCCCTATTTAGTTCCTCCGCGCCGGAGAACCAAATCCAAAACACCATTTCTCCCCCCCCCCCTCCCCCCTCTTTCGAGCTCCATGGCTATGGCGAAGGAGGGGTGTTCTTCTTCCAAGGCGGGAGAAATTCCGTCGTTGGAGCTCGTCGTCAGCAACTCTTCTCCTTTTAAGGTGGCGGGAGAGGTCGACGGCGGCACGAATGCTTGGCGCAAGGAGGTGATGGATTTGAACAAGGCGGTGCTGGATCTCGTCGGTGGCAACTCTCCTCCTACGACTGCGACTGTAAGAACCTCTATCCCAAGTTCTTCTTTTAGATGTGTGGTAGATTAAATGGTACTCTAGATTACGGTAGCGTCATAGTGTGCAATTCTCTGTTAGATCTTAGCTTTAGTCCGGCGTACTATGATCTTCTTATTCGACATAGTTGCTTTGTAAGATTACATTTTGTTCATCCTAACTGTAGGACATCTTTTGGCCCAGCTCACCGGATCCTGATCTGTATGCTCCATCAGTTCGGCATGCTCTACCTGACATGAACATAGTCCGTCTTAGGTTTTCTCTTCCGGCCGATGAGTCTGCGAAGCCGACTCAAACGGCAATGCAGTTTCTCTTCGTTTTACTCAACGACCTCAAATGGTGTTGTCAGCTTCAATGTCCCTGTTAATTCTGAATAGGGTTTGTGAGCTCGTCCACAAGGGGATCCATTTTGATAGAGGGTTTAAAGAGCACTACATTAACAGAGTGAGCAATGATGTTCTTAACTACACTGGGATTACTGTGAGCACTACGCAGATTTACAACCATCTGTGGAAGTGCAGACAGAGGTGGATTAGGATCACTCGCCTGACCAAAGTTGAGGGGGTGATTTGGTGTGAACATTCGACGACCTTGATGATGGACGACGATAAGTTGATTGCGCACACGACGGTGAGATCATGTGTTCTACCCCCTGAATCTCGTTGTCTCTTTTTCGCTTGTTCCACATGAACCACAACTAACATTCTACTACCTTAATCTTAGGAGCATTCCAAGGACGAGGAGCTGCTGAATAAGCCCATCACCAACTATGCACAGATGAAGACTATCTATTCAATGACGAACATGCCAGCTCCTACTGTCTAAAGTCCGACCATAGTGATCCAGGCTTTGAACTATCTTGCCGATCACGAAGATGAGCATTGCCTCTACGCGGACATGACGAACATGGAGAGGAGATCCTGGTTGCGTGCCTACTGCCACCAGCAGTACGCCATAGCCCCTTAGAACACCACTAATATGTTTCTTTCCTGGGCTGTAATATTTTGGGAGGTGTTATGTGTTAACCTCTGCACTTATGAACTTGAGAAGAAGCACGACGAGTTCGTGCTTCACTCGTGCTGCGAACTATGCTATGATCATCATGAACTACATATGCTGGAGTAGTATATTGTGAATTTTTATGTGCTATGTTCAGTTTGATTCTATCTATTACTTATTGAGTTCGTGATGGGTAACCTCACCAGTAGTGGTAAGAGGTAACCACATCATATCATTGCATGGAACCAAACAACGAGTATTTGCACCCAGCACAACCGAAATGGCTCTTTGCACACAACCAAACATGAAGCTCATGTTTTTCTCCTCGTGTAAGGAATGGACCATCGAGCAACCAAACGACATGCATAACATGGTCTAGAGGCTGCATAAATGATACCCAATGATGCTACTATGACAGGCGCGTAGTTGACGAGGGAATCTTGATGCGGTGTTGCTTCTTCGCTCCCCTGACAACGGCGCCAGAAAACGGTCTTGATGGCCCTTCGCATGGTACCTGCGTGAAAAGTAAATGGGTTAGGTTGAGACTCCAAGTGCAGAGTGTATGTAGTAGTGGAAGACAGTTTTCCCCACGAGGGGTGACTCGAGGGTTTAATATCGAACTCTCGGGGAACCAGTATTTCAGGTGTTATCTCCTTATCCTTCTCTTGAGAACCTGCAACAAAATAAATTGTTTTGTGCACTCAACCTCACCAAGTGGTTGTCAAGCACAAGGTGTGAGAATGATAATAAAATAAATATGCAAACAGTAATAAATATGCAATGATGGTGGAAACAATGATAAATGATATTTTTGGGTTTTTTATGATGGATGCAAGATGTAAAAGTATTTTTGTATTTTCGGATTTAATAATGGCAGCAAACAAAAGTGGTGATACAAGTGTTGGAAAGGTGTTTCTTATGATTAAAAATGGATCGGGGTTCATGGTTTCACAAATGCACTCTCTCTTGATAACGTGGTAGACAATGGAACACTAAAATTAACATGTAAGATGGCAAGACATGGTTTGACAAGTTATTAATAATATAGGCATCACGTCCTAACATAGAGATCTCAAGTATAAGTTGTTCTCTCTTATGCTCCACCAAGATGCGAACTAAATCATAACACCTTAGTAATTAAGATAAATTAGAGCATAGCAATAAGTTCAATGACATGAAGTTAAAATAAGAACATGCTAGATCTAGTCATGGAGGTAGTGGCCAAGGTCACATCCACTCTCCGGTAGCATGGTATTTTTGTTTATCCCTAGTGAGGCAACAAAGTAAGGTAGAAAACCCAAGTGGATCGCAGAACTATCTGTCACGTTCACTGCACTAGCCACCCCCGTTACTCCAACTAATGCACATGTTCCCCCTCACATGCTTTCATAAACATGCTTGATCATGACAAGTAAATAAGAACGGAGTACATAATATGCATCTACTTTCATAACTGAAACAAAACCATTGCAATCTCAAACATGTATTAACTCATAATAAAGATCCACCACAAAGGAATTACATAGATGACCGTAATCATGTTCAGCAGCTCATACGGTACTAATTAGTGAAGCTCATAGAGAGGAGAGATACATAAGTTACTTCCACAAACCCATAGTCCAGGGGTGGACTACTCCCTCTTCATCATGGTGTCGGTGGAGATGTTGTTGGAGGGGAAGGAGACAACGCCGGCAGCGCCCCGCCGGAGTTTTCCCCCTCCAATCTTCAGCTCCAGGTCTGTGTTTCGTGGTTTCTGTGTTTCGGCGGCGCTCCCTTTCGCGAAAGCCCTGGGGGGGTATATATAGTCGTTTTTAGGTCAAGACGAAGTTTTGAGAAGAAGGATCGACGGCAGCGGAGGCCCGAGGGCCAGTTTGGTGGGTCCCACGCGGTCAGGGAATCTGGCCGCGTGGGCCCACCCCTTTCGGCCTTCTGGTCTTCGTTTTTTCGATTCCGTTGCGCCTACGTTTCGTTCCTTCCAAAAAAGTTATCCCCGTAAAATCTCAGGTCATTATGACGTGATTTGGTCGCCTGAAACGTAAAAATATAGAAAAAGGGGTTTTCTGACAGTGCAGGGTTAATTCCAGAAAAATGGGGGAGTTGTTAATTATCCCCAAAACTCAATATAAATCATGAATATAACCCTTATATGATGCAAATAACATGGAATAACATGTAATGAAATGTAAAGTTCATGTATGCATTTTACATGCATCAATAAGCCAGACCAGACCCTCCACAGCCTAGTCTGGCTCGGCGCGAAAGGAGCTGCAGGCTACCAAACGCGCCCTTGATAACCATGGACCAGATTGCCTTCATGCTCGACCAACATCCACCCTCAAAGGCTGAAAAGCACAAAGAGTTTCGCACATTCCATAAGCTCCATAAGAGAACCGTTGCAACCATATTATGAATCTTATGCTTTTCAGAAAGCCAAAAAGTGCAAACTGAATCAATATAAAAAATATTGTCAGTCTGTGTGACTTTAGAGTTATCCTGCAAACAGTTCCGAGCAACCACACAGTTGAAAAAAGGATGCAAGCAGAATACACATGCAGTATCTTAGACAAATCTTTGTTTTTGTAAATTATAAGAAGTGAGTAGTTTATTATGCAACAACAACCACAAAAAAAACATGAATACGAATATCCTAGACTCTATGAGAGTATTCAGAAACAATCTCTCCAAAGACAATCGAGTAAAATAAAGATGATGTATATACTCCATCTTTCGCATATTTCCAAAAGGGATGGTCTGGTGAATTCCTTAAAGACAATTTAGTAACAATAGAATGGAGCTCATGCCACCTATCCATAGCAATTTGATCAACACACCGTTTGAACGTAAACTTGAGTTTAACCCCATAGTGGCACCTGTCTCATTCACAATTTGAAACAAATCAAACTTGGAAATTGCTAAACAACAGCCCCGATGCCACTAGACTCGGTCCAACCACATTTTGGGCCCAAATTACAATATTTATAGTAATGTTTTTTACTTATTTGTGAATTATTTTTCTCAAACTATAATCCTAACGCGTATAGTTTTGCATCAATTAGTTGTGATAGAAAACCACATTTGAATGTTGCTGACGTTAATTATATCATTCTTTATTATACTATTACAGGGTTTATCAACAAAATCGTGTCATGATAATTATAAACCTTTTGTCATACAAAAGTACCCCATGAATTATTTTGATATTTACGTAACATATAGGGTGTTTAATTTTATGTGTATATGCATCATGTGTTCAACTCTATTTTGACATACTTAATATACTGGTAGAGATCTGTAAAGTGTACAGTTTAATAAATAAATATATTAATAGTAGTTTCTCGTGTATGATTAGGTAAACACATTTACATAAACTTCTAAAGTACCAATTGAAATATCAAAAATGGTCTTGCAAATTTGATTTGGTGATAAGTTTTTTTTAAAAATCACAATATATTAATATACAAGCTAGCATGCCGCCTCATTAAAAACCTTCCAGTCCCCTTAGATACCATGGTAAGGAAAAGAGTGCGTAAGAAACTTGCAGCTCAACCGTTCACGGCAGTTACATCATTAGCTATTACAGGTACGAGAAAATCCGGAGGTTCACCATGCCAAACACCCTGGCTCACCTCAATAAACTTAGCCAATTCATGTGCAACCAAATTTGCCTCCCGAGGGCAGTGCTGAAATCTGACACGTGCAAAACTTCGGCAAAGGAAAGTGCATTCCTCATATATTGCTGCCGCAGCTCCTAGAGAATTGTCACCATCTTTCATGATATCGACAACCTCCATACAATCTGCTTCAACTGTCAAATTGTTGCAACCCAAGTCTCCCGCGAGAACCAGCCCGTCTCGCAAGGCGCACGACTCAGCTGTAGCGGCATCCTCCACATTCAGAAGACTTCGTCTATTCCCAGCAACAAAGGATCCCAAGTGATCGCGGATTACAGCACTTGTACCTCCAGTGCCAGTGTCCACATTGAAAGCTGCGTCTATATTGAGTTTAACAAATTCTGTCGTAGGTTTCAGTCACCCATGTCGTTGTATCGGACCGGCACCCATCTTCTTTATTTGCTTGTAATTCAGCGACAAGGCGATGATGGATTGAGCTGATCTCGCTGGTGTTTGGATTGCTTCGCCGTGAGTCACCTTACTCCGTTCCCACCACAAGTACCAGCAAGTTACGGCAGCAATGTCACATCTTCTAACCTCAGGAATGAGTGGCACCACCGCGGTGTCCAGCAGCAATGTCTCCAAGATTGTGGCGCCCTGCAATTCTAGCATAGCCGCATCTTCGAGTATTGGCAGCATACCCATCTTAGACCAAACCTCCTTAGCTCTCACACATTTGAAGAACGCGTGTGAGACACTTTCACAATCAACATTGCACATGGGGCATTGACTCGAGATTGGGATGTGTCGATTAGCCAAAATTCCGTTACACGGGATGGCTCCAAGCAATGCACGCCAGCAATGGATTTTAATTTTTGCTGGGGCTTTCAGGTTCCACAACGACTTCCAGACAGGGTTGGCCGCCGAGGTACCATAGGGTCTTGTTCTCCTCAGTTTCCGTCCGTGCTGAGCATCCCACTCGACATGATATGCCGACTTAACAGAATGGCGCCCATTTTTATTAAAATGCCACACAGGGAAGTCTTGCATCATGCCCACAGCTAGAGGTATCCGCAAGATCCTCACCACATCAACAGACCAGAACATCTCTCTGATAAACTCCTCTCTCCACATTCCTGTTTCAGTATCAATCAACTCAGAAACTTTTGTCAACACAATATTGCCTCTATGGGTCATTATTTTCCGAGATGGGCTGGTTGGGATCCAGCAGTCCTCCCAAATGTTGATATTCTTGCCATCTCCTACTCTCCAGATATGCCCTTTTTTAAACGTATGGATGCCAGACCATATACTCTGCCAGTTATAGGAGCTACCTTTTTTCAACTCGGCATTAAGAAGATCACCTGAGGGGTAATATTTCGCCCGAAGAACTTGAGCACACTGGGAATCCGGTTCAGATAGTAGTCTCCAGACCTGTTTAAAGGTTAAAACACTCTAGATCTCGAAACCCCATACCACCTTTCATCTTCGGGATGCACATCTTCCACCAAGCAAACCAGTGCATATGTTTCTGTTGGTCATCATATCCCCACCAGAACTGGGACATTGCTGAGATTATCCCTTTACAGATCTGTTTGGGAATAGCTTGAATTACAGCCTTGATAAGAGCTTCCTTCCCTCCAAAAGATAGCATTTTTTCCTTCCATCCACGAAGCAACTTACACACTCTGTCAATAAGGTGTTGAAAACAGTCCGTTCTATCAACCCCCACTAGAGGTGGTAGCCCTAGGTATTTATCCGTAATTGCCTCCGTCATGATGTCCAGGATGGTGCACACTTCAACCTTCCTGTCAACATTAGTACATGGGCTAAAGAAAATGCTGGATTTAGCCACGCTCACAAGCTGGCCGGACGAAGTATAGTAATCATCTAGCGCTCTCTTCAGACTCAGCGCATTAGAGCTATCCGCTTTCATCAAAATCAGTGAGTCATCAGCGAATAATAAATGAGAAATAGATGGGGCGTTTCGACACACCTTTACCCCTTGTAGATTTCCCTGATCCTCTTCACACGAAATAAGACTTGTAAGGCCTTCCGCACAAAGGAGAAATAAATATGGGGACAAAGGATCCCCCTGTCGGAGACCTTGTGAAGGGGAAAAGAAGTCCGACAAGGAGTTGTTCAATCGAACCTGATAACGAACAGAGGTGACACAAGCCATGATTAGATCAACCCAACTCTCAACAAAACCCAGCTTCATCATGATCAATTTCAGGAAATTCCATTCCACTATATCGTATGCTTTGTGCATGTCCAATTTTACAGCACATGTTCCATAGCTTCCCACTCTCCTATTCTTGATCGCATGGTAACTCTCAAAAGGCACAAGAAAATTATCAGAAATAAGCCTCCTAGGAACAAAAGCATTTTGCATGGGAGAAATAATATCCGGGAGAAAAACCTTCAATCTTGCCGCTAAAAGCTTGGATATTACCTTGTAAACAACGTTGCCAAGACTTATAGGTCTGAACTGGGACATGCTCTCGGGATTATTTATTTTTGGTATTAAGACAATTGTTGTGTCATTCCAACTTTCTGGGATCTTTCTTGAGTTAATAGCCAGCAACACTTCATCAGTGAGATCCTCTTGAATTAGGCGCCAATATTTTTTGTAAAAAATTGCGTGTAGCCCATCTGGCCCAGGTGCCTTCAGATCTCCAATGTTGAATAAGGCCTTGTTCACCTCCTCCCGCGTGTAGGCGGCAGTTAGCGCCTCATTCATTTGTACGGTAACACGGGGCTGCACTTTAGCAATCACATCAGGAGAAGGCACCTGCACCTCTGATGTGAACAAAGTGGTAAAGTAATTCCTCGCCAAATCTTGAAGGCCGAGTTCGTCTTCAACCCAATCACCAGTCTCTTTTTCAATCGTTTCACAAGGTTTGATTTTCGCCTAGATGAGGCAAACCGGTGGAAGTAAGCTGTATTTTGGTCTCCATGCTTCAGCCAGTCAAGCCGGTTCCTTTGGACCCAATATAGTTCTTCTTTTTCTAGCAAATCTTCAATTTGTACTTGCAGCTCTTTCTGTTGATCAAGGTTATACTCATCCAATGGGCCAGACATCACTTCATCTAGTTTTTTCTGGAGCTCCCGCAATTTTGTGCGGGGTCCCTTCAGTACTTCTTTATCCCAACAGTGAAGTGATCGATGGACATCACCGGTAGCTTCCACAAAAGAGGCCCCCGGCCTAGCTTTGGCACGCTCCCATGCCGCCTCAACGGTAGAGTCCACCGTTTCCTCCCGAAGCCACCTTGCCTCAAAGCGCCTCGGCCTAGAAGGACCAGCCGGTCTTGAGCCTGCATAGTAATCAGTGTTAATAACCAGAGCTCTATGATCAGATTTACCAAACTCCTCATGAACCACCGCAAGCTGGGGGAACAAGTCAGCTCCAAGAGGATTAGCAGCCACTCGATCCAACCGCTTCCGGATCCTACCACGACGCCAGGTGAAGATGTCACCGATATAACCCATGTCATCCAGAGAGCACTGCGAAAGAGCATCTCTGAAAGCTTGCATACATCGCTTGTCAAATAAAAGGCCAGACACAAAATCAGACAAGGAAATCCCGTTAACACTAATTTGAGTTTAAACATTCACATGAGACAGAATAACAACCAAACAAAACATGTCGTCGCTTATCGGATAGATTTATTCGTACGTGTTATATACATGATATTAGACCATTATATCGTGTTGGGACTCAAAACTGATATTTTTCAAGTACTCAATATCTATTATATAATTAAAACACAGGTTAACCAACGGTGAAGATTTACCACCGTAAATTTAGAAGATCTCAACGATCCAGATTTTGACAATACGAGCGGCCGGAACAAACGTCTAAACGTACGATACGATGGCACGACTAGACGTACGAGTCGATTTGTATTCTAATTGGAGTCCACCACGTCATTTTCTTATCAGAGTCCGGTATCCACACGATGATACGAGATCCGGACGTAGCAGCGATATAAAGATGCACATAACCTAAAACCTAACCAATGCTAGGTTGGATCATATCTGCCGGAAGCAGGAGCAAAGCGAGACAAGATACCTGTCGTCGTGTATCGACAGCAGCGAGGAGAAACAATGGAGCGGCGAAATCCATAGCTTATGCAAGGGGACCAGTGAAGTTGGCGGAAGAAGCTGCGCGGCCCGTCCAGCCTGCCTGCCATGATCTGGAACCAGTCAGCTCTCCATGCATGCACTGGAATCCTCTCATCTACTCCCTCCGTTTTTTAATATAAGATGTTTTAGCATTTGTCCACATGCACATGTACACAAATGTATGTAGACATATATTAGTGTGTATGTTCACTCACTTTAGTATGTATCTAGACAACATGTGCAACACATAAAACATCTTATATTAAAAAACGGAGGGAGTACGTGATAGCAGCCCGTCCAGGTTGCATGAGGTGATCTCGGCCGGCGTGAGTCTGGCAGATCATTTTTTATGTATCGATCAACTCGGCCAAACCAAGTGCACTTCTGATCTCTTGACCTGAATCCAATTGATTCACTTACCTGCCGTCACAATTTTGATTCATTAAGCTGGATCAAGAGAAAGAAAATAATCTTTCTCCCCGTCTCCTCTTTTCATAACAAAGAAATTGTCTTCATCTGATGGCAGCGATCGGCGGGAGTTTATGCTATCAACGGCGCCAAGTTCCTACAGCCATCCAGCGCAGCCATGGATTAAAATCTCCCTTTACTCGGCTTTCAAGTATTCTAATCTTAGGCAAGTAATTTATGTTCGTGTTTCAGATCTGTGTGCTCCGGTTAACCTGAAAAGGGTTGCATTCAAATAGCGTCTGTAATATATTAGCTTTCAGGTATTTTCTGATCAATTGTTCTTGAACCCGGTCCTTTGATTCTGAATTAGCATGGCTTCTATATCTGCTGAGTACATTGAATTAATTGTTTTTTGTCAGAGTGAATTCCTTTCTTAAATCTGGACGTCTAATCCACGACTTCCTTATTCCTTCGATTGATACTTATAATTGATTGCTTAGAGGAAGAGCATGATAAAAAGAGATTAACTCAGCAGATTTATGGAATATTGTCGGGTCTGGTGTACACCAAGAAGAGGTAATGTTTATATTTTTCTCCTGAAATTGTTCTCAACATAGACATCTTTACAGTGAGCTGTAGAGAGTAGGATGAAGTTTCAAAACTTGGAGATCCTAAATTTTAAGAGTAGCCTAAAACTGTACCCTGAGTTGTTATTATGAACAAAACTTGGATGCAAACAAATGCACCAAATAACAAGCACACAAGGAATTAATGTTTTAGTCTTAATTAGTCAAAAAAAATCAATTGTATTTACTTAGAATTGGCTGCACATTACAGGAATCATATGCATCTCTTTCCGTGTTATCACTTAGGCCTGCTCTTCAGTGTTTCAAAAACGAGGTTAATTTTGTAGGGGAGAAGGTTGCATTATTTTGCTTGCTCCCAGCTCTACTTTTCAGATGCAGCCTGCAGGTCATTGTTTAGCTAAATCATTCAAGTCTGTGGTCATCAATCCTTCATGGATAGTTTAACTATTCAATTTTTTTTGGTGAGTGGCACTTAAGTTCACTTCGCAGTATGATATTTAAAAGTTAGTAATTATTACTTAAAAGGCATGCTTTTGTTGTAGATTTAATTTTAATTCATTTGAATGACATTAAGATGTGAAATTGTGGAATTATAACATGTTCCCTTTTTTATTGATGCGGATAGAGTTGGTTATATTTATCGGAATGCCGAAGAGATCAACCAATACCTTGAGACGAAACTGGATTGGGATGTAGGTCACTTAAAATGCATGAATGTTGGGTACCTCTAACAAAAAATATACATGGAAAAAATATAATAGCCCATTTTTTGGAGAATTTTGTGAGCGATATTTTGACATTTCAAAAAATCTGAAAAATATTCTAGATGGAGACAATGATGTATTCTATCAATACGCAAAATTTCAAATCGAAATACATTGTATTCTAGCCTGTGTAAAAATGACAAATGTGAAGATTCTAAGTAGTGAATAGTACACTAATCTGAATCTCCCAAATTTATCAGATTTGTCTTTTTTGTGTGGCTCAAAATACAAAGTGTTTCGAATTTATATTTGCATGTCAGAAGAATACAATATTATATTATTCACAATATGTTTCAGAATTTTTTGAAACTTTGAAATGTTGTTTTCAAATTTTTCAAAAAAAAGGCTACATGTAGCCCGGGCTATAGTTGGACTTTAGATCCTCTTCCTTCTTTACTCTCCCTATAGACAATCTATCTATTAATATATAACAACAAGTATCTGCAAAAGCAAAATTTTATTCATGAAGGCAATGATGTAATTATGATGGCTTGGAAATAAAATGCGCAGGCAGATTTTCCCTTATAAAAAACTCTTTGGTTCAATGAATTGCATATTAGTTCTGATATAGGGACGGATAAATCAATATAAAATTATATAAGGACAAAACATGCAACAAAGGAATAATATAACGGTACTTGGTGATTATATCCCCATATCATATTAGATCTCTTATAACTTTGGGTTGAATCAAACAACAATAAAAAATAATGGAACGAACATCTGAGAAAGAAATATATAGGTACTTGGTGAATCTAGCCGCGCAAATGCGCGGGCCATCCAGCTAGTTTTTTTGAAAATAATGGATGGCCCTGGGCGGTCGCCCTCTGTGCCCGGGCAATGGGCCGACCCTGCATGCCACAAATCCAGCAAAAACTTAATATTTTCAGTCGTAGAAACATAACACACCGTCCTGTGGTCATTCTGGCATGATTAACCAGACGGAATCACGCATAAGACACAGGAAAACTTTCCTTCAAACAAAAAAGACACAGGAAAACCTAGAGGTGCATATGTCGTTCGTAGGCATGAGACACAAATGCTCACACATGCTTGCTCGAATGAATGCTACCCGCACTACTTCACTAGCTAGGTTCGGAGCATTACTAGACAGAGGCGTGGCGGACCTAGAGCAGAGACGGCCGGGGTGCCATGCTAGAGAAATAGGTGCACAGATGGCCAAAAAACTTAATTTCAGGGGTGCACATGTGGTGAAAATCTGGATTTATACAAAGAAAATAGTATTTTGGGGTGTCCTGTGCACCCCCAAGCTCCACATGGATCCGCCAGTGGCGCCATGCTTGCATGACTAGGTAGGTAGCTTCCTCTTGACAGATCAACTCATTCCTCCTTGCCAACACAACATTCTCTCTTGATTTTTGCATTTCTGCATGCAGGGGGGACCGGTCTATATATAGTTTAGAATCATTCCACCTTGCCAAGCCAACATTCTGTCTTGAGCAACAGGGTTCCGGCCCGTGAAGACATTGGTCGCAGTTAACAAACTGCTCTATTTATGTGGACTAGCTTAGCTTGTCTTGAATTGCCGACTCCATGAGAGTCCATGAGTTGGTTTACATTGGGTAATTAGCTGGATGCAGATCTAGGTGTTCATAGCATTGGAGGTACCACTGATTACATGTACAATGTATGTACAACATAACTTCGATAGATGGGTTCAAATTATGCGAAGATTACACTACAAATAGTATATTTGGCCTAAATATCATTATTATTTCAACAAATAGTACTAAAGTAGCCTTTAAACTATTTGACAACAGCGTTATGTATATGGTGTAATCTATTTTACATTTCTATGGGGGTGCCATGGCACCCATGAATCCCCAAGATCCGCGTGTTGCCAGTTTTCTCTACCACTAGTTGTCTGCCCAGAATAATAGAATGCATTTGTATGGATTAGAGTGTGGCTGTTTTTTTGGGGGGATTTCTAGCTCTCAATCGATGGGTTTCTCGTTAAGTCTTAGTCGATGGAGTCAAAATGTCAATACACGCTTTGCGCGTCGGGCGTTAGATTAAGACTTAACAAGAAACTAGTCGATTGAGACCCAAAAGTACCCCTTTTTCTAGAGGGATACTTTTATTCATGATTGTTCCTAACTAAACAAAGGTTTATATATGTATTAGAACATTTATTTTCTATTTAAAAATGAATTTATCGACTATCATTTTTTTCTTCAAGGCCGGGTTTTATGATGTATCAGACTCTAATTTCTAAAGACGAATTTATGAAAATTTATTCTGGCCTCTAGTACTACTATATTTAAGCATGTTCCTAATCAATTTTCAAGGGTCCCTTCGATTATAAGAAAAAAACAAAAGAAAATCCGAGGATTCGAATTTATTGATTTGGTTACTGTACCACCGTTTGACTCGTAGGTGCAAAGCAAAGGAAACAGGTTTGCTCGCCACTGCAAGAAAAAGTGAGAAATTTTAACATCCACCAACACCACTTTTAGGGTATTCCCATGTCTATGGGTACCCTTCGGCTTTGAGCACGGTACGACTGAAGAATGGGTATTTTTGTTGTACTAGTGGGCAAGCATATGAGTTTGGCTGTCACTGCAGGAAAATGAATAGAACCTTTAACATCCACCAACACTACTTTTAGGGTATTCCAGGGTCGATGGGTACGTACCCTTTGGTTTTGAACATGATAGGGCTGAAGACGCATGGGTGGGTGCCCTCATGGGTTTGGTAAAGCTCGACCTGATGCAACCCAACTCGATTGACATATTCCTATGTTGTATATATTTTTTCTTGCTTAAAGTCTAAACATGCTGGCTAAACCATGCATGCACCGATGCCTGGCTCAATGCTACAACTGCAACCTGGTCACACGGTTGGTACAATATAACCATAAATCCATAATATAGGACATGATGCATTTTATGGGTTCAGAACTTCCAGATGCATATACTCTGTAACTGGACACCCGTACTTTTTGCAAGAATTATGTCAATCTTAGGAGTTTGCATAAACAATATACCTGCAGGTACGGTATTACTGATTAAGGCTATAGACAGAATCTAGCATGTACGGCAAACAATTTTTCCAAACAAGTTGCGATAAAATTGAGGTTAATCAAAAGGTTATAATATACTATCTAGGAAGGGAGAAATGGCCCAAACGAAGAACACCAAGTCCATTTGTTTGAGGCCAGCGGTAGGCCAGACACTGACCGGAGACGGCAGCGGCTAGCAATGCTTCCAAACTTTGCATTTCACACTTGCAGTTGCAAAAACACCATTAAATCAAACCTAACCCCCACAGGAGATCTCTCCAAGGTTCTGTACTGATTAACTATCTTGTTCGGATACATCATACCGCTTTGACAATGCAGCGTAGTTCTTTTTTTTTTTGAAGGGAGTTCGTGTACACAAGATCAGAAGAACAAACGCACCCACACGAACAGAGGCAAGAAACACCCCACACACGCCGAAATCGGCACCACCAAACTGCAAACCTCCGACGAACACCAGCAGCACGCCGCCGGGAAAGACGGAAGCAAGCTCACCTCGCACCAGAGCCACCGGCCCGAACAACCTTGTTGAGACGCTGCAGAATCCAACTGACGCAGGCGCCAGCATCTTGCCGTTGAACGGACATCAGCTCCGAGCCGCCAGCTCGCCCTCGCCGTCTCACGCCGGAGACGAACACGAAGACGCCATCCATCTTCCACAGCACCCACCGAGATCGCCGGCGAAGAAGAGCTTCCCGCCTGCAAACTCCCACGGATCTTCAGCCAAAGCACCACCAAACGCCGAAGCGAAGGACGAAGGACCCCCCAGACAAGATCCAGCACCGCCATCACGGACGCTAGATCGAGGGGACGCACGCTGCGACTCCGAGAAGCAGCAGGCGTGCAGGAGACGGCAGCTCCGCCAAGGGCCTCCACCGGAGCACCCAGAGCAGAGGAGAGGGCCGCCGTCGACAAAAGCCTCTCCGGCCACGCCGCCACCTCCACAGCGCCGCCGGCAGGCACCCCACACACACCTAGGCTATGTACACACCGGGATCCGTCGATTCCCCGTCCTCCCGCCGCCGGAGCGGCCGCGGAGAGCGAGAAATCGAACGGATCGCCGGCGGCGAGCTGGTCGCACGGGGAGAGCCCAAAAATCGCCTACTTCCACTGTAGATGGGGAAAGGAGGAGGAGAGGTCCGTGCTCTGCTATGCTAATAAAATGATTTAATGCAGCGTAGTTCTATTCTCCATGAATTTGTCAAATTATATATGCACGTCTCATCGGATCCATATGTGGTCCTTCCTTCGCAGCGGTCATTATGGATTATGGATGCAACCGTTGTCACAAGATTTCTTTAATCGGGGTGGCTGGCAAACTATTAACATGATATGCATATGTGTTTTATTTTCTTTCTATTTCGATTGTTGATTTATGTATCCACTTTTTCTAACCCGTCAATTTTATACGCTGAATCTTGAAAACGCTGCAATATAATGGTTGTGTGCATCAACTCATACAAAGCCCGGGGAGTATATATACCCTTTTGGGAAAAAAGATCATGCTTTCAATTTAAAGGCCCGCATGGAGAATGAAACAAGATTGCCGAGAATTATGTTACGGGTAGAAATATGGAATTGCGTCTACATTGCAAGGGGCTGTACGATAGTTTTTATTTATCTATACACGAAACGATTATGCCTACGGCTGCCTTCTCGGCTTCTCGCTGCTTGTCTAGACATCTTAACTGGCGTGGTGGTACACCCACAATACTACACAAAGGAGAAACAAGGGTAGAGAGATTTGGCTGAGCGTTTGGAGAAGCGAAGACATGCACTTGTTTGGCTGACACTACGAGGTTAGCATGCATACATGTGACAATTTCCGATGGTATTCGAGCAATAATGAGGAAATGCTCGGTTTTGCGCTGCAAATGCAATGAACCAGCATATGCGTACAAGCCAATTACCAGTAACCAGACCAGTAGAGCTTGAGAAGTTGGAAAATTAAGTTTGAACAATGAATCCGTCGGTATCATAAAGTAAACGTACTGAGCAAAGAAAAAATCCAGAAAGATCTATTAGCGATCGTAATCTTCTGGCTCGATCGGTCTTGTCAGTGTATTGTATAAGCATATAGTTCAGATACAATAGCATTTCAGTCTTGATCTGTACAGATTCTTCAGGGAAAACGCATCAGAGCATAACGTTAAGCATATACTAGAAATGTAAGTAAGTATACTAATTAATAGTACTTGAATCATTAATTACAAACAAATATATATTACTAGTTGCATCATTGGCCACATCTGCATCCATAAACAGGTGTGTTCATAGTACTACTAGAGTACTTAATTAACCAGGTATCACTAGACCCCAGGCGTGTGAGTGGAGGCAAGCTGATAGAGAACATACACTTGTAATTCGCATGTGCAACACCTGAAGAAGAAAACAACTAGTACACTTGGCCAATGGCCAATCCTGTGTTCTGCCCCTGGTTTCACTGGCTTGTGGGAAAGTTTTCTTGGGAGCGGTTTCGGTTCCCCTTGTTGGACTTTATCTAACGTGTGCGCGACAATAGTTTGCAAGTTGCAAGACGCGTTTGCTCTTATTCTCCCACCATATGCGACAAGCCGACAAGCACAGTAACCTCTAGTTGTCGCTCCTAGACTGATTAAATTGTTGATGTAGCCTGTCAGCTTGTTTGCAAATTTCTTGGGAGAGGTTCTCCAATGGGGGTTATGTGCTGTCTTCCGTAGTACGACGTTATTTTATACTACTAGTTGCAATGAAAGTGTTCTTAAGTAGTGTGGCCTTGCCACATAACCATGAAGTGCAATTTATTCATCCAAAATTAGTGTTCCCAAAGAAGTCCAGGAATGCAGGCCATTTCAAGTGAGCCTCAAATAGGTGTGATAGGATGGAACGGAAACTTTATTTACAACCATCACCGGAAAAGATAGTTAATTCATCGAAATGGATAAGATGACGAACCTAAGAAATTACTAATACATTTTTACATGCAAAAACAAGAAATATAATTACTGAAAATGACAACTAGATTCGATCAAGGTCTAGATCTAGATGCATGCATCTTTCGCTTTCCCTCTCTTGTTGATGACACGGCTGTTTTTGTTCATGTTGCGTACATATGATATGGCACAACTTGTTGTACCGTGGCATGCACCTGCCGTGTGTGGCTGACATCTTCATTGTATATCGATATATATCAGCACCGTGTCATTGACCCATTGGTTAACATCAAAACTTATCACTTGTCAGTGACAGCGGTTTCAGAAACCCGTCAAGCAGCTACTGTTGTATTTATTCGCAACGAGAGAACTGGTGATTGAACTACGTCAATAGTCAAGCGAGGCAATGGAGGGTTAGGGCAGTCCCTGTGCTGAGTGATCTTCGATGGATTGTATCTAAAGTTGCCAGATCAGTGTTTCTGTACTGAGGTGGAAAACTAGTTAATAAGAAAGAAAAAAGGTTATCTTGATTATACTACGGCTCTTGTCCGCACTCTTGAGGCTGTGAAATAATTTTTGTCTCATATATTCCTCCTAATTTTCCCAATTCATACACCAACTTATTTGCCATATCCAACAAAGTATCGATGTCAATGTTACTGATTGTAGGAATATCTAAAACAATATCTGGATTTAACAATAAGTTTTCATACTTATAGTAACGATACAACTATTAGTATCTACACAACTAATGTACTTTGAATTACTGCCATAAGAAAAACCTTTCTCATTATTTCACAAATCTGGATTAACTTCCAAGTTCTTCATTACCATCTTCATTTAAGTTGCCTAGTGATTTAACATCTTTAGAGGTCTTCTTGCCCTCACACTTCCTACATTAACCATCATCAGTCGTTGTTTTGCCTTTGTTCTCCCTATCTTTGGTTGTTGAACTTCTTCTTCTCAATTTTCTAAACACCTTTCACTATATCTACATAGGAGATCTTCCAATTAACAAGACCACAATGAGTAATTTGAGCACTCTCAAGACCGAAATCCCTAGATCCTACTAATCATCTCCGATCCAACTAGCATCCTTATCATTCCATTTATTGATCGTCAACTACTTCCTCAATCATATTAGCAATGAAATGTGTCCTAGGAATTTTTTTTTTAAATTGATCACATTCCCAAGAATCCGTAGAATACACCCGTTACTCTCCCTCTGCTTTCTGCTCAGAGTCACCTTTTACTCTCCCTCTGCTTTCTGCTCGGAGTCACCTTTTATGGTACGTAGAGTCGCGAGGAAGAAGACTAGGACCATATAGTCATCACCAATTTATGATATTAGCGCAACATATCTTTGTGAGGAATTTGTGTTGCACTTGGTATGGTAGACTACGTGATTTATCTCCGACCAAACGGAGGTCACAAAAAGATAGTGGGATTCTGAGGTAGTTAATGGGGAATCGGATGTTTGCCGCCTGGAAGGCGGAGAAGATGTTCTCGATGTTGTTGTTCCTTTGTCTGATGGACACGATGGAGCTCTTTCCTAACAATTCTCCAGGTTGGTAATTACCATAAGTCAGTAAATAACCGGGATCAGTTACATTCTTGGCCGTAGTGGCGAGACCGAGAAAAACCTTTGATTGTCGACATACGTAAAGAGATACCCGGAGCGTAGAGGCTCTGCGAGGGAGCATGAACAAGAGCCCAGACTCGGTGCCGAGCTAGAGCATCAATGTGGTGACCGGAGGCTTGTTAGTTTTACAGATTAACATAGGAACTAGGCATTAGATTAGGCAAATGATATTGCTTGCTTACAGCCTTAGTGAATGCTCACCGTGTAGCCTTGTAGTGAAATGTCACATGAACTGCCGCGTGTAGTTCGTGTCGTGCAAAAGGCCAAGGAGGGGAGTTTGATGCATGAATGGTGAAATCACTAGAGCACATACTGGCTAGTCCGAACCTTCATATGACTGGATAGCTATATATCCAGCTGCTACTACATGGCTAGCTAGGAGGCCATGTCATGCATATCCTCTGAAGCACTTAATTAGCTGGGACGCGCTCTGTAGGTCGATGTATATTTGAGCTAGGCATAATACATCTCCAAATGCGCCGTCCAAATGGCCGCTCAAAGACTTAATGGGGTCCGAACACAAAAATCGGCCATAGCGGCACCCCAAAGTGCTAGGCCGAGGGTGCCGGACACTGGGCGGACATGCCCTCCGACAGGGGTGGCCCACCCGTCACAGACAGAGAGTGCCGCGCCCAATTTCTCTTCCTCTACATTGCCGCCCCGGGCGTCAAAATTCTCAATCTTCCCTCCATTTTCGAAACCCTTGCGTCGCCGCGACCTCCTAGCTGTCCGCGACCATGCCGTCAAAGTCCGTCGGCCTCTCGAAACCGAAGGCTCGCAAGCCACCGGCGCCGACTCAGTCGAAGAAGAATGCGATGAAGCGGGAGCCGCATGACCTTCCGTTGCCGCCGCCCAAGGGGATGTGATGAGAGCGGACCAGCTGCGCATGACATTTGGTAGCCGAACTATTGGAGACTTTTATTAATGCATGTATAACATTTACGTACGATTACAACTAGAAACCCTAACCACTACTCGTCATCATCCGATTCGTCCTTGGGCGGCGGTGTTCCAGGCCCGTCGTCCGTCGGCGCCGCGTCAGGACTTCTCGCTGCCACTCCGGTACTGGTACAGCAGCCTGGGGCACGGCCGGTGCTGCATGTGCACCAACCACACGGGACGGCCACGGGGACCAAGATTCCCACGGCGAGAAAGTCGGGCTTGCCGGTGAGTGAGTTGCGGGCTCGTCATCCTCCGTCGCGGCGCCCTCCTCGTCCTACTCCGGCTCGGCTACAAAGGCCTCCTGATCGGCCACCTGTTCGGCCTTCTGACCGGCCACCACAGGCTCCTTCTCCTGCTCCTGATCGGCCACCACGGACTCCTTCTCCTGCTACTGATCGGCCACCACAACCTACTTCTTAGGCAACAACATCGCGAGCGAGTTGTGCGCGGTGGTGCGCGGAGAGAATGTGAGCGACGTGCGGCCGCCGAGGAGGGCGAAACATCACCCCGAAGCGACGCGGCGGCGGTTTCGCGTCGACACTAACCGCCGTGTTCCCACGCGACGCGAAATTGAACCGGCGGTGGTTTCGGTGCCCGTGAGGTGTTCGATCTGTTACTCAAAATCTCGGGCCTTTTAGGGGTGGGCTTTTAGAGTGCGCCGCGGTAGGCTACATTCTTCACTTGGGCGGACACATGTCCAGCCCCCAATTGGGATTCTATTGGGGGTGCCGGACACGAATTTGGAGGGCGCCGCTGGAGATGTTCCAAGGCTTAATTATAAAATGATCTACATACGTTGATTTTGGTCAACTGTAAGACCTCGACAGCAAGCTGGACAAGGTGTTCACTTGTGCTACAGTAGCTCGTCTGTGGCAAAGCTCGATCCGGGGTGGGCAATGCAAAACCACCTGACCCCTGCCCGCGAATCCTCACCTCGATCCCCTTCCCTTCTCTTTGTTTTTGCCCAGCTTGTGCTTGCCCGTTCCGGTACCTAAACCGTTGCGTCGCGGCGCGTCTCGATTGATTCTTTCCCCAAGTAGCACTGTAGCACAACACCACGTCACCGCCATGGTCCCCTCCTCCTCCGTGCTCGCCTACTTGTCCCCGACCGCCGTCTCCCCAGATAGCTTCCTCCTATAAAAACGCGGCGCCTCCCGCCTCCTCACAACTCATTCAGCAGGACTTGTGTCGTGTGCTTGCGGCGTCCACCCGTAACGTCCACCTGTAATATTAGCTTGTCTTGTGCATCTCCGGCCGTCGTCACGGGAAGAGAGAGGCGCCATTAGCTTGCTGCGCATGGCTCTGGAGGCCGTGGTGTTCGCGCAAGGCCATTGCGGCTACGGGCCAGGCAGCAGGGAGTCGCCCTACACGCTCGCGCCGTGGTGCGACGTCTTAGGCGGCGGTTCCGTTGACATCTTCGCCGACTGGGACGAGGTGCCCAATGCGGAGGATCAGTGGGAGCCGGTCTCCAGCTGGGACCAGTCGGAAGCTTCCACGGAGAGCAAGGCGGCGGCGCCGGAGCCCACGGCGGCAGCGGGGAGGAGGAAGCGACGGCGCACCAGGGCCGTCAAGAACAAGGAGGAGGTGGAGAGCCAGCGGAGGACGCACATTGCCGTCGAGCGCAACCGCCGACGCCAGATGAACGAGTACCTCGCCGCGCTCCGGTCCCTCATGCCGTCCACATACGCTCAAAGGGTATGTATGTACCTACGAGTATATATGCACAGTAATCCCCTAGCAAAAAAAATGCACAGTAATCGTATGATTTAAGCAGGTTTAACATCGTATCATGGTGGTTTTTTGGGGGTCGGTGGCAAGACGGCGGGAGCACTTCGGTTTGTCCAGCATGGTGGTTTTTTGGGGGTCGGGAGAAATCCCTGTCATCTTGACACCGACGCGGTGACGCTTGCGAGTGTCGCTATTCCTTCCAGAAGGGCGTCGGGTGTACCTCTTCCCCACCGTCTGTTGCGTACCGGGGAAACCCTAGGACTAGTCCGGACAACAGCAGCGTCATCGGTGTTCCCTTCTTGGAGGTGTTGTTTGGTTCGCGGCGATTCCGAGTGCTAGGATTGTGGTGGGAATTTGCCGGAGAGGACGCAGCGGTTGCGAGTCACTTTCGTTTTCGTTGATCCTCGTTGATCCGCCAATGTTGGCATTGTTTTCTCTTCCTTTTTCTTTTTTCTTTTCTTTTGGGCTTGCTTGTGCTGTTTGCCCCAGCAGTAGTCTCATTGTTGTATCGGGTGGTTGCTATTAATATAGCGGGGCGAAAGCCTATTTCTTCAACATCGTATCAGGCAATCGAATGAGAGCAAGTAATCAACAAGAGGCCGCTTATGTAACGCATTTGATTCTTCTGCTTGTCCTTTTTAACTGCAGAATCGATTATCAGAACATTTGGATCCAGATCCAAAACTCATCTTCTTTCTTCTTCCACATCCAATCCTCCTATTATGTCAAAATGGATCCTTTCCCCTTGGGTGATCCGGGTGCTACTGTGATGCCTCACCGTCCCACCCCAACCAAAACACCGTGTCCGGTCCACCACCCCAACAATCTTTCTACTCCTTTGGCACTGGTGCTCCACCCCGAACCCTAATCCCAGACGGTGAACCTATTGTCCTTATATTTGTTGTCGATGTCTCCACGTTGACTCATTATAGCCTTTGTTTCGCCGTTGCTCCGCATCGTGAGTTCCGCCCTTGTCGCCATCAGCTTTTCCACATACAATCATCTTAGGTCCTCTTTTAATTGCAGGATTCTAAAGCGCAGGAGAATGAAAAGCATAGGATTACACTGTCATATTACATGATTTCATATGCACCATAATTTGTTTGGTTCTATTACAGAAAATCAAAGATTCTGGAAAAATCTGATTGAGTAATTGCTAAATTTTGTACAAAAAGTTCTTTAGGGAAAGATCCTATATGATTTATATCTACAAATCAAACTACCAAGTAGAGAAAGTGCTAAGGATATGAACCATTCAAATTATTCCTATGCAAATCTTTTGACCTAAAAAGATCGTATTTAGTCAAAAAAGTTGTTTTCCCCTTCTGTAATCAGCGTTGTTTTTGTGTTGTGTGCCTCGCCTTCCCGTCCTTACCTAAATCGGGGCAGGTCAAGTCGCCAGTCCTAAAATGTCCAACTCCCACCCACACCCCTAACCGTGCACTCTGTAATTGGTCTTCATAGTCGATGTGGCCCTGTGTGGTGTTTGTTTTCCAGTAATGCTACACTTACGAATGAATTTCTATGAGCTCGCACCTAGACTGACGTGTTGATGCGGTGGTGGATCACGGTCCTAAAATTACGGAATGGATAAACATCATCTCTTAAAACAGCTATGTAAGAAATCCATCCGTAAGTGTAGCATTCTTGTTTATTTTCCGCCTCGGACCATATCATTTCGCCATTGCTCCTCTTCGTGACTGCCTCCGCCTCGGATCATTATCATCCATCACCGTCATTGTGATTGCGTGTCTATTGTTGTTTCCGTCTTGATGGAGCACCAATCACGAAAAAATCTTTCCACTCAAAAGATCAATTCTTAATTTATATAGGAAAAACAGTAGCCAGAGCTACAGTACTGTGGTACAATAACCTCTGGCTAATCGAATGATGGATATTTATCGTGTGTTCTTTCACATTTAATTTCTTAGGGCGACCAAGCATCCATCGTTGGAGGGGCGATCAACTACGTGAAGGAGCGGGAGCAGCTCCTCCAATCGCTGGAAGTCCAAAAGAGCGTCAAGAACCGCACCGGCAGCACGGACGCCAGCCGATCCCCTTTCGCCAGCTTCTTCACATTCCCACAGTACTCCACCTCGTGCAAGAGCATCGATGCTGCTGCCAGCTCCGGCGCCGATGCGAGCAACGCCAAGACCGAGAAAGCCGTGGCCGACATCGAGGTGACCATGGTAGAAGGGCACGCGAGCCTGAAGGTTCTCGCCCGGCGGCGGCCGAAGCAGCTTCTGAAGCTCGTCTCCGGCTGCAGCAGCTGCGCATCCCGCCGCTCCACCTCAACATGACCTCCGTCAACGCCATGGTCCTCTACTCTTTCAGCCTAAAGGTAATTGATTAATTAGCCTATTAATTTCGTACTATGACGCACTTAGTTTAAGCTCATGTGCGATGGAGACAAAATCGATGGATCGAGCGATTAGGCGCCGTGGCACACATCGTCGTCGATTTGTTTCCGTTTCTATATACTGTAACAAAAGGGCGACTGTCCGGTGGTGTGTTGATCGATCAGTTGATGCGACATTGATCTTTCTTTGAGGTACGGTAGGTGGAGGATGGCTCCAAGCTGGGCTCTGTGGAAGATATTGCGGCCGCTGTTCATGAGATTCTGGGCAGGATACAGCGGGGGGAGGAGGAGGATGCCGGTCGTCTGAGCAGCTCCGCCAGCTGATGGCTGATGCCACCGAGGAGACCGACGTGCAATGCATGCATGTCGTGTACTGGCCACCTTCTGCAAATGGAATCCATTCTACCACCTTTGTACGTGAGATTGATGCCGTGAATGTGATTGTACCCTGCAAAGGGCGAACATAAAGGACAAGATAGCTGTAGCTACAAGCTCTATATATCAAAACTGGCACACTGCATGCTGGCTCCGGAGTCCTGCTGGCGTACTTGTAGATTCACTCATTCACGGATTTCCTTTACATGCATGCGGTTGATTGTGTGTATCGAATCCATTCCTTCACGTGGTTCTTGGTATCTTTTTTACTAAATGGTCATTTTCCTTATCTTCAGCTAATTGTGACTCTTCGAAAAACTTTCAGTCATATATGACCCTTCCCCTAAAATATCATAAGCTTAGGCGTTCCAAAAAGAGCCTAAACCCACTGCTTTTTTTTAAGAACGCCTAAACCCACTGCTTTTTTTAAAAAAGAGCCTTATGTGGCTGAAAGTTTTTTGATTGATCACAATTAGCTAAAAGTTAGCTTAAGGGACATTTAGTAAAAAAGATACACGTTTTTGTTTCACTGTGTGCCGTCTGGTACATCTGTCGAGAGATTTGTCTAGGATGAACAGCGCGCCACGCAAGCAGGCTGCAGGATGCAGGCAGAATGTTTGCCCGATGATGTGATGAGCTCGTCCCTCTTTCATCTGTTGGGCAATCACGCTCTCCTGCCTGCGTACGTGCGCTAGCCCAGCTCGGTTCTGAGATCGGGAATAGGCTGTACGCCAATAATGTTCTACCCTGAAATGTGCGTTTGAGCGTACGCAAACAGCATGAGTAGCGTCGGGTCCATCTCAGAGATTCCATTGACCGCCAAACAGTGTTATGCGTCAGGCAGCCAACAAAATGTTGCGTGTTGCAGCTGTATTATTGCCAGCGTCTCCTCCAGAAATACGCCCTTCTTGTACTCTTTGAAGGTAGCGTGTATGATCTTGTCAAGAAGGAGTGTTAGAGTGACCGAACAATAGGAGCTAAGATGGAATTTGTTCATATATATATTTATTTGTTGATCTAGTGAAAAATGATATAGCATTGTCTGGGGCTTGCAACCGCGTGCAAGAATCGTCGGTTCACCTCCTCTTCAAATGTAGATTCACCGTCCGTGTGTGGTCCAAGCTTGGAGTGGCTTCCATGCCACGTCCCCGACCCAATGGAGAGATGAGGAATCCGTTCAAGGATGGTGAACGAACATGCCTCTCGAAAATGGCAAAGAGAGGAAGGCTATGGCCTCCTTGTCTTCTTGGTCATGTTCGTTTCGTGGGAAATTTGGAATGAACGTAATGGAAGGGTGTTCCGTAACCTATTCTCGCCCGTGAATGTGATCATTGCAAAGATTAAAAAAAAAAGGAGGCGGCGAGAGCATGGAGTGTGGTCGGTGCTAAATTTTGGGTTATGTAATTCCGGAAGAGTAGGCTTTTGTAATAACCAAGGGCTTGCGCTAGGACCACTCTCCACAAACTTCTTCTTATTTAATGAAAATGGAAAGTTTTTTGCCTCGTTTAAAAAATGATAAGCATTGTCTCAGTCGACTGATCCTCAATGTTCAGAAAATTAACATAATGTTCACAGTGTTATAAGAAAAAATTTAGTTCAACAAACAGTGTTTGTTTTATGAGTTTTAAAGTGTAAGTAATCTTGCACGGATCTCAATGGGGATCGAAAGTTATGAGCACCGACTACGATAAAGAAACTTCCCGATGACCGTGGATTAGCAAAACGTTATTTACCATGCTTTATATATTTAGGCAGTTAATTTTGAAGTGGTGGTGATTTACCTCATTTCCTTGTGTTCACTCGAAACATGGTATCATGAGACAGCAACACTACTAATCCCGAGAGTTGATAGGGGAGGAGTGGACTATTTACGCAATATTGGGTCTAGGGGAGAAAATCCAAACCGCGAGATTGGAGAAATGGTGGGACCGTGCCGTCAAGACTGACATCTCAAAGAGCAAGACTAAATAGGTAGGAGGTAGTGATGAATTTCCCCTAAACCGTGTAGTAATGGAGGATCAAGAGAACGGTAATGACAGTAACAACTACACATACTCGAGACGGAGTGGGAGAGGGGGTTAAGGTTGAAAATACTAATAGAAGTGGGGTGTTTTTGAGAGAAATGGCACAGTGTACCCACCCTCGGTTGTCTTCTCACTCTCCTTGTCAGCCTTATTTCAGCTATTTGTGGCAGGATCATGCCGCCATGCATGGATTAAGGCCTCGAATTTCAACTGATGCGCGAGCTCGTCGGTGCCGGTGAAGATCATGTCTGTCGAGGGAGAGGAGATGGCTGGTCTTCGTCTTCCGCCGAATTGGGCGCCAATATTTTTTGTAAAAAATTGCGTGCAGCCCATCTGGCCCAGGTGCCTTCAGATCTCCAATGTTGAATAAGGCCTTGTTCACCTCCTCCCGCGTGTAGGCGGCAGTTAGCGCCTCATTCATTTGTACGGTAACACGGGGCTGCACTTTAGCAATCACATCAGGAGAAGGCACCTGCACCTCTGATGTGAACAAAGTGGTAAAGTAATTCCTCGCCAAATCTTGCAGGCTGAGTTCGTCTTCAACCCAATCACCAGTCTCTTTTTCAATCGTTTCACAAGGTTTGATTTTCGCCTAGATGAGGCAAACCGGTGGAAGTAAGCTGTATTTTGGTCTCCATGCTTCAGCCAGTCAAGCCGGTTCCTTTGGACCCAATATAGTTCTTCTTTTTCTAGCAAATCTTCAATTTGTACTTGCAGCTCTTTCTGTTGATCAAGGTTATACTCATCCAACGGGCCAGACATCACTTCATCTAGTTTTTTCTGGAGCTCCCGCAATTTTGTGCGGGGTCCCTTCAGTACTTCTTTATCCCAACAGTGAAGTGATCGATGGACATCACTGGTAGCTTCCACAAAAGAGGCCCCCGGCCTAGCTTTGGCACGCTCCCATGCTGCCTCAACGGTAGAGTCCACCGTTTCCTCCCGAAGCCACCTTGCCTCAAAGCGCCTCGGCCTAGAAGGACCAGCCGGTCTTGAGCCTGCATAGTAATCAGAGTTAATAACCAGAGCTCTATGATCAGATTTACCAAACTCCTCATGAACCACACAAGCTGGGGGAACAAGTCAGCTCCAAGAGGATTAGCAGCCACTCGATCCAACCGCTTCCGGATCCTACCATGACGCCAGGTGAAGATGTCACCGATATAACCCATGTCATCCAGAGAGCACTGCGAAAGAGCATCTCTGAAAGCTTGCATACATCGCTTGTCAAATAAAAGGCCAGACACAAAATCGGACAAGGAAATCCCGTTAACACTGATTTGAGTTTAAACATTCACATGAGCCAGAATAACAACCAAACAAAACATGTCGTCGCTTATCGGATAGATTTATTCGTACGTGTTATATACATGATATTAGACCATTATATCGTGTTGGGACTCAAAACTGATATTTTTCAAGTACTCAATATCTATTATATAATTAAAACACAGGTTAACCAACGGTGAAGATTTACCACCGTAAATTTAGAAGATCTCAACGATCCAGATTTTGACAATACGAGCGGCCGGAACAAACGTCTAAACGTACGATACGATGGCACGACTAGACGCACGAGTCGATTTGTATTCTAATTGGAGTCCACCACCACGTCATTTTCTTATCAGAGTCCGGTATCCACACGATGATACGAGATCCGGACGTAGCAGCGATATAAAGATGCACATAACCTAAAACCTAACCAATGCTAGGTTGGATCATATCTGCCGGAAGCAGGAGCAAAGCGAGACAAAATACCTGTCGTCGTGTATCGACAGCAGCGAGGAGAAACAATGGAGCGGCGAAATCCATAGCTTATGCAAGGCGACCAGTGAAGTTGGCGGAAGAAGCTGCGCGGCCCGTCCAGCCTGCCTGCCATGATCTGGAACCAGTCAGCTCTCCATGCATGCACTGGAATCCTCTCATCTACTCCCTCCGTTTTTTAATATAAGATGTTTTAGCATTTGTCCACATGCACATGTACACAAATGTATGTAGACATGTATTAGTGTGTATGTTCACTCACTTTAGTATGTATCTAGACAACATGTGCAACACATAAAACATCTTATATTAAAAAACGGAGGGAGTACGTGATAGCAGCCCGTCCAGGTTGCATGAGGTGATCTTGGCCGGCGTGAGTCTGGCAGATCATTTTTTATGTATCGATCAACTCGGCCAAACCAAGTGCACTTCTGATCTCTTGACCTGAATCCAATTGATTCACTTACCTGCCGTCACAATTTTGATTCATTAAGCTGGATCAAGAGAAAGAAAATAATCTTTCTCCCCGTCTCCTCTTTTCATAACAAAGAAATTGTCTTCATCTGATGGCAGCGATCGGCGGGAGTTTATGCTATCAACGGCGCCAAGTTCCTACAGCCATCCAGCGCAGCCATGGATTAAAATCTCCCTTTACTCGGCTTTCAAGTATTCTAATCTTAGGCAAGTAATTTATGTTCGTGTTTCAGATCTGTGTGCTCCGTTTAACCTGAAAAGGGTTGCATTCAAAGAGCGTCTGTAATATATTAGCTTTCAGGTATTTTCTGATCAATTGTTCTTGAACCCGGTCCTTTGATTCTGAATTAGCATGGCTTCTATATCTGCTGAGTACATTGAATTAATTGTTTTTTGTCAGAGTGAATTCCTTTCTTAAATCTGGACGTCTAATCCACGACTTACTTATTCCTTCGATTGATACTTATAATTGATTGCTTAGAGGAAGAGCATGATAAAAAGAGATTAACTCAGCAGATTTATGGAATATTGTCGGGTCTGGTGTACACCAAGAAGAGGTAATGTTTATATTTTTCTCCTGAAATTGTTCTCAACATAGACATCTTTACAGTGAGCTGTAGAGAGTAGGATGAAGTTTCAAAACTTGGAGATCCTAAATTTTAAGAGTAGCCTAAAACTGTACCCTGAGTTGTTATTATGAACAAAACTTGGATGCAAACAAATGCACCAAATAACAAGCACACAAGGAATTAATGTTTTAGTCTTAATTAGTCAAAAAAAATCAATTGTATTTACTTAGAATTGGCTGCACATTACAGGAATCATATGCATCTCTTTCCGTGTTATCACTTAGGCCTGCTCTTCAGTGTTTCAAAAACGAGGTTAATTTTGTAGGGGAGAAGGTTGCATTATTTTGCTTGCTCCCAGCTCTACTTTTCAGATGCAGCCTGCAGGTCATTGTTTAGCTAAATCATTCAAGTCTGTGGTCATCAATCCTTCATGGATAGTTTAACTATTCAATTTTTTTTGGTGAGTGGCACTTAAGTTCACTTCGCAGTATGATATTTAAAAGTTAGTAATTATTACTTAAAAGGCATGCTTTTGTTGTAGATTTAATTTTAATTCATTTGAATGACATTAAGATGTGAAATTGTGGAATTATAACATGTTCCCTTTTTTATTGATGCGGATAGAGTTGGTTATATTTATCGGAATGCCGAAGAGATCAACCAATACCTTGAGACGAAACTGGATTGGGATGTAGGTCACTTAAAATGCATGAATGTTGGGTACCTCTAACAAAAAATATACATGGAAAAAATATAATAGCCCATTTTTTGGAGAATTTTGTGAGCGATATTTTGACATTTCAAAAAATCTGAAAAATATTCTAGATGGAGACAATGATGTATTCTATCAATACGCAAAATTTCAAATCGAAATACATTGTATTCTAGCCTGTGTAAAAATGACAAATGTGAAGATTCTAAGTAGTGAATAGTACACTAATCTGAATCTCCCAAATTTATCAGATTGTCTTTTTTGTGTGGCTCAAAATACAAAGTGTTTCGAATTTATATTTGCATGTCAGAAGAATACAATATTATATTATTCACAATATGTTTCAGAATTTTTTGAAACTTTGAAATGTTGTTTTCAAATTTTTCAAAAAAAAGGCTACATGTAGCCCGGGCTATAGTTGGACTTTAGATCCTCTTCCTTCTTTACTCTCCCTATAGACAATCTATCTATTAATATATAACAACAAGTATCTGCAAAAGCAAAATTTTATTCATGAAGGCAATGATGTAATTATGATGGCTTGGAAATAAAATGCGCAGGCAGATTTTCCCTTATAAAAAACTCTTTGGTTCAATGAATTGCATATTAGTTCTGATATAGGGACGGATAAATCAATATAAAATTATATAAGGACAAAACATGCAACAAAGGAATAATATAACGGTACTTGGTGATTATATCCCCATATCATATTAGATCTCTTATAACTTTGGGTTGAATCAAACAACAATAAAAAATAATGGAACGAACATCTGAGAAAGAAATATATAGGTACTTGGTGAATCTAGCCGCGCAAATGCGCGGGCCATCCAGCTAGTTTTTTTGAAAATAATGGATGGCCCTGGGCGGTCGCCCTCTGTGCCCGGGCAATGGGCCGGCCCTGCATGCCACAAATCCAGCAAAAACTTAATATTTTCAGTCGTAGAAACAGAACACACCGTCCTGTGGCCATTCTGGCATGATTAACCAGACGAATCACGCATAAGACACAGGAAAACTTTCCTTCAAACAAAAAAGACACAGGAAAACCTAGAGGTGCATATGTCGTTCGTAGGCATGAGACACAAATGCTCACACATGCTTGCTCGAATGAATGCTACCCGCACTACTTCACTAGCTAGGTTCGGAGCATTACTAGACAGAGGCGTGGCGGACCTAGAGCAGAGACGGCCGGGGTGCCATGCTAGAGAAATAGGTGCACAGATGGCCAAAAAACTTAATTTCAGGGGTGCACATGTGGTGAAAATCTGGATTTATACAAAGAAAATAGTATTTTGGGGTGTCCTGTGCACCCCCAAGCTCCACATGGATCCGCCAGTGGCGCCAGTGGCGCCATGCTTGCATGACTAGGTAGGTAGCTTCCTCTTGACAGATCAACTCATTCCTCCTTGCCAACACAACATTCTCTCTTGATTTTTGCATTTCTGCATGCAGGGGGGACCGGTCTATATATAGTTTAGAATCATTCCACCTTGCCAAGCCAACATTCTGTCTTGAGCAACAGGGTTCCGGCCCGTGACGACATTGGTCGCAGTTAACAAACTGCTCTATTTATGTGGACTAGCTTAGCTTGTCTTGAATTGCCGACTCCATGAGAGTCCATGAGTTGGTTTACATTGGGTAATTAGCTGGATGCAGATCTAGGTGTTCATAGCATTGGAGGTACCACTGATTACATGTACAATGTATGACAACATAACTTCGATAGATGGGTTCAAATTATGCGAAGATTACACTACAAATAGTATATTTGGCCTAAATATCATTATTATTTCAACAAATAGTACTAAAGTAGCCTTTAAACTATTTGACAACAGCGTTATGTATATGGTGTAATCTATTTTACATTTCTATGGGGGTGCCATGGCACCCATGAATCCCCAAGATCCGCGTGTTGCCAGTTTTCTCTACCACTAGTTGTCTGCCCAGAATAATAGAATGCATTTGTATGGATTAGAGTGTGGCTGTTTTTTTGGGGGGATTTCTAGCTCTCAATTGATGGGTTTCTCGTTAAGTCTTAGTCGATGGAGTCAAAATGTCAATACACGCTTTGCGCGTCGGGCGTTAGATTAAGACTTAACAAGAAACTAGTCGATTGAGACCCAAAAGTACCCCTTTTTCTAGAGGGATACTTTTATTCATGATTGTTCCTAACTAAACAAAGGTTTATATATGTATTAGAACATTTATTTTCTATTTAAAAGTGAATTTATCGACTATCATTTTTTTCTTCAAGGCCGGGTTTTATGATGTATCAGACTCTAATTTCTAAAGACGAATTTATGAAAATTTATTCTGGCCTCTAGTACTACTATATTTAAGCATGTTCCTAATCAATTTTCAAGGGTCCCTTCGATTATAGAAAAAAACAAAAGAAAATCCGAGGATTCGAATTTATTGATTTGGTTACTGTACCACCGTTTGACTCGTAGGTGCAAAGCAAAGGAAACAGGTTTGCTCGCCACTGCAAGAAAAAGTGAGAAATTTTAACATCCACCAACACCACTTTTAGGGTATTCCCATGTCTATGGGTACCCTTCGGCTTTGAGCACGGTACGACTGAAGAATGGGTATTTTTGTTGTACTAGTGGGCAAGCATATGAGTTTGGCTGTCACTGCAGGAAAATGAATAGAACCTTTAACATCACCAACACTACTTTTAGGGTATTCCAGGGTCGATGGGTACGTACCCTTTGGTTTTGAACATGATAGGGCTGAAGACGCATGGGTGGGTGCCCTCATGGGTTTGGTAAAGCTCGACCTGATGCAACCCAACTCGATTGACATATTCCTATGTTGTATATATTTTTTCTTGCTTAAAGTCTAAACATGCTGGCTAAACCATGCATGCACCGATGCCTGGCTCAATGCTACAACTGCAACCTGGTCACACGGTTGGTACAATATAACCATAAATCCATAATATAGGACATGATGCATTTTATGGGTTCAGAACTTCCAGATGCATATACTCTGTAACTGGACACCCGTACTTTTTGCAAGAATTATGTCAATCTTAGGAGTTTGCATAAACAATATACCTGCAGGTACGGTATTACTGATTAAGGCTATAGACAGAATCTAGCATGTACGGCAAACAATTTTTCCAAACAAGTTGCGATAAAATTGAGGTTAATCAAAAGGTTATAATATACAATCTAGGAAGGGAGAAATGGCCCAAACGAAGAACACCAAGTCCATTTGTTTGAGGCCAGCGGTAGGCCAGACACTGACCGGAGACGGCAGCGGCTAGCAATGCTTCCAAACTTTGCATTTCACACTTGCAGTTGCAAAAACACCATTAAATCAAACCTAACCCCCACAGGAGATCTCTCCAAGGTTCTGTACTGATTAACTATCTTGTTCGGATACATCATACCGCTTTGACAATGCAGCGTAGTTCTTTTTTTTTTTGAAGGGAGTTCGTGTACACAAGATCAGAAGAACAAACGCACCCACACGAACAGAGGCAAGAAACACCCCACACACGCCGAAATCGGCACCACCAAACTGCAAACCTCCGACGAACACCAGCAGCACGCCGCCGGGAAGGACGGAAGCAAGCTCACCTCGCACCAGAGCCACCGGCCCGAACAACCTTGTTGAGACGCTGCAGAATCCAACTGACGCAGGCGCCAGCATCTTGCCGTTGAACGGACATCAGCTCCGAGCCGCCAGCTCGCCCTCGCCGTCTCACGCCGGAGACGAACACGAAGACGCCATCCATCTTCCACAGCACCCACCGAGATCGCCGGCGAAGAAGAGCTTCCCGCCTGCAAACTCCCACGGATCTTCAGCAAAGCACCACCAAACGCCGAAGCGAAGGACGAAGGACCCCCCAGACAAGATCCAGCACCGCCATCACGGACGCTAGATCGAGGGGACGCACGCTGCGACTCCGAGAAGCAGCAGGCGTGCAGGAGACGGCAGCTCCGCCAAGGGCCTCCACCGGAGCACCCAGAGCAGAGGAGAGGGCCGCCGTCGACAAAAGCCTCTCCGGCCACGCCGCCACCTCCACAGCGCCGCCGGCAGGCACCCCACACACACCTAGGCTATGTACACACCGGGATCCGTCGATTCCCCGTCCTCCCGCCGCCGGAGCGGCCGCGGAGAGCGAGGAATCGAACGGATCGCCGGCGGCGAGCTGGTCGCACGGGGAGAGCCCAAAAATCGCCTACTTCCACTGTAGATGGGGAAAGGAGGAGGAGAGGTCCGTGCTCTGCTATGCTAATAAAATGATTTAATGCAGCGTAGTTCTATTCTCCATGAATTTGTCAAATTATATATGGCACGTCTCATCGGATCCATATGTGGTCCTTCCTTCGCAGCGGTCATTATGGATTATGGATGCAACCGTTGTCACAAGATTTCTTTAATCGGGGTGGCTGGCAAACTATTAACATGATATGCATATGTGTTTTATTTTCTTTCTATTTCGATTGTTGATTTATGTATCCACTTTTTCTAACCCGTCAATTTTATACGCTGAATCTTGAAAACGCTGCAATATAATGGTTGTGTGCATCAACTCATACAAAGCCCGGGGAGTATATATACCCTTTTGGGAAAAAAGATCATGCTTTCAATTTAAAGGCCCGCATGGAGAATGAAACAAGATTGCCGAGAATTATGTTACGGGTAGAAATATGGAATTGCATCTACATTGCAAGGGGCTGTACGATAGTTTTTATTTATCTATACACGAAACGATTATGCCTACGGCTGCCTTCTCGGCTTCTCGCTGCTTGTCTAGACATCTTAACTGGCGTGGTGGTACACCCACAATACTACACAAAGGAGAAACAAGGGTAGAGAGATTTGGCTGAGCGTTTGGAGAAGCGAAGACATGCACTTGTTTGGCTGACACTACGAGGTTAGCATGCATACATGTGACAATTTCCGATGGTATTCGAGCAATAATGAGGAAATGCTCGGTTTTGCGCTGCAAATGCAATGAACCAGCATATGCGTACAAGCCAATTACCAGTAACCAGACCAGTAGAGCTTGAGAAGTTGGAAAATTAAGTTTGAACAATGAATCCGTCGGTATCATAAAGTAAACGTACTGAGCAAAGAAAAAATCCAGAAAGATCTATTAGCGATCGTAATCTTCTGGCTCGATCGGTCTTGTCAGTGTATTGTATAAGCATATAGTTCAGATACAATAGCATTTCAGTCTTGATCTGTACAGATTCTTCAGGGAAAACGCATCAGAGCATAACGTTAAGCATATACTAGAAATGTAAGTAAGTATACTAATTAATAGTACTTGAATCATTAATTACAAACAAATATATATTACTAGTTGCATCATTGGCCACATCTGCATCCATAAACAGGTGTGTTCATAGTACTACTAGAGTACTTAATTAACCAGGTATCACTAGACCCCAGGCGTGTGAGTGGAGGCAAGCTGATAGAGAACATACACTTGTAATTCGCATGTGCAACACCTGAAGAAGAAAACAACTAGTACACTTGGCCAATGGCCAATCCTGTGTTCTGCCCCTGGTTTCACTGGCTTGTGGGAAAGTTTTCTTGGGAGCGGTTTCGGTTCCCCTTGTTGGACTTTATCTAACGTGTGCGCGACAATAGTTTGCAAGTTGCAAGACGCGTTTGCTCTTATTCTCCCACCATATGCGACAAGCCGACAAGCACAGTAACCTCTAGTTGTCGCTCCTAGACTGATTAAATTGTTTATGTAGCCTGTCAGCTTGTTTGCAAATTTCTTGGGAGAGGTTCTCCAATGGGGGTTATTTGCTGTCTTCCGTAGAACGACGTTATTTTATACTACTAGTTGCAATGAAAGTGTTCTTAAGTAGTGTGGCCTTGCCACATAACCATGAAGTGCAATTTATTCATCCAAAATTAGTGTTCCCAAAGAAGTCCAGGAATGCAGGCCATTTCAAGTGAGCCTCAAATAGGTGTGATAGGATGGAACGGAAACTTTATTTACAACCATCACCGGAAAACATAGTTAATTCATCGAAATGGATAAGATGACGAACCTAAGAAATTACTAATACATTTTTACATGCAAAAACAAGAAATATAATTACTGAAAATGACAACTAGATTCGATCAAGGTCTAGATCTAGATGCATGCATCTTTCGCTTTCCCACTCTTGTTGCTGACACGGCTGTTTTTGTTCATGTTGCGTACATATGATATGGCACAACTTGTTGTACCGTGGCATGCACCTGCCGTGTGTGGCTGACATCTTCATTGTATATCGATATATATCAGCACCGTGTCATTGACCCATTGGTTAACATCAAAACTTGTCACTTGTCAGTGACAGCGGTTTCAGAAACCCGTCAAGCAGCTAATGTTGTATTTATTCGCAACGAGAGAACTGGTGATTGAACTACGTCAATAGTCAAGCGAGGCAATGGAGGGTTAGGGCAGTCCCTGTGCTGAGTGATCTTCGATGGATTGTATCTAAAGTTGCCAGATCAGTGTTTCTGTACTGAGGTGGAAAACTAGTTAATAAGAAAGAAAAAAGGTTATCTTGATTATACTACGGCTCTTGTCCGCACTCTTGAGGCTGTGAAATAATTTTTGTCTCATATATTCCTCCTAATTTTCCCAATTCATACACCAACTTATTTGCCATATCCAACAAAGTATCGATGTCAATGTTACTGATTGTAGGAATATCTAAAACAATATCTGGATTTAACAATAAGTTTTCATACTTATAGTAACGATACAACTATTAGTATCTACACAACTAATGTACTTTGAATTACTGCCATAAGAAAAACCTTTCTCATTATTTCACAAATCTGGATTAACTTCCAAGTTCTTCATTACCATCTTCATTTAAGTTGCCTAGTGATTTAACATCTTTAGAGGTCTTCTTGCCCTCACACTTCCTACATTAACCATCATCAGTCGTTGTTTTGCCTTTGTTCTCCCCATCTTTGGTTGTTGAACTTCTTCTTCTCAATTTTCTAAACACCTTTCACTATATCTACATAGGAGATCTTCCAATTAACAAGACCACAATGAGTAATTTGAGCACTCTCAAGACCGAAATCCCTAGATCCTACTAATCATCTCCGATCCAACTAGCATCCTTATCATTCCATTTATTGATCGTCAACTACTTCCTCAATCATATTAGCAATGAAATGTGTCCTAGGAATTTTTTTTTTGAAAATTGATCACATTCCCTAGAATCCTTAGAATACACCCGTTACTCTCCCTCTGCTTTCTGCTCAGAGTCACCTTTTACTCTCCCTCTGCTTTCTGCTCGGAGTCACCTTTTATGGTACGTAGAGTCGCGAGGAAGAAGACTAGGACCATATAGTCATCACCAATTTATGATATTAGCGCAACATATCTTTGTGAGGAATTTGTGTTGCACTTGGTATGGTAGACTACGTGATTTATCTCCGACCAAACGGAGGTCACAAAAAGATAGTGGGATTCTGAGGTAGTTAATGGGGAATCGGATGTTTGCCGCCTGGAAGGCGGAGAAGATGTTCTCGATGTTGTTGTTCCTTTGTCTGATGGACACGATGGAGCTCTTTCCTAACAATTCTCCAGGTTGGTAATTACCATAAGTCAGTAAATAACCGGGATAAGTTACATTCTTGGCCGTAGTGGCGAGACCGAGAAAAACCTTTGATTGTCGACATACGTAAAGAGATACCCGGAGCGTAGAGGCTCTGCGAGGGAGCATCAATGTGGTGACCGGAGGCTTGTTAGTTTTACAGATTAACATAGGAACTAGGCATTAGATTAGGCAAATGATATTGCTTGCTTACAGCCTTAGTGAATGCTCACCGTGTAGCCTTGTAGTGAAATGTCACATGAACTGCGGCGTGTAGTTCGTGTCGTGCAAAAGGCCAAGGAGGGGAGTTTGATGCATGAATGGTGAAATCACTAGAGCACATACTGGCTAGTCCGAACCTTCATATGACTGGAATAGCTATATATCCAGCTGCTACTACATGGCTCTGCCGCCGCCCAAGGGGATGTGATGAGAGCGGACCAGCTGCGCATGACATTTGGTAGCCGAACTATTGGAGACTTTTATTAATGCATGTATAACATTTACGTACGATTACAACTAGAAACCCTAACCACTACTCGTCATCATCCGATTCGTCCTTGGGCGGCGGTGTTCCAGGCCCGTCGTCCGTCGGCGCCGCGTCAGGACTTCTCGCTGCCACTCCGGTACTGGTACAGCAGCCTGGGGCACGGCCGGTGCTGCATGTGCACCAACCACACGGGACGGCCACGGGGACCAAGATTCCCACGGCGAGAAAGTCGGGCTTGCCGGTGAGTGAGTTGCGGGCTCGTCATCCTCCGTCGCGGCGCCCTCCTCGTCCTACTCCGGCTCGGCTACAAAGGCCTCCTGATCGGCCACCTGTTCGGCCTTCTGACCGGCCACCACAGGCTCCTTCTCCTGCTCCTGATCGGCCACCACGGACTCCTTCTCCTGCTACTGATCGGCCACCACAACCTACTTCTTAGGCAACAACATCGCGAGCGAGTTGTGCGCGGTGGTGCGCGGAGAGAATGTGAGCGACGTGCGGCCGCCGAGGAGGGCGAAACATCACCCCGAAGCGACGCGGCGGCGGTTTCGCGTCGACACTAACCGCCGTGTTCCCACGCGACGCGAAATTGAACCGGCGGTGGTTTCGGTGCCCGTGAGGTGTTCGATCTGTTACTCAAAATCTCGGGCCTTTTAGGGGTGGGCTTTTAGAGTGCGCCGCGGTAGGCTACATTCTTCACTTGGGCGGACACATGTCCAGCCCCCAATTGGGATTCTATTGGGGGTGCCGGACACGAATTTGGAGGGCGCCGCTGGAGATGTTCCAAGGCTTAATTATAAAATGATCTACATACGTTGATTTTGGTCAACTGTAAGACCTCGACAGCAAGCTGGACAAGGTGTTCACTTGTGCTACAGTAGCTCGTCTGTGGCAAAGCTCGATCCGGGGTGGGCAATGCAAAACCACCCGACCCCTGCCCGCGAATCCTCACCTCGATCCCCTTCCCTTCTCTTTGTTTTTGCCCAGCTTGTGCTTGCCCGTTCCGGTACCTAAACCGTTGCGTCGCGGCGCGTCTCGATTGATTCTTTCCCCAAGTAGCACTGTAGCACAACACCACGTCACCGCCATGGTCCCCTCCTCCTCCGTGCTCGCCTACTTGTCCCCGACCGCCGTCTCCCCAGATAGCTTCCTCCTATAAAAACGCGGCGCCTCCCGCCTCCTCACAACTCATTCAGCAGGACTTGTGTCGTGTGCTTGCGGCGTCCACCGTAACGTCCACCTGTAATATTAGCTTGTCTTGTGCATCTCCGGCCGTCGTCACGGGAAGAGAGAGGCGCCATTAGCTTGCTGCGCATGGCTCTGGAGGCCGTGGTGTTCGCGCAAGGCCATTGCGGCTACGGGCCAGGCAGCAGGGAGTCGCCCTACACGCTCGCGCCGTGGTGCGACGTCTTAGGCGGCGGTTCCGTTGACATCTTCGCCGACTGGGACGAGGTGCCCAATGCGGAGGATCAGTGGGAGCCGGTCTCCAGCTGGGACCAGTCGGAAGCTTCCACGGAGAGCAAGGCGGCGGCGCCGGAGCCCACGGCGGCAGCGGGGAGGAGGAAGCGACGGCGCACCAGGGCCGTCAAGAACAAGGAGGAGGTGGAGAGCCAGCGGAGGACGCACATTGCCGTCGAGCGCAACCGCCGACGCCAGATGAACGAGTACCTCGCCGCGCTCCGGTCCCTCATGCCGTCCACATACGCTCAAAGGGTATGTATGTACCTACGAGTATATATGCACAGTAATCCTAGCAATGCACAGTAATCGTATGATTTAAGCAGGTTTAACATCGTATCAGGCAATCGAATGAGAGCAAGTAATCAACAAGAGGCCGCTTATGTAACGCATTTGATTCTTCTGCTTGTCCTTTTTAACTCAGAATCGATTATCAGAACATTTGGATCCAGATCCAAAACTCATCTTCTTTCTTCTTCCACATCCAATCCTCCTATTATGTCAAAATGGATCCTTTCCCCTTGGGTGATCCGGGTGCTACTGTGATGCCTCACCGTCCCACCCCAACCAAAACACCGTGTCCGGTCCACCACCCCAACAATCTCTCTACTCCTTTGGCACTGGTGCTCCACCCCCAACCCTAATCCCAGACGGTGAACCTATTGTCCTTATATTTGTTGTCGATGTCTCCACGTTGACTCATTATAGCCTTTGTTTCGCCGTTGCTCCGCATCGTGAGTTCCGCCCTTGTCGCCATCAGCTTTTCCACATACAATCATCTTAGGTCCTCTTTTAATTGCAGGATTCTAAAGCGCAGGAGAATGAAAAGCATAGGATTACACTGTCATATTACATGATTTCATATGCACCATAATTTGTTTGGTTCTATTACAGAAAATCAAAGATTCTGGAAAAATCTGATTGAGTAATTGCTAAATTTTGTACAAAAAGTTCTTTAGGGAAAGATCCTATATGATTTATATCTACAAATCAAACTACCAAGTAGAGAAAGTGCTAAGGATATGAACCATTCAAATTATTCCTATGCAAATCTTTTGACCTAAAAAGATCGTATTTAGTCAAAAAAGTTGTTTTCCCCTTCTGTAATCAGCGTTGTTTTTGTGTTGTGTGCCTCGCCTTCCCGTCCTTACCTAAATCGGGGCAGGTCAAGTCGCCAGTCCTAAAATGTCCAACTCCCACCCACACCCCTAACCGTGCACTCTGTTGGTCTTCATAGTCGATGTGGCCCTGTGTGGTGTTTGTTTTCCAGTAATGCTACACTTACGAATGAATTTCTATGAGCTCGCACCTAGACTGACGTGTTGATGCGGTGGTGGATCACGGTCCTAAAATTACGGAATGGATAAACATCATCTCTTAAAACAGCTATGTAAGAAATCCATCCGTAAGTGTAGCATTCTTGTTTATTTTCCGCCTCGGACCATATCATTTCGCAATTGCTCCTCTTCGTGACTGCCTCCGCCTCGGATCATTATCATCCATCACCGTCATTGTGATTGTGTGTCTATTGTTGTTTCCGTCTTGATGGAGCACGAATCACGAAAAAATCTTTCCACTCAAAAGATCAATTCTTAATTTATATAGGAAAAACAGTAGCCAGAGCTACAGTAACTGTGGTACAATAACCTCTGGCTAATCGAATGATGGATATTTATCGTGTGTTCTTTCACATTTAATTTCTTAGGGCGACCAAGCATCCATCGTTGGAGGGGCGATCAACTACGTGAAGGAGCGGGAGCAGCTCCTCCAATCGCTGGAAGTCCAAAAGAGCGTCAAGAACCGCACCGGCAGCACGGACGCCAGCCGATCCCCTTTCGCCAGCTTCTTCACATTCCCACAGTACTCCACCTCGTGCAAGAGCATCGATGCTGCTGCCAGCTCCGGCGCCGATGCGAGCAACGCCAAGACCGAGAAAGCCGTGGCCGACATCGAGGTGACCATGGTAGAAGGGCACGCGAGCCTGAAGGTTCTCGCCCGGCGGCGGCCGAAGCAGCTTCTGAAGCTCGTCTCCGGGCTGCAGCAGCTGCGCATCCCGCCGCTCCACCTCAACATGACCTCCGTCGACGCCATGGTCCTCTACTCTTTCAGCCTAAAGGTAATTGATTAATTAGCCTATTAATTTCGTACTATGACGCACTTAGTTTAAGCTCATGTGCGATGGAGACAAAATCGATGGATCGAGCGATTAGGCGCCGTGGCACACATCGTCGACGATTTGTTTCCGTTTCTATATACTGTAACAAAAGGGCGACTGTCCGGTGGTGTGTTGATCGATCAGTTGATGCGACATTGATCTTTCTTTGACGTACGGTAGGTGGAGGATGGCTCCAAGCTGGGCTCTGTGGAAGATATTGCGGCCGCTGTTCATGAGATTCTGGGCAGGATACAGCGGGGGGAGGAGGAGGATGCCGGTCGTCTGAGCAGCTCCGCCAGCTGATGGCTGATGCCACCGAGGAGACCGACGTGCAATGCATGCATGTCGTGTACTGGCCACCTTCTGCAAATGGAATCCATTCTACCACCTTTGTACGTGAGATTGATGCCGTGAATGTGATTGTACCCTGCAAAGGGCGAACATAAAGGACAAGATAGCTGTAGCTACAAGCTCTATATATCAAAACTGGCACACTGCATGCTGGCTCCGGAGTCCTGCTGGCGTACTTGTAGATTCACTCATTCACGGATTTCCTTTACATGCATGCGGTTGATTGTGTGTATCGAATCCATTCCTTCACGTGGTTCTTGGTATCTTTTTTACTAAATGGTCATTTTCCTTATCTTCAGCTAATTGTGACTCTTCGAAAAACTTTCAGTCATATATGACCCTTCCCCTAAAATATCATAAGCTTAGGCTGAGATCGGGAATAGGCTCGGTTCTGAGATCGGGAATAGGCTGTACGCCAATAATGTTCTACCCTGAAATGTGCGTTTGAGCGTACGCGAACAGCATGAGTAGCGTCGGGTCCATCTCAGAGATTCCATTGACCGCCAAACAGTGTTATGCGTCAGGCAGCCAACAAAATGTTGCGTGTTGCAGCTGTATTATTGCCAGCGTCTCCTCCAGAAATACGCCCTTCTTGTACTCTTTGAAGGTAGCGTGTATGTTCTTGTCAAGAAGGAGTGTTAGAGTGACCGAACAATAGGAGCTACTCCCTCCGTTTTTTAATATAAGATGTTTTAACATTTGTCCACATGCACATGTACACAAATGTATGTTGATATGTATTAGTGTGCATGTTCACTCAATTTAGTATGTATCTAGACAACATGTGCAACACCTAAAACATCTTATATTAAAAAACGGAGGGAGTAAGATGGAATTTGTTCATATATATATTTATTTGTTGATCTAGTGATAAATGATATAGCATTGTCTGGGGCTTGCAACCGCGTGCAAGAATCGTCGGTTCACCTCCTCTTCAAATGTAGATTCACCGTCCGTGTGTGGTCCTAGCTTGGAGTGGCTTCCATGCCACGTCCCCGACCTAATGGAGAGATGAGGAATCCGTTCAAGGATGGTGAACGAACATGCCTCTCGAAAATGGCAAAGAGAGGAAGGCTATGGCCTCCTTGTCTTCTTGGTCATGTTCGTTTCGTGGGAAATTTGGAATGAACGTAATGGAAGGGTGTTCTGTAACCTATTCTCGCCCGTGAATGTGATCATTGCAAAGATAAAAAAAAAAGGAGGCGGCGAGAGCATGGAGTGTGGTCGGTGCTAAATTTTGGGTTATGTAATTCCGGAAGAGTAGGCTTTTGTAATAACCAAGGGCTTGCACTAGGACCACTCTCCACAAACTTCTTCTTATTTAATGAAAATGGAAAGTTTTTTACCTCGTTTAAAAAATGATAAGCATTGTCTCAGTCGACTGATTCTCAATGTTCAGAAAATTAACATAATGTTCACAGTGTTATAAGAAAAAATTTAGTTCAACAAACAGTGTTTGTTTTATGAGTTTTAAAGTGTAAGTAATCTTGCACGGATCTCAATGGGGATCGAAAGTTATGAGCACCGACTACGATAAAGAAACTTCCCGATGACCGTGGATTAGCAAAACGTTATTTACCATGCTTTATATATTTAGGCAGTTAATTTTGAAGTGGTGGTGATTTAACTCATTTCCTTGTGTTCACTCGAAACATGGTATCATGAGACAGCAACACTGCTAATCCCGAGAGTTGATAGGGGAGGAGTGGACTATTTACGCAATATTGGGTCTAGGGGAGAAAATCCAAACCGCGAGATTGGAGAAATGGTGGGACCGTGCCGTCAAGACTGACATCTCAAAGAGCAAGACTAAATAGGTAGGAGGTAGTGATGAATTTCCCCCTAGACCGTGTAGTAATGGAGGATCAAGAGAACGGTAATGGCAGTAACAACTACACATACTCGAGACGGAGTGGGAGAGGGGGTTAAGGTTGAAATTACTAATAGAAGTGGGATGTTTTTGAGAGAAATGGCAAAGTGTACCCACCCTCGGTTGTCTTCTCACTCTCCTTGTCAGCCTTACTTCAGCTATTTGTGGCAGGATCATGCCGCCATGCATGGATTAAGGCCTCGAATTTCAACTGATGCGCGAGCTCGTCGGTGCCGGTGAAGATCATTTCTGTCGAGGGAGAGGAGATGGCTGGTCTTCGTCTTCCGCCGAAGACAATCACTGTGAGGCTCTCGATGTTCTGGCGGAAGAGTAATTGTTGACGGATAGATGAAACGAGCGAGAGGAGTGGGGGGAGAGAGAGAGAGAGAGAGTGTGTGTGGTGAGAGTATTTATGGCGCATATTTCCAAACGGGCGTGTCTTCTCACGCCTTTCTTAGCGCGTTCACCTGTGTTTCACTTTTCACTCATACAAAAATGGCTCCATGGAAATGGGCGATGATTCATCCGTTCCTCCCGGGCTAAATTTTGGGCTAAAGACTTCGGCCAAAACAAGCAAACAAGCCAAATACACTCACGGGTCTTAATGGAGGGCATGCGACTAAGGTAAATGTTATATACCGCCCGTTAGCGGCGCGAGTCGGCCGCGCCGCTAACGGGACCTTCTACCTGGGCCGGCCCAATAGGGGCAGGCGCGCGTGCGTCCTTCAACAATTTCTCATTTCTGTGTTTTTCTTTCTTTCTTCGTTTTCCTTCTTCTTTTTCGTTTCTTTTCTGTTTTCTGTTTTAAATTCGAATTAAAATAGTGTTCAGATTTAAATTTGTTCATTTTTGAAAGTTCTTCAAATTTGAAAGTTGTTCGTTTTAAAAAATTGTTCAAATTCAAAATTTGTTCACTTTTGAAAATTATTAAAATTCAAAAAAAAATCATTTAAAAAAAATCAAATTCGAAAATTCGAAAAAAATCAAATTCGATAATTGTTCAGATTTAAATTTGTTCATTTTCGAAAATTGTTCAAATTCGAAATTTGTTCATTTTTGAAATTTGTTCATTATGAAAATTGTTCAAATTCAAAATTTATTCATTTTCGAAAAAAATTCAAATTTGAAATTTGTTCAAATTCGAAATCTAAACAATTTTCGAAATAGATATTCGAAATTTGTTCAAATTCCATATTTATTGAAATTCGAAATTTGTTCATTTTCGAAAATTGTTCAAATTCGAAATTTGTTCATTTTTGGAAATGAACAAATTCCGAATTTGAACAATATTCAAAAAATGAACAAATTTTGAATTTTTAGCTAAATTTGAAATTTGTTCAAATTTAAAATTTGTTCAAATTCGGAATTTGTTCATTTTCAAAAATTGTTCAAATTAAAAAAAATCATAATCAAAAAATTATATTCGAAATTTGTTCAAATTCAGAATTTATTCAAATTCAGAATTTGTTCAAATTCGAAATCTAAACAATTTTCGAAATAGTTATTTTTTCTGAAACCCTTCCTTGTGTACAGATTAGACCTAAGGAACTGAGTGCGAAACCAAAAACGATACGAAGTGGAAGCATATGGGCCAGCCCATCTAAGACGCGCGTGTAGGCGGCGCAACCACGAACCGCCGCTGTGAAGCGGTATATAGGCTCTCCCTGCAACTAACCAAACGGCCATTGGCTCGCCCCCAACACGATACAATTACGGTGTCCCTTTTTCAATGTTTGTCGCCGTATTTTTTTCCTAACATTACATGTAGCTGCACTAGCAGACAGGCATATATAGTAGCGGTGGTAACATGCATGTGCTTTGTTTCTGAATTCTCACATCGCCCATTATGCGAGAGAAGCACTGATTCAAATTGCTGCTACGCTTGGACTGTTCATGCAGTCAAGTCAGTCATTAGTCCGTCACCCGCACAATACAATAATCCCGCAAAGCCATCGAAATTTGAATGGGCCGTGTAGTCGCGCCCAGTCAATCCGGGCGATTTGAGTGCAGAAAATAGCTTGGGCCTATCGATGCGAAGGTTCAGCGTGGATTCGGCCCTTCTGAACCAAGGGACTACCGTTGCACCGGTGCCGTAGCAGGGCAAAACCTATACGCCGCCCGTTAGCCGCCCGTAACCCTAGCGTCGCTAACGGGAGCGACCTAATGGGCCGGCCCATAATGCGGCGACTGTTTTTTTCTTTTTCTGTTTCTTTTCTTTTTTTCTGTTTCATTTTTCGTTTCGTTTTTCTTTTTTTGTTTTTGTTTTTCATTTATTTTCTCATTCTGTTTTTCTTCTTCGATTCTTTTTCTTTTTCTGTTTTGTTTTCTTTTTTCTTTTCTTATTGTTATTTGTTCTTCTTTAAATTGTTTTTTGAAAATGGTTCCATTTTAAAAGTGGTTCCAAATTTAAAAATGGTTCCGAATTTAAAATGGTTCCAAATTTGAAAATCGGTTCCATTTTTGAAAATGGTTCCAAATTTAAAAATGGTTCCAAATATGAAAATTGTTCATTTTGAAAATGGTTCCGAATTTAAAATGGTTCCATATTTAAAAATGGTTACAAATTTGAAAATCGGTTCCATTTTAGAAAATGTTCCGTATTTAAAAATGTTTCCAAATTTAAAATGGTTCCAAATATGAAAATTGTTCCAAATTTGAAAATTGCTCATTTTGAAAATGGTTCCGAATTTAAAATGGTTCCAAATTAAAAAATGGTTCCAAATTTGAAAATCGGTTCCATTTTTGAAAATGTTCTGTATTTAAAAATGTTTCCAAATTTAAAATGGTTCCAAATTTGAAAATGGTTCCAAATTTAAAATTGGCTCCGAATTTAAATTGGTTCCAAATTTAAAAATGGTTCTATTTTGAAAATGGTTCCAAATTTAAAAATTGTTCATTTTCTAAAATGGTTCCGAATTTAAAAATGGTTCCAAATTTGAAAATTATTCATTTTTAAAATGGTTCCATTTTGAAAATGGTTCCAAATTTAAAAATTGTTCATTTTCGAAAATGGTTCCAAATTTGAAAATTATTCATTTTTTAAAATGGTTCCATTTTGAAAATGGTTCCAAATTTGAAAATTGTTCACTTTTGAAAAGTATTCGTGTTTTAAAAAATAGGGCCGAAAAAAAACAGCGAAAAATATTCCAAACAGGCCCGAAACAGTCCAAGCAGTGGGCGAAATGTTTTTTCTGCGCGCGAAACAATTGGGCCGGCCCACGTACGCGGCGCGAGGCGAGCCATGTAGGCGGCGCGGAGGGAATGCGCCGCCCCCGTAGCAGGCAACGCGTTGGCGCCGCAATATGCTCGTCGGAGTATAGCATGCTGCCGCCCCCTGCCGGATCCTAGATCCTCCTTTTCCGCCCATCTCCAAGTCCCCCCGTCGCCGGAGCGGGGCAACACACTGGCGCCAGAACGCCGCGACGCTGCGAAGGGTGCTCGCAACCGGGGAGCGGCGAGAGCTCGCGGAGCACGACCAAGCACGGCCACGACGGCCTCAGGCTCCTCCGCCTCAGCGCCGTGCCCACCCTGTTCGTGTCCTCGCCCAGCGCCGCCAAAGCCGTGCTGCACTCACACGGCCGTAGTCCATGGCCGCTGACATCATCCGCTACGGCTCAACCACCGTCGCCTTGGCGCCCTAAGGCGAGTACTGTCACGAGGGTCGGAAGGTCCTCACCGCAGGCGGTGGTGACGGGCGTGGGGTGGACCTGAGCGAGCTCTTTCCGGCTACACCAACACCAAGAACGTAGTGTGCCGCGCGATCCTTGAGGATCCTACCGGAAGCGGAGGAGATCAACGTTTCCCCCCTCAGCGGCTACAAGCAATGACATAATTTCTGTTGGACACTTGTACTGCTGTTGTGAAAGTTCAGCATCACGCATAGGTAACCCTGTAGGGTTACCCTGAACCTAAAACAGCAGGTGCGGGCCAAACATTTCCCTGCCATTTCTTACAAAGGTTCGGTGGTTCAGTACCAGGGCCGGACCGCACCGGACCCATCGCGTCCTGACTTGAGCCCTATGCCCATGAGTGGAAGAAAGGATGAAAACTTCAAGACTTGCAGTATCCGGTATTCCGGTGGCTACCATCCAATTCTGTATTCGCGTAGACATGCATTACGGGTTAGCCCAGCGGCCCAGCCCATTTAGGGCTCATTTGGTTGCTAGGGGAGGTAAACACAGGGAACCATACCCGCAGGGGAAACTTCCCTGTGCACAAAGATTCCTCTTCCTACCACGAGGGAAAATTCCTCCTCTGTAACGGTCGTTTGGTGGCAAGGGGGAGCGGAACGTGGGAGATGTATGGCTATGTAGTTGTTCCGCTTTGTTCTAACTTCTACGCTTTCTAACTTGTATGTACTAGCTGGTATCCCCAGCAAGAACGGAACTTGCTTTATTTGTAACTACGGAAAAAGTATTTGTTACAAAAAATAAATATATTTGTTTCAAAAAAAAATATAGCATAATCAGGAAATTTGTACAACTATGAAAATAACTAGGCTGAGAGGAATACATTCACAAATAACTCCAAAAGAGTCGATAAAGACCACAATAATTTCAAAAAAATGTAATAATCACCAATAATTTGATGCGAGGTTCTACACTAACCGCTACATAATCTTTTTCGGAACAAATACAATACATGCAAGCCAGTATGTGCGAAGAGATTAATTGATCAGATATTTGTGAACCAACAACGATGGAATTCAGAAACCGAATAAGGATGTGAGATCAGTCCTTTGTCTTTCTCTTCCTAGGTGGACTATCTTGATATCATTTTCTTACTATTCCACTACGTAATATTTGCCGATTCCTTGTCAGAGCTTGTGGGGCATATTCCTTATAACCAACCGGTCAGCATCAGCCTTGCAACCTTCCTGCGAAAAATCGGGGAAACATGAAATGAGCTTGATATGTTTTCAAATAAGTATTATCTCACATTTGGAAAGAAAAAATGTGGCAAAACAATCAATATATAGATGAGCAGCACACCATATCCTATATACAAGCTTCCATGAAACTTCACTGGTCAGGGTCATATATACATAGATGCCCCTAACAAACAAACTCTCGTAGACGGACATGATGAGAAACATATATATACAAATAATTAGAAAAAATAAGAAATTTCAACTGAGAGTGAACACATGCAGACTGTAATAATTTATAAATGTCGAGTCACACAAACAACACAACAATGAGCGCTAAATATTTTTAATATGGGAATACTAATTATAACAAGAAGTCCAGCAAAATAAATATTATGCTGCACTAAAAAAATGCACAGATTGGTCCATGCCGCACTGTTGCTACTGAGACAACACTGAAATAGTCACTAAACTTCCACCATCAAAGTTCTTTGAGCATTTGCGTCAGTTAGCTTACAAAACCTGCACATAATAACATTGCCAAGAGAAATGATCATATGAAGTGCATAAGAAAGAAGATAGAAAAACAGGAAACAGGACAAGAGTGTTTAAGAACATATGAACAAAACATGGAGATGAACAAAATAACAAGACAGAGAAAAATAACAGTGTGTAGTTGTGTGCTTACTGATTTAATATCATGACACGAAAGCAGAAAGGCGCTGTAGCTTGGGAACATGAAATGGGATGGTGAAAGGCTGTCCTAAAGCAACATTTGACAGTGCAGTTAACCAACAATACATGACTTTCACAGCATGGTTAGTTACGAGAAAATGCTAAAGTTCTTGGTTTCTCTCAGTCAGCTTGAGCTTAGCTGGCTGAGATAAGTAACTGCTCTCACGGCATGGAAAATTAAATTGTAAAGAACTTCATACACAGAGTTAGTTTTATTCCTACTTTATGCCAGAGTAGTGAAAGTGAAATGTAGAAACAAAAACATGTTATTTGGGACAGGAAGAAAATAGAAAGATTTTCTGATGTCAAAGGGTTAAAACGAGATCAGAATTTCACAGGAGAAAATAAAAATATCTTGCTCTTATCATTTGTTACATCTAGGCATCTAAGATAGAATCCAGGCTTGCAAGGGATGTCGTGTGCATATGCATGCACTGTGGATAGAAATTGAGGTGGAGGTGTGCAAGATTGAGAGAATAGAGGTGCCTGCTACTGAGATTGCACACGCTGCTGCTTCAGATCTTGGTACCCATGATGATGTTCGGTGATGCGCCTTTGGCTTGTGGATCTGGGAAAGCAAGTTAATCTTGAGGTCAGCATCAACGGTGGTGAGCAGAAGAAAAGACGAAGAGTAGACTTGGTTTACCTGGTGGCGGCGGATCTGGTGGTGGCGTGCTCGTCGGTGAACGACAGGTGGGACGGCGTCCGCGTGGAGTAATGGAAGGAGGAGGAGTTTCCACGCAAAAAGGAAGACGAGATCAGCAGAAGCATCGCTCGAGGTCGCCGGTTCATGGCCGAAGAGAGGTGGATGAGTTCCGTGGAGCGACGCCTCTCCCTCTACCTCTCCTCGTAGCCAGAGCGAGTCGGGGATTTCGTCCCCGACGTCCCGACTAGGGGAACCGTCACCCGGGGAAAGGCCGCGGAAGGGCCCATTTCCCCACTCGCGGAGCGCCAAATAGCCTGGGTAGCCTACCCGGGTAAATTCGGCCCGTGGAATTCGCACCCGGGGAAAAGCCCGGGATCCCGGGCTTTTCCCTGCCTACCAAATGAGCCCTTAAGAGGTCAGTTGTCGTACCCACCTAGGCAATAATCCTTTCGAGGCTTTCTTTGTCGGACTGGGCCTTAGCATGACATTTTTTTTGGAGGCTTAGCCTTAGGATGACATTTGAGTATACCTCTCTCTCGAAATTTTGCTCCTCTAGGAAAGGAAAGAAAGAAGAGGAAACTCCTAGGAAGAAAAACAAGAGGAAACAGATCAGGATGACTGGTGAGCAATATATAGCCACAATATTTGTGGCGATTACCTTCTTGCAACTAATTACATCACGGCCCCGCAGCAATCAATTTTGATTCGAGCAATGGATCCTTCAAGTTTTGCAGATCGTGCCCAAGCAGGCAAAAGCAAAAGCGTGCTTTGGTTGGCTACTTCACTCTTTGCAACTTTTTAAAAAATGAGCCAAAGCAAAAGCGGGTTTTCGCTGTTCGATCGGTCCAGGAATTTCCAGCTGGCTCACAGTGGAGGCTCGAACACCAAAACGGGTCACGTGGCGGGAAAGAAAAAGAAAGATGAGGAAAGATAAACCAGGCAACGCTGCGTGCCGCCATGTGACATCGCTGTAGCGAGAAGAAAACAAAGCTCACCACCTGGTTTAATGGTTACTTCTCCCGGCTAAATCAAGAACACATTGCAGAACGGAACGGCTACTCGTCCATTTACCGTTATATGATTCTATTTTTATTTATTTATTATTGTACGGGCCACGCGACGTCTCGATCGTCAGTGAGATGAGCCCTGGATGGGTGGCAAGTACCCGAATTTGAAATAACAGAGCAAGGTGCTGGAACAGAGTACCCAGTAGAGCCATCTCTCACTGATCTGAATTTGACATAACGGAGCAAGATTCAGAATATCAGGGCAATTTGTAGTAATCAGAATGAGCCGATGGAGAACAGATTGCATACATCCAGATCCAGGAGCGAAATCAATATATAAGGTAACAAATGAAAGAATTCTATTAATGGTATATAATCCCGTGCATGTGCCACATCTCTCACTCGTCCATCTCACTAAAGATAATCAAGAAAGAATCTGGTAGTATAAACAACGGTGGAGCAGAGTCCCAACGGCGGCTGTAGATCGAAGATCTACCAATCCCACGATACTCCCTCACTATCTAGAACACGATGCGGCGGCGACGGCACCAGCGACGGCAACGAAGCTGACGGTCGAGGTGTACATGGCGGAGCTCGCGGGTGTGCCGCTGGGGGCGCCAGCCGGTGTGACAGAGACTGCGGAGGGGGTCATCGCGGAGGAGCGTCGGCCGGTGCGTTGGTAGGCGGGGCCGGGGGAGAGGCCATCGGCGACGGGACGCGGCGGTGGGCGGAGTGGCGACCGACGCAGGGGCGGTGGCCGGGGACCTCGCCGGCGGCGCCGGGAGAGGGGCCATCCTGGGCGCCGGCATGGGGCCCTGCGCTGCGGCGGCGACGGCGAGGAGCGCGACGATGGCGGCGACCACGGCGAAGCGAGCCATCTTGCTGCTGGTGATGGTGAAGACGAACTCGGCTATGATTTGGAGAGGAGAGGAGTTGATGGCAGGAGAATGCTTGGGCTGTGTGTGTGTGTGTTGAAGCTGCGAGTTGTGGATTGGGATCAAAGGAGGAGGCGAGATTTTATAGCGGGAAATGTCGGTCAACAAACAGCTGTGACGTTCAAGTCTCCGGCTGCGTCAAGGCAAGAAACGCGTGAGACCAGGCTGTGAGTGTACAGGTGCCTGTACAGGTGGAGATGTTTTCGCGGGGCGGCGCCGTGCAAAGTTGATTCCTTCGGGAAGCGGCACCGCGTCCAGGCCTCTCGGCGTGATCACGAGGTTTGTCTAACGACTAGTTTGGAGACACGTTGTAGATTCTCTAGATCACAGATTGGATCCAACGTTTTTTCTACCGAGACTTCGCGTTGCTGGCTGCACCACGTATGTTTTTCAAGTCAATACTCATAGTACAAGTCGTGTAGAATTTTGGTTTGGTAAGGATGACTCCAACGGGCCGATCCAAACGGACGCGTGTTTGGTCCGCGTTTTGTCCGTTTGGGTCGGGGAACGGACGCGCGTCCGGCCCATGTCCGCCCCTTTCTGGCCAGTGCCTCCAACGGGGCCGACGCATTGAGTCCGCTTGCCATTTTTTTTAATAATAGGATTACATTTTAAAAACTAAAATTACATAGTAAATTTAGGACTTTCTCCTAACATTAAACCCTAAAACCTAAACCTAAACTTGAAGGAAATTAATAACCGACCACCGGCCGGCAAGGGGAAAGATTAAAGAGGGGCTGCGGCCTTGAGGAACGTCACGCAGCATGCCCGTTCTGCAACGGACTTGCTGGCTCTTCCTTCATCGCGCCCATGGCCAGCCAGGGCTGGCTGACTCAATCTTCTTTGATCATTTTGTAGCTACGAAACACGTAGCGGGCGCCGGTATTAGTGGAAAATGAACCACACATAGGTGGCCACGGCCTCGGCTCCTTTCGCGGTGGAGCTGACATCAGGTGGAGCTGCCTGCTCATTTCGCGGCCTCGGCCGCCGCCAAGGCCTCCCGGTGCCGTTTGCGCCTCGCCGCGTGCTTCTTGGACTCTTCGGCGCGGCGCATTTGCTTCATCTCCTCCTCCACTGCAGCGTCGGCACAGGCGCGCGCGGCGGAGATGAACGCGGCCGCCCTCTGCGCGTTCAGCTGCATGTGGGCTGCATCCACCGCCTCCTCCTCGGTGATGTGAGCAGGGCCGCCCACGCCAATGGGAGGCTCCGGCGGCGCGCCATCCCCCGCGACACCGGCCGCCGCGACAGCAGCCGCCGCGACACCGGCGGCGTACTCTTCTTCGTCGCTGTCGGCGCAGTCCGCGAACGCCGCCTCCACCGCACTCCTCTGGGCGTCCGTCAGGCACGGACGCGGCGGCTGGGGAATCATGCCGGCCCATGCCGGGCTGGTCGCCATCCGGCGCGAGAAGCTGCCGCGATAGCGCCCGCGCGCGCTCATACGCGCTCGCTCGACCTCGTCCACCAGATGCTGCGGCGGCGGCGGCGGCGGATCCATTCCGGCGCGTGGATCTGAGCTTGGAAATGGTGGCTGCCGTGGCTAGGGTTTGGCCGGCCGGCGCGATTGGGGAGGAGTGCTTGGGTTTGTGCCCTAGGGTTTGGCCGGCCGGGGCGATTTATACAGCTCCACCGCCCACAGTTATTACGGGTAGGTGGCCGTTGGGGTCGATGACACGCGGGGCCAGGGCGGACACGGGGAGGATGCAGGAACGGTCCGCTCACGTCCGGGCCCGACGCATCGGTGACCCAAATTTGGGCCAGGAATGCGTCGCGGCGGACCAAAAAACGGACCGCGGTCCGTTTGCGTCGCCCCGTTGGGCCGTGTTTTTGGCTCCCGCGGACAGGGACGGACGCGCGCGGACTCGATGGGTCGCCCCGTTGGAGTCATCCTAAGAGACTAAGAGTTACCAACCACAGAATGCCCAACTAATCGACACCAAAACTAAAAAAGCTAGATCGTACAACCAGTAACTAGAGACACGTACCCCTTCGCCTCCTCATTGCCAGAAAAAACGATCCTATCTGCTCGCCTCCCGTCGGCGCCGCCGCTGCGCTCCTGTGACCTTCGGGCCATGGAGGCGGGGCGGATCTCGGTCCCCGTCGGCGGGAGGGCTCCGTTCTCCTGATTTTAGGGTTAACCTTTGGTGGGGCGAGGCTCAGGTGGTGGCGGCGGCGCCTCTTCCAATAAAGTCTCACGGGTTTCAGCCCCATCTCAGCAGTGACGTCGAGAAGTTTGTGTGAGTGGTGTGTTTCTCGAGGACTTCTTCTGGCGATGGCGTTCTTCGGATCGTCATGGAGCTTAATCAGCGGTTCATCCTTCTTCTTCGGCTCTGGGACGGATGTGGTCTTTTTTACCCGTTCGGCGACTTCCCATCCGCAACCAACAACATCAAACCGGCTCTGGTAAGGGCAGCAGCGGCGACACGCCGTCGACACTTCTGGAGGTTGAAAACGAAGGGCATCTCAAGATTTCGATGTAATTTTTGTTTTTGTTGAGATGTTTTGTAATATTTGGTGTTTCATTTAATGCGAGAGTCCTTCTCGCAAAAAAAAATCTACACCAAAACTGTATTTATTTTTGCTGTTAAAAGTGGTTGTATTAAGCAGAAGTTGTTACAGGGCAAACAACGGTTCTCCGCCCAGTTCTTACAAAGTTTGCAAGGATGACTAACCCTGTTCTCAGGATCAAATTTTACAAACTATATATCATATAAGAAAAAAAAATTCATCACTGATTTAGTTAATGTAGAAGTGGTTCTAAGTGGGTTCTAACTTCCAAGGCTGGCAATCCGAAGAAATGCAATTTATTCGTGCTCTGGTTAGGTGAAAAATGAAGGGCGAGAGATGCTTGACTACTCAAACTCTCCACGTGTCTGAGTTGTCGATATAGTGTTTCAGCTAGTTTCCTTTTTGTTCTACATTTACCATTTTTCGTTTTGAGGCGTGTGGCATTTTGGTGGTGAAGTCTATAATTTCTAGGTTTTATATAGAGGCCCGGGAATTCCAAGAAACAAGTAGTGGTCCTAAGATCGGAAAACATCACTGCTTACCAAATACCCAGTTAAATAGATCACATGACAAAGTATGGGCCAAATGATGAGTGCGGCGTTTTCGAGGCCAAGCTTCATTGAGCTTAATTTTTTAAAAAGAAGAATCGCTATTTGAAAGGCTTAATTTTGTTGGACAAAAATCCTTAAGGGTAAATAACATTGAACTCTATCGATGTGCAAAATCTCAATGCAAATTCGTTTTCTTTTAGTCTCGGTAAAAATGAAAAGTGTGCGGATTTGAATCGGTGAACCATGCACATTTTCAAAAACATGAAATTTTATCAGATTTATTATTTTTGTGTGGCTTAGAATACGACGAATTTTGAAATGAGATTTTGCACACTTGTAGAGTTCAAGATTATCTATTTTCACTTTCCACCAAACTATCTCGTATCTTCTCAATCAATACCTCACTCACATACGTTCCATTTCAGTATAGCTCCTCCTTTTTGCTCAATGATTTTATTGCGAGTGATAACATATGATAAAACATCCTACAAAATTGTTGTTCCAATTAATGCATCTCATGTGTTACAATGTGTTAGAATCGCTCCCGTATGGGTGAGGAGATACCCGAACCCAAGATGTCAGGCCATCATCTCCCACTCCTGATCCTCGTAGTCGTTGTCGCCGACAGCGGGGCTCATCTCCCAAAAAGGAGAGGGTTGTGCACGAGAGGCCTTTCAATGGAGGAACTTGGTGTCTCGTTCTCTGGTGTGGGTGAACCGCGACGATGACCCAAGGGGTTGCTTCTCGTCGACAATGGTCGACTCAAGCCATATGAGACAAACCATATGTGTGGACGACGAGCAAATCTTACAAGACATGACTAGCCCTGCTTTCAATTCCAATTAGGCACTTACAGCTCCTTGTGGGTACATTACAATTCGTTTTATTGCGTCTTTTTTGGAGAATTTTTTTGAAGGACATGTCGGCACGGCATGATCTACTGGGTCATCTGTTTTTTTCTGAATAACCGTCGTGTCGATTTTCTACGTCTTGCCCAAGTTTAGCATGTCGCGTGGTCGGTAGTCTAGTCTAGCATACAAGCCGTGCACGATTTTGGTTCGTAAGATATTGTCCCATCAAGTCAAATACAGTACTTGGTTAGCCCAAATTTTGGGTATCTTCAGTTTTGAGCCAATGAGCCTAGCAACTTTGATTAAAAAGTTGAACTAGAGTTTACAAGGAGAAATTGCCATATCAAAAGTTGACAATTATCCAGAAAAGAATCAATGTTTTGGTCATAACCACAAATTTCATAAGGTATGTCTTGGCCACTAACCAAAAACACCCCTAAGAAGGCTCTCATTCATCGTCCAAACAATTCTCTGCCCTCTTCAACCCACCGACAGTACTGCAGACAATGGGATAGATGAGGAGTGAGAGACACCTTATTCTTATTTTTGATAGCGTGATGAGGGACTACGTGACTACGTGAGGGACAATCGAGTCTGACTCTAAACCCTAAACCCTTATTGAATGTATGACTCAGACAACAAGAAAAGATCGAATGGAGTACATAACTTTTTATGTAACTCTCATGTAATTATGTTTAACCTTGAATAAGGGTTTAACCTCGAATATAATTTATAGGTTCCACGACAATAGCCCCTCGATCTCAAAAAGTAATAACGTGTTTGGATGGCGCACTTAGCATGGAGTGTACCTGGATGACAAGCATAACTAAGAAAGAACGTGAGAGTCCGTGGCAGCTTTTACATAAGTTCTTCCTAAAAATATGACGCGAACATTACAATACCGTTAAGAAATCTTCAGAGTGTATGGTTTGTTATTCACCATATTATGAATAAATTTAAGTTTTCTAACTCGCCACAAAGAATTGTTTGGTCCAGCTAGATTCATGGAAGTGCAAACATATGAGATTATACCGGTGGAATGGCTATTGACACTTGATCGAGAAATTGTTGTTACTACTTTCACTGAGACATAGTGTCACTCCCATCCCTAAAAAAAACATAGTCACTCCCAAGAATATTTACATTTACATGGTACTGTATTTGTAACGAAAATGGAGGCCGAAAAGTGGTTTCACAATAAGCAATTCGGTTTCGCCTAATTTCATTTCCAATCAGTCAGCTGCACACAACTGTTGTGTTGCAATGCAGCGGTCAATTAATTCTATCGCATAAATGTGAGGAATACCAAACCGGTCTCTACTAATTTTAAACCCAAATGGTATCTTCTGTTCTACAGACGTCGATGTAGCATTTCCCCAGTCCTACAACAAAATTAGAGAACCACCGTATGAACATTGCTACATGGCCATAAAACTTGGCCATCTCAACAGATGAAAGCAATTTGCAGGAACGAAAGTAGCAGGGTAACATAATACTGAACCAAATTTCGTCTCATGCCTCATAGTATAATTAGGCGAGGAGAGATGCGTACATCCATGGTACAGTAGAAGATAAGTGATAAATGAAAGAATATATATTCATCAATAATCTGTATGACACGATTACATCGCAATGTCGTTGCAATCTGCCCTCCGTCTCTAACAAAGAATCACAGAACGAATCTCGTAATAACAGTAGCATAATAAACAGAGTATTCCCCGCTCCATCTAGAACACGATGGCGCGGCGACAGCGCCGGCGACGGCGACGAAGCTGACGGTGGACGTGTACACGGCGGAGCTCGCGGGGGTGCCGCTGGGTGCGCCGGCCGGCGTGGCAGAGACAGCGGAGGGAGTCATCGCGGAGGGTTCGTCGGCTGGGGCGTTGGCAGGCGGGGCCGGGGGCGAGGCCATCGGGGACGGCGACGCGGCGGTGGGCGGGGTGGCGACCGGCGCAGGGGCGGTGGCCGGGAGCTCGCCGGCGGTGAGGGGAGAGGGGCCATCCTAGGCGCCGGGATGGGTGCCGCTCCAGGGGCCTGGCGACGGCGGTGACGGCCAGGAGGGCGAGATGGCGGCGACCACGGCGAAGCGAGCCATCACGTTGGTGCTGCTGGTGATCGGTGAAGGACTTCGCCGGAGATCTGGAGAACTGGGAGAGCAAAGATTGCTTAGGATTTGTGTAGAAGTGGTGGGAGGAGAAGCTGCGAGCTGTGTGCTACTGAGCTGATCGGCGAGTGCTTAAATAGCAAGGATCAACGCGTAATCCTGTCTGCTAAGCAACGGCTGTCTCGTTCGTCAGCCTGTAACTCGCGAGATGCCGCGGCTTGAGTCCCGTCGCTGTCACGTAGGGCCCTAACGCGCGTTAGACCAGACTGTCGTCGTGCTTCGGTGGTTGCCCACCCACTTCGCGGAGCGGCGCCGCGGCCGGCCAAGTTGACCTTTCTTTTCCGGTGAAGTTGACCTTTCGATGCGTGGGAGCGGGACACAGTGTAACGACTAGTTCCACTGTTCTAGGCACGCGAAAGAGATTTTACTCTGCTTCTACACCCCTCATCTCCTTGAGGAACGACCGAACGAAATTTTCCTCTCCAAGAAAGTTTAAGAAAACCGTTTTTTAATATATACTCCATAGCATATGCATGTTACTCCCTCCGTTTCTAAAAAAAGCCGTATTTTTTAATTTCAAAAAGTGTAAATTTTGATCAAGTTTTTGCAAAAACAAAGTTAACATTTGTAATATCAGATCAGTACCGTTAAATATATCATGAAATATATTTTCATAAGATGTTATGTAATATTATTGTTGTTGGTTTCTTCTAAAAATCTTAGTCAAACTTTACACTGTTTGACTTCTTAAATAAAATATAATATCTATATATAGATGCAAGGAAACCGAATAGATACGCGTACATACAGGATTACTACCCCAAAGGATACGACGGACATCTGTCACTGGACACCATGAACCACCATCGCCGACGATTCACGAGAGAAAGGAGTGCCTATAAACCTTGCATCAAGCAACACCCCTGTATATAGCTCGCTCGACGAGAGGTGCATCGAAAACGCATTTAACACAATACAGTTAAGGAGACTCCCCATAGTTTACGCAAACTGGATTTACCACCGGAAAATGCTAAACTTAGGGCCCGCTTGGTTCCAGGTATGTTAGCCAAATACGGTTGTATAATGTTACGGACCTGTTAAGGTGCCCCTGGAAATACGCAGAAACTAAATAGATCTAGAAGACATCTGCAAGGCACCACCCAACATAAGCTCCATGAGGGCCAAGAACGTCTCGTGAGAGCATTGCTGGAGCTGGAGGGAAAATATGCATATATGTGAATAGCCAGCCAACATATTGAACATTTCTATGGTGAGGCATGCATACCAACATATATGCATATTTGTTTTGATTACTCTTGTGTTTAAGAAAAAATGTTCTTTTGTGTTGAAATATATTTTCTCCATTGGCATGGGTTGTTGACGGAACTAGCCCGTGCATATGATAAAATATGGTACCATAGCCCAGAGGGTCATGAAAACCTGACCAACATAATATTTAATAAAAGTATTCGCCACCTTTAAGGTGAGGAAATGTATTGAAGATATTGTCCAACCTTTCTCCATCGGTTCGGACGTTTGAGTGATCGATCCATAAAATCAATAATATGGGTGAATGTTATGTTTAGTGCTTAAGCCTTGAGATTGCATTTATCGTCTCTGATCGAGGTCTCTCATGTTTTGACATCCTAATTTAAACGCAATACTTATGGACTCAATATCCGTGCAATGATAATAAGATCAACCGTTAACACAAACACGAATTGTTCTGTTTTCGCAACAAAGGATTAGAACACACCCCTGTTTTATCAACAATGTTTAGCATCCGATGATAATAAGCCGTAACCCAGTAACTCGCATGCTCACTTCAATACTTTTCAATTAATTAATCTTTGGAACAAATTGCATTCTAAATACCTCTAATATCTAGCAATTCGGGTAAAGCCAAATATTCAGCTGGCTATTCATATTTTGGGTAAAGCAAAAGCTTGTGCTGGAGTTGCGTGGTCTGCATCGAACAGGTAGAGATCAAGTGACTTCACTACATGAAGTCACACTGCGACTTTACCCCATCCGTCCCCATCAGATTTCAATCCAACGGCTTAGATTTGAGCTCAAAATTAACACTATTTAGAAAAATATGAAAAAAATCCAGCACGTAGTATACATTTTGTTATATATTCTGAGAAACTTTCGTGTCCTTTGGATTACTGGTTTATGACTTAATATCTTTTTAAGTTTAAAACATAAAAAGTGATTTAACAATAAACCGTTTATCCAAATGAATCCAAATTTCTTAGAATATACAATGATACATATACTACGTGCAAGGAATTTTTTCAATTTTTCTAGAAAGTTTAAATTTTCAGCCTAAATCTGGTCTGTTAGATTGAAATCGGATGTAGATGAAGGGGTAATGTCGCAGCGTGAGTTCACCTGGATCTCTATCGCATCGAACTGACTATTTTCCTTCGCAGTGTGTCACGTTTCACTCCTGCCGGAAAATAAAGAGAAAAGAACACGAGGAAAAGTAAAGTTACTCCTAGGTAGCATCCCATGGCACATCCCCATGTGACCGCGACTACATTGCGAAAATACCACGAACATATGCTACTTCCTCCGTTCCAAAATAGATGACTTCCATTTGTTTAGATACGGATGCATGTAGACTTGTTACACATCTGGATACATCCGCATGTAGATAAATGGAAGTCATCTAATTTGGAACAGAGGGAGTACAAGGCTACACACGTATCATGTTAGGGCTGACATTGGCAGCGCTCGATCGACACACTGACGGTTGAAGTTTCGTGACTTGTACCTTCATATTTACCTTTTCTATTTTGGCCAATAAATGATGAGCTACAAAAGGATTCGTTTTTTTCGTGTCACAGCTGATTACTCCTTTTTTTTCCTTTTTAAAGAGTGGCATTCTATGTCCAATATCTCGATTGAAGTATGGAGGTCAAAATAAATAGAATAATGATGAATGAAAAAAAGATAAAAATCCTTTAGCTGGATAAGGGGCGGATGTAGCCAAGTGGATCAAGGCAGTGGATTGTGGAGTCGTAGTAAAGCAGAGAAGACACACATGATAGGAGATAATGTAACAAATGAAAGAATTCCATTAATAATGATCTCGAGCAAATGGAGAGAAGAGCATATTACAACCTCGAACTTCTGCCCTAGTTTAATTTGCAACCCTCAATTCTAAAACCGGTTAGAACACAATCTCAAACTATCCATACCATTTATATTACACCACTTGGATGATTCAAAGGTGGTTTTGAAAGATGAAACAGGAAATACGACCGCTATACGTACATGCCTCCTCCGTATTCGCATGCCCAAAGTCGCCTATACGTACCGGACTTCCCTATGCGTGCCGTGGGCTACAAGGCCAGGAACAGCTAGCACCTTCTTCCAGTGGCCCGGCCTCGAGAAGGAGCACCGCGACGTGCTGGACGCTGAGGGCACCGCCGTTAGCCTGCTGATGAACATGTTCTGAGGGCGTCTTCGTCAAGGCGACTTTGGGCATGTGAATACGGAGGAGGCAAGTAAAGACCGCTCCCTCCATCTAGAACATGACGGCGGCGGCGACGGCACCGGCGACGGCGACGAAGCTGACGGACGAGGCGTACACTGCGGAGCTCGCGGCGGTGGGTCCGCCGGCAGGAGGGGCGGAGACCGCGGAAGGAACGTCGGTTGGGGCGCCGGCGGGTGGCGTCGGGAGAGAGGCTCCCGCCGGTGACGGCGCGGGGCAGCGACTGGAGGCGTCGCGACCGGGGACCTGGCTGGAGGAGCAGGTAGAGGGGCCATCTTGGGCGCCGGCATGGGGCTCTGCGCGGCGGCCGTGATGGCGAGGAGGGCGACGATGGCGGCGACAACGGCGAAGCGAGCCATTTTGCTGGTGCTGGTGGTGTATGGAAGACTGACACTAAGCTTCGTGGAAGATGAGAGCAGGCGGCCAGAAGCTTCGAGCTGTGCTTTGAGTTGTGTGTATAGAAGCTGCGGGAGGAGTTGAGCTGCGAGCTGTGCTTGAGTTCTGACGGAATTGGAGGAGGGTGTTATTTATAGGCGGAGAAGCACGTCCTGACTCCTGTGTGGGTTAAGCAACAACAGCTGGTAACGTTCAAGTCACTCAGCGCTGACATCACGGCCTTCGACGCGGAGAGGCGGCCGGGCAAGTTGACCACGCTTCGAGCCGGACGCCGACTAGCCGTGTTGTGGTTGTTCAACGGCCGATCCAGAGGTGCTGTCCTGACCGGACAGATTGCAACATAAACAACACAAGTACGTGGCCCCCAACCCAATTTCGGGCGGCGCGATGATCCGCGAATATTGTGATTCGTCCGCCAGCCATGTGATTGCTCGTTTATTTTCCTGGACAATTCAGTGTGATTCAAATGTGCAAACGGACCGAATGAACTTGGGTTAGCGACCTCCTCCTCCTCTAGGGTTCCACCACCGCGCCGCCGCCGCCAGGCTCTCCCCGCCGCCGCCCGCCGCCCCTCCCTCCCCTCCCCTCCCCTCCTCCCCTTCCTCCCGGGCCCCTCGCGCGGGGGGCTCCGGAGGCACCCCACACAGCCAGGCGAAGACCACGCGACTTCGGGCCCCGCTGCCGCTGCCGACGCCGGCGGCGGTGGCGGCGCCCCGGCCGTCAAGGATGGAGGGGCTGAAGGCGGACCCCGAGGACCATCTCCTCGCGCGGGGACGAGGGCCTCTGGAGGTCGCGCATGGCGGCGCTCGGTGCGGGCGCCACGGTGGCCGTCGGCGTGCGTGCAGGCCGCCTCGGAGGAGGTGACTGCAGCCGGCGTGGAGGGCTGTGGAGGAGGTCGTGGAGGTCGGCGCGGTGGTTCGGCGCGGGCGCGATGGGCTTGCGCGGGCCGCATCTGGGCGCTGGCGGGCCCGTCGGGCTTGGGGCGGGTCGGTGGCCAGGAGGGGTTGTCGCATGCGCGCTGGGCGCGGCGTGGGCACGTGGGCCTCCGGGCTTCGGTTCTGGACGCCCAGGGAAGGCGCGTGGAGTTGGCGTGCATGGTGGTCCTCTGCTCCGGTCGCCGGCGGCCGTGCGGCGTGCGTGGCGTGCGTCATCGCGTCGGGTGAAGCTGCGGCCAGGACCCGTGGTGGCTCTTGGCCACGGGCGGCGCTCCGCCTTGTCTTGCCGGCATGGTGCTCGGGAAGGTGCGGCGGCGTGCTGCGTCCGGTGGTTCTGCTCCTGGTTGCCGGTGTTGGATCTGCCCGCGTGCCTGGCGGGGTGGCTGCCGGTAGTCTCCGCGAGGTGCGGGTGGCTGCGGCGACTTGTTTTGCACCTCCTCGTCGTCGGGCTTGATGGTGGTGGTGGTGGTGGTTGGTGAGGCTTGCCGGCGCGGCGGAGGGTGTGCTTGGCGTTTGGGTGAAACCCCCGTCTCGGTTTGTACCGTGACTAGCGATGGCGGCGGCTGTGGCCGTCGTTTACCTCCTTGGAGGCATCGCTGCTATGCTGTAGCACCCTCTTGCACCAATCCGATTGGGTGGTCCAGCTCCGGGGGGAAACCCTTGATCTTGTGATCAGACGATGACGGCGCCTTGGTGTCGTTTCCCTCTTGGGGGCTTCGTCTTCGGAGCTGGACATCGGCAAGAGGGACCAGTGGTAGGCCGAGGTGTTGTGGGGTGGCGGCGGCCCCGGATGTTGGTACGACGTCCGTGGTCTGCGAGCAGCTCTCCCTGGGCAGCTTGGGCTGCGGGTGGCTGGTTCGTGCGGCGTCGTGGCTCGGTTGCGAGCGGTGCTATGTCGGGACGGCGGTCCCGAAAGGGGGTGCTGGCGGCGAGGCTGTCGGGGCTGCTTGGGCAGCGGCAGCAGCGGTTGCCCTTTAGGCCGGGGCGGCGGCCCCGGATGGTGGTGCGGCGGCCGTGGTCTACGAGCGGCTCACCGGGTGCAGCTTGGGCTGTGGGTGGCCGGGTCGTGCGGCGTCGTGGTTTCTCGAGGTTGTGGGGCTTCGCTCCGTGGGTTGTGTCGTGTTGTTGTATGGTTTTCGCCCGGTTTCTTCCATAATAAACCGGGCACCTTCTGCTTAATAAATGGTGAGGCAAAACTTTTGCCTCGGGTTCGGGAAAAAAAAAAAGTGCAAACTCAATATGCTAACGGATTTGTTATCATTGGGAGATCGAGTAAGCTAACGGCTACGGCATTTGCTTCCGTTCGCATTCTTGCATACCAGACCAGAGCATAGATGGCAACGCTTCTTCCGCTGACCTGACCAGACCTGGCCAGCTAAACAGTGTCGTCGCCCTGGCGGACGAACTATTAAGCAAAGTTTAGCCCTGGCCTGCCTGGAAAGTTAGGCGGGAGAGACCGAGCTGAGCTGTGTGACGTGCAAATCATCTCAGCTCCAGCAATGAATAAAGGAGATCGTCGCCAGGCCAGCTACAATCAGTCGCATTTTGTAGGTATGCACGTCGTGCAGTTTTTCCGTGCGTAGCCAGCTAGCCGCACCAGCTTGAAAGGAGGAAATTAGCTGGATCAAGCACCGAAAACTCTAAACCGTGTTGTCAGACTCCTATCAGACAGGGCATCATTGAGTTTGAAAGGATTTGCATATTAGATCTTTTTATGGATCCAAACCCTGATAAAAAATAATCAATTGGACGGTTTCGTCTGTAAAACTGATTCCTATATGATTTATTCCTACGGAATCTAGTGCACTAACATTTACTCTTAAAAATAGCATTCACTCAACCCTCTCGATCAAAATCATTGTTTTACCTGCAATGGATCAAACACAATTTGGTGCAAATATTTCTTTTATACATTAGAGTAGAACGTGACATTAAACTTTTGTTTTCGCAATATTTTAAAATCCTACGAATTTAAGAGGCCAGCCACTGGCATTGCGTGTTGGTCATGCATTTGAGAAGGTATATTTTATATCGATATCCTTTACATATCCGTAGTAATTTAATTTTCAAAAGGAAAACAAAAACTCTACAGAGTACTACCACATCGCAACACCTTCTATAATTAAATTCACCCACCTCTACATGCGGGTGGGCCAGAATATCGCCATGCTAGTGCGTCGTGCAGAGCACGTGTTTTTCACGTCGCAATGTCCGATAAGGACCATGTGTTCAAGCGGCTGTCATGGGGTTTGTTCACAAAGGACGAGGAGAACTGTGAACACGATGCTACAAATAAGTTGTGCGAACACGGTTTTGATTGCATGGCAATGTCCATGTCAAAGACCATGTGCACAACGTATGTGTGCCTCGTGATCAGTTCTTTGCAGCAGTGTGATTGGCAAGTGGGGCGGCAATACATGATGATCGTGACTCTCTGGATTTGTTTTGTTTATTATTCCATGTCATCAGCAGTATATGAGCTCGTATAGAGCCCTGACTTGGGATTTGTTGTTTATTATTTCACATATGTAATTAGGTTTTGCTCTGGATTCCATATTCACGAACTAATACAATTGCAGCATAGAACATAAACTTTATCATACATGTAGGAAATAGAATAATAACAACTTTATATTACCTAGAGGTTATATTTCCAACACTCCTCCACCATGTACTTTTTTTGAAAATAGTGTGCGGAGCGTCGATATTTGTTTTTTAATTTTTCACACTTGTGTGATTGACTTCATCACATACATATATAACTTTCCACAAAATTCGTGCGTAAGTACATAACATATAATTCCATTTTAAACCGTATGCGAGTGACTAACCCATCGTGCATGGGTTGATCAAAACCGAGTGCATCGATGATATTGCATACCTTTTTCAAGCCATGGATTCGAAGTTCCAGTGTTTGCAAGAAGAAAAACAGGAGAGGACGAAGTACAGGAGACAGAAGCCGAAGCACGCCAGTTTCTTGAGCAGTCCAAGCCCAATGGTGACAGCCCATGGCCTATTCCCGATCCCGACTCGTCTACATCACACGTGTTCAGGTCACACCAAAGAGGCTGCCTCGCTTCCTCGGCGCCTCACAAGCACACACTATTGATAGGCAAAACGAAATGCTGATTCTCCAATCGGCTCAGCCACCATGGACAGGCAAAAGGATCTCCCGAAAATTCTCCGGCCATGTCGAAACCGAAGGCGGAGATGCCCATGCCGCCGCCGCGGCCAGCGGCCTGCCGCCAATCTCTCGCGGTGGGCGGGCTGAGTCTGGCGGCCGCGGCGTACGTGGGCGTGGACTACCTCAGCCACCTGTCTCCCTCGTTGCACGAGCGGTTGCAGCCGGTGCTATGGACGGCGCTAGTGCTCATCGTGGCGGCGCGAGCGCCCTTCTACCGCCGCTGGGACGCTGAGATCCGTGCTGCCCCGCAGTTCCTCGCCGCCATGATCTTCATGCTCGCCGCCCTCCTCTGCGAAGCCATCTCTGTCCGATTCGTCAACACAGTGCTCGGCCTCCGGTGGCACAGGTATCCTCCGTACACTTGTAGTTATTTTTCAGCACAACTAGTATGATGACCCAAATATTTGCGCAGCTGGATTATGGGCATGTTATTTACATTTTGAATGTATCAGTAATTCGGAATACATTGATCATTTTTATTAAAAAAATAAAACTGTATAAGATTATGATTGGTCGTATCATGAAAATAGATGACTAAGATTATAATTATACTCCCTCGTTGCCATAATATAGTGCACATTAGATTTTATTTTCAAAAATGCAAGCCATGTAAATTTTGACCAAGTTTGCTCATCACAGTTGGCTGCACATCAACTTATCCGGATCCAAAGTTAGAACGCTTAGCTAAGCACTTTGCTTTCAGTACTAAATGAACATAATTATTGATTCTTTATATTGGACGGAAAATGGAATTAATGGATGGAATTCTAAATTATAACTTTTGGATCATGCTTCTAAAACATGAACCCAATAAATTGTTATGTTAACCTTATAATGTATTATACATCGCCCGTTAGTCTGTTGCTGTTATATTCATATCCCACTTCCAGTTGTTGAAGTGATTCTCATCTGTAATTTTGATGGAAACAACCGGTCAGTTTTCGCGGTTTTAGTTGCAGTTTCTAGAAGATATTGGGTAGCCACCTCCATATACTGGGCAACACATAACATATTTGCCCCTCGGTACACTGCTAAGTTTTTGTTTGCTGTCCTGAAGAGCTGATCTAAGACAGGTTCAAAATTCTTAACAGGTCAACGGCTCCTCTTCCGGACACTGGTCAGTGGCTGCTTCTAGCACTGAATGAGAGGCTTCCTCAAACTGTGGTTTATCTATTGAGAGCTCACATCGTCAATCTACATCATTATTTGATGTTGTTTATCATGTTGGGCTTCTCCGCACTTTTTGACTGCATCAAAAGTCCTGGGCTTGGAATAGCCACAAGGTATATGTTCACTATGGGAGTTGGGCGTTTTCTCCGGGCTATAACATTTCTTGCTACGATTCTTCCATCCGCAAGGCCTTGGTGTGCTCAAGCTCGGTATCGAATACCTGAACATCCTCATGCTTGGGCACAAAAGTATTATGTTCCATATGCTTCTGATCCACGCGCAATCCGCAGGGTCATACTGACGGATATGCCATATGGTTAGAGCATTTAACTTATGGTCCTTCAGGATATAGCTACTTAATTTGATTGACTTGTACTAACTGTTTATCATCATCGTCTTATTACAGCCGTTGTTCAAGATTATACTGTTGAGTATAGACCAAAGTGGGGACCAATGAGCTTCCTAATAGACATTTTGAGGCCAACTGTTGGAGACGGACCTTCATGGTATCATTTGCTGAAGAAAGCCAGTGGTGGTTGCAGTGACCTTATGTATAGTGGGCACATACTTGTTGCTGTCCTGACAGCTATGGCATGGACGGTATGCTGCATTGTACTCTTCCATCTATTATATACTAAAAGCAATATCAGGTCTAAAATAAAGCCACCACGTTTATCCACATAGGCTAAAAATATATGCTGTGTTGATCTTAATTTTTACGGCTGAGATTAAAAGAAAAAGCGTTACATACAACCATAAAGTGTGTACATATGAGTACCTAACACGTCACGTAGCTAGACTTTGCAATTCAATCGTGATATTCTGTTTTGTGGGTCCGTTAGATTGAGTCCATCTCCATCACTTTTTAAAAGCTCAAGTAGTTTTTTCTTTCCTTTTGACATGCATGCTAGGTAGGATAGAGGCTTTTGCCGTTTGGACTAGCATGTCACGGCGTAGTTCATAGCTTCGTACGTACTACTGCTAGCCAGGACGTGCTATGGCTATAAAGAAAAACTAGAACCTGGTGGGGAAATACGTGCTTGCTTCAGCCCCTGATCTTCTTTAAAAAATGAATTGTATGTAGGCTATATAGCCTGTGATCACATCGATGGACAAGTGAAAAACCAGAAAATGCCAATATTTCTTATAGTTTTCATTTTTTGCTTAATTTATAGTATAAAACTGTAAACAGATGCACATGTTCCGAAATAGTTTGGCTCAAGCTTGGATGTCTTATTATGCAAGTGCCGCATGTGAAAAAATAAATCATGATAATTTGATAATATATTCTACTTGGACTGAGAATTTGATCCACATAGTCATGTGTTCAAACAATTCCCTACAACCTTAATGTATCATAATCTCTAGATATATGACTCTATTTTTATGTATATTGAAGGTTATGGACGGGAATAAAATTATACTAGAAAATTACAAACAAAAAAATATCGGCTCATCAATCTTGTGGACACTTCATATTACGAGACCCCACAACTGTCCTACGTATAATGTTTAACACTAATGTTATGCAGTATTGTGTGAACAATTGCTCGGAAATTTAAAGCTTGAAGCTAAACACAGGCGAATTATTCATAAATAATAGGTTTCCTAAAGATGGGTCCAATTATTAAATATGAACGCAGAAGTGTCGGTGTGGAACCCCATCTTAGGAACTTGATATGACAAGGCATGCTCGATTGGTCTCGGTAACTTTTTCAGTTTAGTGTCCGAATGTTAACTAGATATGAGTCATACGAGTTTTGAAATATGAATTGCAATCGATAAGCCCTTGTCAAAATTGGTGTCAAATGAAAGGGATATATCAACAACCAGATATCCATGAAGGTGGAGGCTCGGTGGTCAGTAATTAGACATGTGCTTGCACAAGGCAGAACGATAGTTAATACTAATGTGCAAATATCCATACCAACTAACGTGTGGTTGTTTACAGGAGAACTAACCTACAATGTTTGGTATTTGTATCGCAAATGCTGATCTAAACACACAAAGAACTTCAAAGAAAACGCATAATTTAAGTACTACCGATGGGTGACACTCACTTTGGGATATCTTAGGGATTTATTCATGGATGACACTCAATTTGGGATGAAAAGCTATTACATATGTAACCTTTGAACAAATAGGTGATCCAATATCAACAATCTGAATGTTAAGGCGTTGTTAGAATATCCAATAAAAACTACGGGATAGCTAGCGAGCTTACTTTAAATTAATATATCAGTCTAATATCAAATAATACGATACATGTTTATAAATGTGATATTCTTAAAATAGCGCAATAATCAACCATCTACAAATTATCATTGATAAAATATGTTACCATCACATGTGATACTTTATTGGCATAACATTCATGTTGTTATAAAACAATCTTATTTATTATTTAACACACAATCTGATTGAATATCCATGACACAATAAATTAATTTCTTAGGTTACTGGAAGACGCCAAAAGTAATATACTCCCTCCGTCCGAAAATAACTGTCTTAGATTTGTCAAAAGTGGATGTATCTAGACATGAAACAAGTATAGATACATTCACTTTTGAACAACTTTGAGACACTTATTTTGGGACGGAGGGAGTACATGGGTAGTAAACAGAGACACCACGTTAAGCCACATCATCCGAATTATTTTGATCGTTACATCTAAAATATGTGGCTAGAATGAACAGATTTCACACGGTCTAAATAGATTTTCGATCAAACATCTCTCCGCGCTAAACATGGTTTACACACTATCAAATCGCCGCCGCCATATGACCTAGCACTCCATGTTTTTCTCCTCGCCAACCTCAGATGTGCATATTTGTCCTCTTATCATGTCATGAAATGCGGGCTGAAGCGAGCTGGGGACTGCAACCAGCGAAGAGTATAATTCAAGTGAAATAATGTAGGATTTTAAATGGAAATGATGAGATGTTCGATCGATGTTGAAGCACCACATAAGGGAAAAACAATTATTTCATGAAAATTAAGAGAGTAGGTATGCAACTAATATAAGATTATAATTAGTGTGTGAGTGAGTGATTGTAGGACGTGAAGGGTTCCCACTCATGTTCTTATACAATCAACGCTTATTTGATTGTCTAGATTTGTTCTTTACAATGATTTCTAAAAATACTATGTTCTTCTGAGTAGTATATCTATGGTCCATATTTGTTCAATCAATAATTTATTTCATAAAATATATTCATTGAAATAGCTATGAATATTGTTCAAAAAACATATTCAGTACAATAAAGATGATGCCCTCGCATTTGCGAGGGCCACCTTGCTAGTTCATCATAACAGAACTAAAAATCTCATTAACCGTTGTGCATATTATGCAATTGGTTTGAAACTGACACACAAGTGTATGCGATGCGCTTATCCTACTATGGGGTTTTGCTTAGCCTTAGAGGCGATTCTACAACATGTATCTCTAGTAGTGTGGATCTGATTAATCTCTGTGTTATAAGTTAATCCTCGAGCAGATGTCCATCAGTTTTCTAGAAAGAAGTATAAAAGTAAAATAAACAATTGTGCAAGTTTTAACACAGTATATACAATGCTGCGCTCGCAGGAAGCGTACGGAGGCTGGATATCTGTTGTGATATGGTTCCTAGTCCTGCACAGTGCCCAGAGGGAGATACGAGAGCGTCATCATTACACTGTAGACTGCATTGTAGCAATCTATGTTGGAATCCTCTTGTGGAGGATGACTGGGTTCCTTTGGTCCACGCTGGATTCAGATCGAGCCAGAAGGCTTGCCAAACTTGACGAGGTACAGAACAGATTATTTCGAGCGGCAAAGGATTCAGATATCGATAAAATAAGGGGCTTGCTAAACGAAGTTGAGCTGGCTGGACAAGCAAAGAAGGCTTTCTCACGGACCATAATCTTATGCTTTGCTGCATCTATGATTATATTCACCATCTTGCTTGTTCTCCTTGCATTCACGCTAACCAGTGACGGATGATTTCTTGGCACACTGGAATTTTCCATCCATTTTGCCAAGGGGCATATTTCCGACATTTCCCTATCCTGTTCACGTTTATGTTAGCTGATAACTTTTGAATTGGAATAGTAAATAGTAGTTTTTTTTGGCAGGGATGCTAATTGTTGGTGAAACATGTAGGTGCTAGTGATAAAGAATTAGATCGACCATGAAACTGGTAGACTTCAGGGTGAGCAAATCCCCCTTGATACGTATCAGATTGCCACGTTTACATGGCATGGTTAATATGGCACCGTTTGTCTGAATCCTGCTTCCTTTGCTCTCAAAGAAACTGAATAATTCTGAAATTCGCCTTTTTCTTTGCTTAATTTGTCCATCCCAGGAACCTTCTTAGTGATGAAGAGTTGATCTGCTGGAGCCATCATACGACTTCATCTCTCTTCGACTGATGAGGCCGATAACAAATGATAATGACTAATGTCTACTCTTGTAGGACAAATTATATTATATTCGAATATAGGGTGACCAATCGCAAAGCACAATTCTTGACTTCATTATGGCAATGAAAACTAACAAGTACTCCTCCTGTCCCATATTATAAAACGTTTTGGCAAGCCGTTTTAGTAATTAAAAAAGCTTGCCAAAACGTGTTATAAACTTATAATACGGCCAGCGTGAATTACTTAGCTTCGCCACTGCCGGCATTGATCCATCCGAATAAGCAAATTTGTTTGCGTTTTTGGAAAAGGGACGCCGAATAGGGAATAATCAAAAGCAGAGGCTGTTGTGTGCTGTTGGCTGATCGATGGAGATTCCCATCACGCATGGCCGACCGATGCTTACCTAGCTAGCTAGGACGGCTTCCGGCGTGCTGCTCCAGCTCGACCGACCCGGGAATATGTTGCGTCACTGCCGTCGTCCTGGCGCCGCTCGTCGGCGTGCTCGACGCCACGAACCGCTTGAGTGTTCAACGCTGCCGGACGGGCTCGCTGGATTGCCTCCGCTCGCCGGCCACGGCGTTGAAGAAAGAAGAGGCAAAGAAAATTAGGGATTGAGGAATCAGTTCTCGGGAGCTGCGAGTGTGCGCTTGCGCAGTTGCGCGTGAGCCGAGCGATCAGGTCACGAGCTGGAAGAGGAATAAGCCCCCCGATCAGGAGCGATATAGCCTTATGGGCTGTAATCTCTAATGGGCCGGTTTGTTTGAGGTCTCTCTAGATTTCCCTTTCTTGTAAGTAGAATTTTGATGTTATCAGATTTTGGCTTGAGAGGTTAGCAAGTGTTTAATTGATCTCAATTTTTTTTGCAAAAGTTTTGGGTCCTCCGGGGCACAACCCCTAGCTCCGCCCTATGGCGCTGAGCCTTCTTCCTTCTCCTTCAAACCAAGTTAATTCATGTTCCGTAGATCGCAAGGATATGATGGCTCATCTTTCGCGACGAAATTTGTTCATCAAAGACCAGTGTTGTCCCAGTATGTGTTCAATATTGATGATGATCTTGTTCACGCGGAGTGGGTAGTTGTTCAACAAACACGACTGGAGCAGTTGCGGGGATTGGAGCTTTCAAGGCAGCGATCGACGGCTCGACCATGGTCATCCGGTGCTGACCTAAATCCTTTTTTTCTGGATCACGTTAATTTAGGTAAGATTGTAACGCCTAATGTGGTAATTCAAGCATGGTGATTTCATGGGCAGACGGCCATCCCAAACCCGGTTGGATTTTCGGAGAGTAGATTGGGCCAGACGGCCCATTGAGGCCGCATCCATGTGTTAACCTGCATAAACTTGGCCAGCCCACAACGCAGCATATGAAGAAGGTATATGTCGGTTTCCTTTTTGATCATTTATATCAACTTCGGCTTGACTCACAAGTTTTAAGTCTTGAAGACTCTTCACGCCACAAGACATGTATATTGTATTATTTTTTCCTAGTGCTACACTTTTTCTAATGCAATGATATTGAATACGCTTTACATATAAGTTGGGTGTGAGGGAGTCTTAGCTAGTATTGGTTTAGAATTTTTGTCCTTTTACCCAAGTCTTGTGTACTATATATTTATCAGCTGGATCATTCAATAGAGATAAGTTCATCCATAAAAAGTAACCACATACAACGGAGACCACGCCACGGCCATGCGCAGGAGGACGCTGGCGACGGAGACGCGAGGGAGGAAGACGACTGAAACCACAATGTGGCCAGAGAGAGAGAGAGAGAGAGAGAGAGAGAGAGAGGACTTTGGAGTATGTGAAACTTCAGCTTGACGTTGGAGAGTTATTAAATTTAGAATTGCGAGTCATGGGAACGAGGTGTTTCGATTATATACGACGACTAGGGTGGGACTTGGGCGTGCTAAAATAAAATAAAATTCAATAAGAGATTTCAATGGGTGGTATGTTAGGGCCGAGTCGATTATTTCAGGCCAAAATTCGAAGCTTGGGTTGAATTTGCTATGGACGTAAAATAAGGGTCGAGCCTAGACCAAGGGACAAGGTCAAATCCTAGTTGCCGCACAACGTGGAGCGCATAGCGCTCCGCAACCCTTGTCGCGTAGCGGCCGGCCCAATAGGAGCACTTCCACTATATTTAGTTTTATTGCTTTCGTTCGTTTTTTGGTTTCTTTTTCTTTTTTGGTTTTTTTTTTTTGGCTCTTTCTTTTTTATTTCTTATTTTCTGATTCCTTTTAGGGTATTGTATTAATTTTATTATTTCTAATATTTTTCATTTTCTATTTTCTGTTTTATATTATGTTTTATGTTATAAATATTTTTTTGTTCATTTGAAAAATTATTCCAATATCATATATGTTCATAATTACAAATAAATGTTTGCATAAATCTTTCATTAGAAAAATCATTCATATAAATTAAATGTTCATATTGAAACATCATTCAAATGAAACGAATGTTACTTTTTTAAAACCGTTCGGATAACATATATGTTAATATTTGAAAAATCGTTCAAATAAAATAAATGTTCATGTTCATATTAAAAGTCATTCAAATAACATATGTTCATATATAAAAAAATTTCAAATAACATAAATGTTCAAATGGGAAAAATCGTTCAAATGGAATGGATGCTATTTTTTGAAAAACCATTGAATAAAATAAATGTTCACATTGGAAAAAGCGTTCAGATAACATAAATGTTCAAATAATATAAATGTTCATATTGAAAAATCGTTTAAATAACATAAATATTCAAATTTAAAAATCGTTTAAATAAGATAAATGTTCATATTTAAAAAATGTTCGAATGACATAAATGCTCATATGTAAAAAATCGTTCAAAGGACATAAATGTTCATATTTAAAAAATGTTCAAATGACATAAATTTCTATAATTAAAAATCATTCATTTTAGAACTAATGTGTTTGTTAGTATTTTTCCCAAAAACGTGAACACTTTTTTTACTGTAAAAACAGTAAAGGAAAAAGGGAAATAAAACAGATTAAAAATGTAAAAAAGATAAACAGTACATATTACTGGGCCGTACCGAAGTGGCCCACGAAGCAACGCAGCGGGCGGAGCGGATTCGGCTCCGCATGCTGCGTCAACTAGGCGCTCCCAGGGAGAAGCCTAACAAAAGTGACGGTTTCTCGGAGGCGGCGATTTGGGTAGTGGGCCAAAAAACATTTTTTCAAATGTAAAAAAATTCAAAATAAAATTTTTGTATGTAGTCCAACACATTTGAAGTCAGCACAAAAATTGGCATGGTGAAAAAACTTTTTTTGCAACCTGTGCAAAAAAGACAAATTCGGACATACCGAAATGTACATATACGTGTCGGAATTTTGTCTTTTTTGTACAGGTTGCTAAAAAAGTTTTTTCACCATGCCAATTTTTATGCTAACACATCACGCTGTAACGTACATCTGGATTTTTTTCTGAAATTTTTTGACATTCAGAAAAAAAAACCAAAAATAAATTAGCTAATGGGCGCATTTAGACCCACCACCCGGCTTGAATATTCGCGGTTTCTCTAATTTTCATGCTTGAGACACATGCATGTATACACGAGATGAAATTCTACCTCTAACGAATAGAGGTTCAGTGTCACCCTGTTTGTAATGTGTTCATTAACTGATTGTGTAGACGGTAGAACAGAACACCTCCCGGGCTATAACAAATTGATTGTACCACTATCGAGCTACTGTGTTTCCCCTGGACCATGTTTGAAGAACAGAACACCTCTCGGGCTAGCCTCCAAGCTACGCTAGATTCCAGAGCCTTCGTTGATCGAACTGTTAACTATTCGGACGACCACTCAACATCAGATTAATTAGCAGTGCAGTAGTTGTACCGCAAGCTATGGTCGGCCCTAGATGGCTAGGCCTCCAGTCCAGGTGCATGGCGGTCCAATTCATCTACCGTACGCAAAGCAGGAAGAAAAACGTGGTTACTCGTTCAATTTCACTGCGTGCCCGCCACATTGCACCTCCAGGCGACGATGATCCAAGTAAGTCGTTGTCTGTCGTATGGTGCGCTTGGCGAGAGCACTGTAGATAGACAGCGGCACGGTCTGAAAGTGAAGTGTGACAGTGGTGGGGAGTGCTGTCCCTTTGTGGACTGATCAGAAAAGAGCTAGTGATTGATTCCACAGTGCTGACTGTTTCGTCTAGATGTTTTGTGCTGAAACAAAGCTCGCAACAGCGAAGTGGTTATCAGCAAGGACAAAAGATCGATCCTGCTCTGCTCCACTCAAGACAGACGAGCACCGAAATTGTTAGGATTACAACCAAATGTGGTGGTCGGCCAGAGTAAACCCAGTGTGCGTGCGGTGAGTGAGTGGCCGAGATCTGGGCAACAATGAGAGCACGGATTCGAGAGTCGCCGAGGAATGCTTCGCCGCCTGTGGAGAAATCACATCGCGTGGCTCTTTTTACAGTGCTGTGTCGCCCACGGCACAAAGTGAAATCATCTTTTCAATCAACCCCGTCTAGGCTGGCTGGCCGCACATGGGCTGGACGCGGTGGGCCTTGCGTCGTTGTACGTTTCGACTTGAAGCAGAAGGGCGAGCGACGACAAAACAGGCCTCGGTCCATGAGCAGCTCAGCCGCGTGCGGTCCCGCCGCAAATGTTTGTTTTCGCCGAGACGTGTGTCGCACCGTGCGGCTAGCTTAGCTTGTGCCGCCGATATGATAGCGACGCCCCCGGCCGGAAACACTGGTCCTCCTCCGGCGGCTCGCGGCGCGATTCAGTGCACCGGCCGATCGATCTGGTTGTGGTCGGCGCGTCTCGTCCGTCCTCCGGTTCGTGGCCGTCGGACGGTACCCGTACGGGCGGTGGCCGCCGTGTCGATCGCGTCCCCCGACCCGTCCGCGTCGCGAGAGGTTGACGCCTTGTTCCGCCGGTTCCAGGTCGTCGCACGGTGCGGCGGCGGTCGAACCTTTCGGCTTCATTAATTCGAGGCAAGGACGTAGTACGGCCATGCGGTTCAGCTTGTTGCCTTGTGCCGTGATCTATCCTGATGCATGGTAGCTACTGGGGTGTTTGGTAAGCTGCAGCAAGCCCATGCAAGGCCGGCCAGCTGCAAACACGGGTTGCCTATTTGGTTGCATCCGATCAATATTTTGCCTCGCACGTAAATTAAAATACCTTAGGGCCAGGCCCCATAGGAACTCTCAATCCATCGACCATTTTCCTTAGAGCATCTCTAGCAGAACCCGCAAAACGCCGACCCGCAAAACGCATTTGCAGTTCGCGCAACTCGCGGTTTTTTGCTCAGAACGCCGCGCGGCGGAGCAGAACCCGCAAAGCAGAACCGCAAAACAGAAATTATAAAGATTCATATTACAATAGTAGGATATTATGAATCCTCACAAATAGTTTATTACAATAAAAGTTTGAATCACACTAATTAAACAATAATTCAATACAAGATATTGTAGAATAACAATATTGTTTGAATCAAACCCGCGGCATTCCGGCGACGGGTAAAGTACCGACAATTCGCCTCGCAAGATTCTACTATCTTCACGAAAAGAGAGCGGCGCATACGGTACCTTCTTCGGAAGATGTGAGCCGGATACGTCGGGATTTCGGCGAAGTAATCGCGCATGAGAAGCTCGTTGCCGTAGAAGCGGTTGCGCGGTATGCAAAGCCGGCCAACATTGGATCCTTGCCGCCGCTTTGCATACCGGTCCTCAAACTCCTTGACGGCGAGGACGGCGACCACCATTTGCTGCCGCCGGCTTGCGAACAGCGCCTCCACATCGGAGTCGTCGGAGGAGGACGAATCGGAGAGCACGAGCTGTTCCTCCGGGCTCAACTCCATCTGAAATGGGCAAGGCATACTCAGTACCTACTACTACGGCCGAAATCGAAGCGAAATCGAGACTCACCGGCAGATCGGCGGCGGCGGCGCAGATTTCCGTCCTCCGCGGACGCGGCTAGGGGAAACCGGCGGAAGGGGACCTCCACGGCCGGGGCAGCTCGCGTGCGGCGGGGCGCCGTCAGATGCGGCCGGAAAAGGGAGGGATTCGCAGGCGGCGGCGCTGGCGGCGGCGGCGGCTGCGAGTTGGGGAAGAATAGAGGAAGAACTCGTGGTGAAAACTCCCACCCGCCAACCGCTTTGACCAAATGCAGGGGCCCCTAGAATCGGCGCCGAAATCCGCGGATTCACGGGGGCCTGCAAAATCTTTTGCGGGTTGGGTAAATTTGCGGATTCTGTTCTTCGACGTTTTGCGGTTTTCAATCCGCATCGGGCGGTTATTATGCGGGTTTGACCGTTTTGCGGGTTCTGCTAGAGATGCTCTTAGGCCAGACTACTCACCTGCGAAACCGAGTGCTCCCATGGCTACCTTGTATGTGACCTTTGCTTCAGCTCACTCTCTCACCCTCCTAATCAACACAAAATTAGCTCGATTTAAAATACGCTCTACATGAAATCTGTGCGCATTAGCGACGTGGTTCCATGGCAACCGATTTTGACTTTCGTTTACTGTTAACTTCCAATTTCGTGTTCTTGTCTGAAACTTTATAGTCAAATATGTCGCACACGGTTGACCGTTTTCAAATTCCTTTGAGTAGTAGCTTCACCTCGTCATTTCACACAACTTTCGTGTTGTAAGATTTTCGTTTCGGTGCTCGTAGATGAATAAATCTTATATTGTAATGATGCGTATTTAAACTGTTCTTGGTGTACCTGTCTTCTACAACCTCCCCTCTACCTCGTCGTCGTGCCGCCGCCATGCCGTATCGTCGTCCGCCGCCACCATGTCGTCTCCTCGCCGTCCATGGAGCGAAGGCCGTGCGCATTGTCCAGTGATCGACCGGTACTAGTACAAGGCCACTACGTGTCGAGCGCGCGCGCGGGTGTGGTGTCGCGCGCTCGCCGGAAAGAACAATTGAATGCACATACGTATCACCGTTGTGTCACTCATGGAGCGGAGGAGGCTCCGACCGCATTAAGATGGAGCTGGCCCTCCCGTGGCGAGAGCTGTTGTTGATCATCATATCCGTCCGGTGGCACCCGAACGTGGCCTGTCGGCTCGCTCAACAGACGCTTCTTTGTCCTTTCCCGTTCTTATCGTCGTTGGTTTCCCGGCGGGCCAAGTGGTGGAGCCAGCCGGGCGGGACCAGATTTGACCCTAGCGATCGCCGTCATCTTCTCACATTAAAATCGTGTCACCTCAAGTTGCGAGAGAAGGAAGACTAGCTACGATGCACCCTCCGGGGTCCGCAAGTACCACGACGTGCACGTACAGTCGTCCTCATAGCTAGTCGCTTCCCTTTTCATTGTGGAAATTCGGACGGCCTATTGATCAGAACTGCCGATCGACGGCGGATACGTTGCTCAGCTGGAAGATCTCGATCATCGCATGGATCCATCATGTTTTCCTTGCCTAGGCAAGGCGGGCATCACTTTCTGTCACTCGCGCGCACTCGCCTCAGTCAGTCAGCTTTTCCTTCGATCTCCCTCCGATATTTCCCACTCTGGGTGGAGCAGCGAGCGAGACACGGCAGGCAGAGAGCGCGACCGTCGCCGAGGGAGGCGGGATTCCGACCCGGCGCGGCAGATGCCAATAGGGCAAGGGCAAGCATATATGCAACCGGTCGCTGTCCTAGCTTGCCCGTATGGTCCTGAGGATACAAGGCTAGTGCGTGTGAGCACTTTAGTTGCCATCAATCAAGCGCCTGTGCCTGCCTGCCTGCGACTTTTGGGCTGCTTTTCAGACACCTCTCTACACTAGAATAGATTCCCTCCCTCACCTCCCTACTGGTCATGATCAGGTGGGTCCCCACACGTTTCGAGGGGCTGGACGGATGGATGGATGGAAAACGTCGCCGTTCGCTCACTTGCTTCACCCCATCACCGAATTGTGTAGCGTGGCGTGGTTCACTTGCTTCAGCCATTACCAAGGGTATTATATCTAGCTGCAAGCCGTCGTGTTGCCCAATTTACAGCACCCGGGTTCAGAGGGATCTAGAAGTTGTGCAGGTTGTTGACAGATGCATGGCGATGCAGCGGCAGGAATCACATAGCAGCTACCTAACCTATCCCCCGTAAAAGAGCCTTTTGGGGATCGATAGCAAACGCCTCTTTTCAGTACCGATCAGTTCTCCCTTCCCCGTCTTTAAATTTGTCTGTGGGCCCCACGCAGGTTCCTAAAGCACAGTTCGTGGGCGTAGTGGGGTCGCCACGTTTCGCCACCAGATCAAATGGTATAAAAACCACTCCAACCAACCTCCGGTTTCTCCTCCACTTTGGTGGTAGTAAACAAATTGCTAATCAACCATGCATATTCCTGCAGAACATGGCACAGCTGGACTACGGCGAATTAGCTGGAGCTGTTGGTAGTACGAGTACCATGCATGCGTCGCCCAGTTTGGCACATCATGCATTTCGTGCTATCTTTCTTGGAGTCTTGTTCCTAGGAAGGAGACGCCTCATTAATCTTGTCAAAAATATATCGTATGTTGTTGTACAGAACTAACCTAATGTCGGCTGAAATAATATCTTGACTTCACACGTCCAAGCCAAGTCTACGGTTCATGTGTACGTACTGTCGTGCAGATGTTCCAGTTGGTATGGTTTGACGTCAGGCTTTTCTGAGACATCGCTTGCTTGCTTGAACGGGCAACGGCGCTGCATTAACAAATGTATTAGTGCAGTGTTACATTGCTTGGTTGGGGGGGGGGGGAGTAGGTTCCAGGAACCCAAAGTCCGAATTCTAGGAAAATAAGCTTTCGTAGAAATGTTAAAATAACTTGGTTTGGGCTGGACAAACTACAGCGCCGCCTTAACCATGGTTGTACTTCATGCTCTGTGGTTACACGCCATGTGCGTCTGGTTGTGAGGTCCAATCAACTAGTCGGAGATTTCTGGGTTTCATATGACAGCTAGCGTTACTGCCTCATTTTACGGTTTTACCAGACATAAATTAGTAGAAATTTAACTTTTTACCACGATTTTTTTTTACCCAAAAACAGTGGGAAAGACCCCCACCCCGACATTTAAAAAAAAAATATCCACAAAGTGAATACATAAAAGTTCAAACAAACAACTACCAAAGATTAAGACAGTCCTACATCCCTTCATTAAGGCTAGGTTTAACTCTATACCTTATACAGAGTTTTTGAAAAGACCGAAACAAGTATCAATATCCATCGGGTCATTCTCAAAGATGATTTTTTCCTACGATTTCATAGGCTCCAACATCCTGCAACCATGGCCAATTTGAAAAAAATGAATTGGTGAATCTCTGATTGGCATCCAAGTGCAGCAATAAACTGTAAATCAATATTGCATTCTTCCCCATTTTTATCCAAAATTCCTGCTGAATGAACATGAGGAAAATAGATATAGTCTGGTTTCATTAACACTCTCGTTGCCTTTTGACAAGTTTCACTAGGTTTACTAACCTTTCTCACGATTAACTAGATTCTATAGATATAATTTACCACTATCAAATTTAAGAGAATCTCTGCCGGCACTTCCAGAAAACTACCCGCCACTTGGTAATCGAGCGCATCAGCTAATTGTGAGATTCGGCTGGTCACATTTAGGGCCTTTTTGGGATGCAATTTTTTCAAAACGCCGGAGTAGAAAACACAAAGAATTGGGATGTCATGCACTTAATTGCTACCTGATTTCAAAACACAAGAATTTTATAAGAGGTGCCTTTGCATGGTGCATAGGAAACAAATACAAGAATTTTGAACGAATGGGGAGAGAGAGTAAAGATCGATAGAGTGAGCGTGCATTGGATTTTTGAAAGAAAAATAAAATGAAGTTTAAACTCATGATGATAGGTTCAATCTTATGATTCAAAAGGATTCCACATAAAAATTCCTATAGATTGGAAGCCCCCCCCCCCCCCCCCCTCCCCTCCCAAAGTCTGAAATTCCTTCAATTTTAGGTGGCCTTTAGCGGATGTGGGAAATATAAATTCTATGCATTGGGAATGAAGTAACTGACCATTTGCCTGGCGGTAGAAATATATATGGGCCATGTTGCAGAGTGAATGGTCAAATTTGAAGCTGTGACACCACAAATTCCTGATTTGGTATTATGTCTTCGGCATGGCAGGTTCTCACAATGACATCAACGAGATTCAACGGTCTCTCATGTTTTCTAGGCTTGCACAACATGATCGCAGAGACGTGATGAGCATATCTACGAGCAAGGGAGGGACTATCAGTGTGAGTTGATTGAGTCGTAGGGTGGACCATCAACGTGCGAACAGTTCATCCAATTTCATCATGAGATGCATGATCCGGTAACTCAACTCACGTTCAACTTCAAAATAATTCGTTTAAGCATGTACTAGTGGTATTTGGCGCGGCGCACGCCGCGCCCTTGATGTGAAATTTTGATGAAGGTTTGGATTTTTTTAAAAAAAGAGAAATGTTCAGATTTAAATTGTTTGAAATGAAGACAAAATGTATGAGTCTTTTGTAAGGCATTTTTTTTGGAATCTTCGAATTTGATTTTTGGCAATCTGGCATGTAATGTTAGTATTTTTTGCGTGTAGTTATGTTGCTATGTTTTTATATTTTTTTGGATGAGTATGTTTGAATAGAAAATTATTGCTGAATTAATATATTTTTTTTGGTGGATTTCGAAGGCATTTGAATGTTTTAAATATTTTTTTAATTTGGTCACATCCAATAAGTAGTCAATTCAGCATTTAGTAGTGTTATAGAATTATCTAAACACCGTCAAATAATACGTATGTAGTGTTATAAATTTTTTTAAGCATGCTTTATTTAGAATTTGATTTGTAGTTTGAATATACTTGTCTAGGATTTTTTTAACAGTTGTTTCCTAATATTTACATGTGTGGTACTTTTATGTTAATATTTTTGAACCATGATATAAATATTTAAGTAAGATGGCTTGTAGCAAAAAAAGATTATTCGGTCTATCATATTGAATGATATTGTTGATGTTCTTTCTGTTGATTTTATTTGACTCTAGAAAAAATTTGTGTTTCCTTTTTTTTTTTGTGGAACATTTGTATTTTTTTTGTTAACCAAAATGTGGGCCAAATTGAAGTGTTGAAATATTTGTTTGTTTTCTTATGAACATGTAAGATTTTTTTGTATGCATTTCTGCTATATTGTGTACAATATTGAAATATTTGAAGGTTTGAAATGCTCGAACATGTTTGTATTTCGACGTTAATATTTAGTTGAATCCAGAACAATCTATTCGAATTTGATTCCACATTTGGGGAAAGCAAATGTTGGCTAACCTAATATGTTGAAATAAATTTGGTATTTTTTTTTAGTACATTGTGGTTATTTTTGGTGAGCATTTTGGTTTTATTTTATGGAATATCGGAGTATTCGCTCAAATGTTAGACAATTTGTAACTTTCAAATATTTTTTGTTTTGCTATTATAAAGTGGAACAGTAATTGTAGTTTCTAGCCAAATGGTAATATTATTAAGTGAGGTGTGAAGCATTTGGAGCATTGGAAAAAAAACGGCTCTATTATCATTTGTTTAAGGAATTGGAACTTTGCAGAAATAGTACCTCTATTTTTTTTATCTTTTTTTTTGTTTAAACAAAACTCAGAATATTTCATATTTCTTTTGTCTTTGTAGATCATGGAAAAAAATCTTCGTTGATCTGGAATATTTCATATTTCTTTTATCTTGTATAGATTATGGGAAAAAATATTCGTTGAAATTAAATATGAAAAGGTCTTATATTCTATCATTTAGTAGATCCCACCCAGAATGTTGTGATTTGAAATGCTAAAATTCTTTGTTATTTTGTCGTTCGGAGCAATTTCATTTTTTTAAGCAAATTTAAATGTTCAACTGTGTTTGCAGTTCAATATAGATTTCTTTTGTTTAAACAAAATCCGGAATATTTAATTTAATAACGTGAATTGGAATGGTTAAATATGTCTGCATCATAAATATCTATTTTGACTCTATAATTTGAGTAAATGAATCGCATGAGAATTCGGTAAGTCCGATATTTAATTAGAGGGCGTATTTTAACTTGTTTAAATATAAAAAATGGAGTTACGTTGAACGTTTTCTATTCTATGGTAATTACTGAAGGAAAGGGGCACCACCTGTCACAAACTTAACTTCTGGAAAAAATATTTGGAGAAAGGATGAAATTCATGTTAATTTATCTGGTGTGGTTAAATATGTATCGGTTGAAAACTATCGCGATAGTTTTTTTTTTTCCTTTTGATTTGGCAGTAGGTAATATTGTTTGGAAATATAATATAGCCATTTGTTAGGTCATCTGGAAAGTTTTTTTTTTTTTTTTTGAATCTGGAAGTTCATATAATTTTTAAAGTTATGTTTATTGGCACGTGTTTTGTATATTAGTAGGCGAAAATGGCAACATTTTGAAATTGTTGTAGTATGGGAATAATCGGAATTCAAGGAAAAAATCGTCTCAAAATGGTTGGATTTTATAGATTGGTTAAATTTTGAAATTGATGCAATTGGGGGAAAATTTGCGTTTTTTAAAAACGTTTATGTATTAAAAATTATTGAAAGTGGGAAATGTCACATGTCACGGTCATAAAATCATGGGGATTTAAACATATATTTTTTGTTTTGTTGAGATTTAGATTTCAAATGTGAATTTAAATGGCCTAATGTGAATTTAAATGGCCTAATATGTTTGTGTTTTTTTCCACAAACTTTTCGAAATATTGTTCGATATGGAAAATTCGAGTTTTATATTTTGTATTTCCTGTTGTATATATATTAAAAATTATTGAAAGTGGGGAACGTCACATGTCACGGTCATAAAATCATGGGGATTTAAATATTTTTTTTCTTCTTCTTGTTGAAATTTAAATCTAGATTTAAATGGTCTAATATGTCTGTGTTTTTTTTTCCACAAACTTTTCGAAATATTGTTTGATATGGAAAATTCAAGTTTTCTATTTTGTATTATCTGTTGCAAGCCTTTTTTTTTTAGTCATTTAGATGGACACAAAAAATTGCAACAGTTTTTAAATAAGGAAAACAGGAAAAAGAAAAACAGGGTTTTTTTTAAAAAAAAAAAGGCCAGGCCGAGCCAGCTGCGAAGCAGCCAGCCCAGCCCAACCTGCGGCCCAGCTAGGCGGCCCAGGCCCGCAGGCACGGCGTGGCGACGTCATCCGCGACGTCACCAGCCGGCGGCGGCCGAGCTCGCCTGAGCACGGCGACGGCCGGCCCAGCACGCTCCTGTGGGTGGATTTGCGCGGATCCGTGCGAGGGAGGTTCGGCGGAGGCGGGAGGGCGGCGGGAGCGACCAAATGGTCGCCGGAGCGCCGGTGGCGAGCACGGAGACGGCGGCGGATGCGGACGGACGGCGGCGATGATTGCGACGCGGTGCGGCCGTCCCAGGACGCGTTGGTCGGCGGAGATGGAGATCGTGCGACGGCGCACCGCGCCGTGTCGTTCGATTCGAGCGCGGAGACGTGCTGCGGCGGCGTGCCGCGGCGAGCTCGGGCCGCTCGCGGGAGAGAGGAGGAGGACGGGGGGGTTCGTGACGTTTTTACGAAAAGAACCCCGAGTTTCGCGAAATTGCAAACAGGTCCCTGTCGCCGAATTTTCTGAGAAGGAGATGGAAATTTCGCCCGCACGCGTGCTTCCCCGCAAAATTCCGCGGCCCGCTGGGTGGCTGACGTGTGGGGCCCACCCCGGCACTGTTGAACACTGTAGAATTGAAACAGTAATCTACAGTAAAGTGGAGCGCGGAGAGAGCGCCGTTTTGTTCAGCTTTAATATAGTTAGTAATGTGTGTGTACTCACATAGAAAAACATTAGTTTTATCTTCTCATTTTCCCAGCTTATTTACTAGTGTGAACAATGTTTATTTTTTTGGTGGTAAACTATGTTATTTGAATTTATTGTGTTAAACAAATTTAATCATGTGAAATATTTCATTTGTCTCAATCAAGATTGTATAGAATTGTCAAAATATTAAAATGGTCACAATTAACAAAAAAGGAAGACATGCGGACCAAATGTGTCACCACTTGCACCATTTGGTGACATAACCGGTAAAAGACTGATAGATGTCGGACGTTCTCCACCTGACCACACAAACGGAGCGAAACAGACACATTTCATTTTGGCTCGCCGTGTTAAAGTTGCGCTAAATCGGGTAAAACCGTCACAAATTAGATCGGTAAAACTTGTTGCGGGCTCACAACTTCCCAGCGAGAGAGAATTGCCGTAGATAAGGTGCACTGTCATATATAGAACGTGCAAGAAATCGGCCCAACCTGTCTACACCAATTGCCAACACATGAACCATACAAAAACCTCTGCCACATGATATCTCGGCACTGTCCAACCAGAGAGGCTAGCTGGCTGCTTTTATTTATACGCCATCCATGGGCTCTGCATCAGTTGATTGCCCCTGCAGCGAGTGACCTCACCTCTCCTCCCTCCTCCGTCCTTCCCTCCCATCCAGATCGTATTACGATCACGACACCCGAAGCAGAGGCAAAGGCCATTGCCGCCGCAAAACAAAAGGAGTGTGTGTTTTGCAGCTCCTCCCCATTTCCAAATTCGGACCATCTCGTTCCTCCCTGAGCTGCTGAATTTCTCGCAAATGAAGAGGCAGATCAAGAGGCCGACCCGCGGCAAAGAATCCCCTGAACCAGGTACTGCGACTGCTGCGAAATCTCCCTGTGTTTTGTGTACTTGTTGCTCGTATGTACTGATTAAAGTACCAATAGCGCTTTTGAGCTTAAATTTTAGTGCAAAGTATGTGGCCTTTTTACATGCATCTCTGCCTCGTGTTCCATTTGCGTCGAGCAATGGTAATTGACATGAACATTCCTGCACACTGCACGCTACAGTATCTTTGCGTCTGGAAGCATTTACGGAACTCAAGTGAATTCTAGGATTATGTGCAACAACTAATTAAGAAGCGACAAATCTAACCGTGCACATATTGCAGGGGAGAAGCTGGCGTTCGCTGAGCAAGAGAACATGCTGGCGCCGTACATGGAGCACGACGAGGCCGAGATGGAGGAGGCGGACGACGACGACGAGGACGAGCGGTCGGGGGCGCTGTCGTGCGGGCTGGGCGGCAAGAAGCGGCGGCTGGCGCTGGAGCAGGTGCGCGCGCTGGAGCGCAGCTTCGAGACGGACAACAAGCTGGACCCGGAGCGCAAGGCCCGCATCGCCCGCGACCTCGGCCTGCACCCGCGCCAGGTCGCCGTGTGGTTCCAGAACCGCCGCGCCCGGTGGAAGACCAAGCAGCTCGAGCGCGACTTCAACGCCCTCCGCGCCCGCCACGACGCGCTCCGCTCCGACTGCGACGCGCTCCGCCGCGACAAGGACGCCCTCGCCGCCGAGATACAGGAGCTGCGGGAGAAGCTGTCCATGCCGCCGGAAAGGCCGGTGGTGAAGGCGGAGGTCGTCGGCAATGTGGGGGACGCCGGGGAGGAGCGCCTGCAGGCGGCGACGCTCGGCGCGGCGGCGGTCTTCAAGGACGGCTCCTCGGACAGCGACTCCAGCGCCGTCCTAAACGACGAGGCGTCGCCCTACTCCAACGCCGTCTTCGAGCACCCGGGCTTCATGGGGTTCGGCGCGTCTTTCCTCGACTCGGCGGCGGTGGCCACGACGACGGGCTGCTCGTCTCTGCCCATGCTCGAGACCAAATGGCACGGCGCATATCCGTACGACGCGAGCAAGTCCGGCGGCTATGGGTTCACGGAGGAATGGCTCGCTGGCTCGGACGCGATCGGCAACGACGGTGGCGCCGCCTTCTTCTCCGAGGAGCACGTCTCCAACCTCAACTTTGGCTGGTGCACCAGTGGCGCAGACGGTTTTGATCTCCACGGTTACTGTAATAAAAAGTAAAAAAGCTATCGCTGTCCATGCAGCGTACTAGTACTACTCTTTTTAGCTAGCGGACAAGGAAAGGGATCAGCAAGGTGGAATTTGAGAAGGTGAATGCCTGAATGGACCAGGAAGTAAATGTTAATAAGTACAAAAATAACTGTCTCTAGGTTAATCGATGGTGTAAACTTGCAAGCATCCGTCCCTACATCGTCCTGCCACTGCTCGTCGAAACATTTTGGCCTGTACCACTTCGATGCAACGAATTCGGTCTACATGTACATGGCAATTGGAGGACCGCAGACAGTTTCAAACTTTGACACACGCTGCTCAAGTGTCAAGATTGCCGAGTCGCTCTCTGGGAGCGGCTGGGCCGCTGGGGTCTGAGGAAACCTAGCCACCATCCCGATCTACTCCCCTCTTCCCCATGTCGGCGCGAGCGGAGAAAGCCAATAGGCATAGTCTATCTGGCTAACTTTGGCGGGGTTCGCCCCATGTTTGTGTCATCGTGACGTGTCCCCTCAGTGTGAAGTACGATACATAGGACAACGTCGTCAAGGTAGACTCATCGAAAGCGACACGTAGGATAGTTCGTCGGGCGCTTTCGATAAGCCAAACCTTACTTGCCCGGGAGAGATCTATCAGAGCTTGTGGCAGCTATGGATTGACCTGGTTTGATTCATCGCCCCAGTGGCGGAGCTAGGATTAGCAGCAAGTGATGTCAAAAGCCAAATAAGTAATAGATGAGACTAGTGAGGTCATTATCTAGTAGTTTTAGGGTCAAAACTAATGTATTCATAGCTGATACCAAGGTGTTCTTCAGATTTTGTGATGTCAGTTGACATCATATACAACATGCAGCTCGCCACTGTCGCCCCCACGTCGTCGTGAAATTGAAAAACACAGAAGAACGATAAGCGAAAACAAGAGCCTCAAGAGATAAACGTATATTTTACTGTTTTGTATTGGATAGATTTATATCATCATCACCTGTCACATATTAATGAGGCAGTTAGATTTCCACACAAGAAAAGTATCACAATATGCATCTAGAATGTTTAAACCGACTCTATGTCTAATCTGGATAGTCCACGGCGATCTTCAGGTAGAACTCGGACTGTCATGGCAACGTTTAGCTTCCCATTGTCTTTCGGCCCAAACTAGTTAGGCTTCGAATACTTGAATACTTGTGTGCTCTGTACGTGCCTCCCGGCTTGTACGCTTCCGAGTGCCTCCCGGCTTGAGGATTTCGTCATTGATCTCTTTAACGGGACTATGTTCATACTTATTTTCTTTTTCTTGTTACGTGCATCCGTAATGTCTCGACTACATCTTGATAATGAAACAGATGCTAGGTGTAAATAGTATTTATTTATCTACTATATTCTCTATCTAATAACATGTATATTCTTTCGAACGAGCTACATAAACCTAGCACGGTGTTTTGGTGCCATTCCACGAAAAGCCAAATGTTATTCATTGGTGGTCTTCCGGTGGCTAAGCTAGATGGTGGTGCATGCTCTGAACAATTCGCCATCCATGCAAACCACATATTTCGAGGGATCCACTAATGTAAACGCCAAAAAAATGCAACGCACAACTTAATTTGATAAGTTGAAGGATCCTACGCCACCAAGCTCGATTGACCTAGGAATACTATTTGTCAGTCTACATTCAAGTATTTTTACACAGTTAAGCAAAAAATATGAAATATATCTAAATGCTAAAAATTCCGGAGTTTTGGTCATTTTGATTGTACTTGAATATTTATGTATTCAAAATTTTGAACCCTATATTTTTCATCTTTTCGTTTTGCCAATTTGCGGAACGCGGCAATAATGTGGTAAGTATGCATCACGGGGAGGACCGACTTATAATCTTGAGAGGCAAACGAAGCTCAGTTCTGCAGTTCATATATTTCGAGCGTTTCATAGATAACAATAGAGATTATATGATATTAACAGAGATTCCAGGACACGTCGGTCTTTACATTCCACGTTGTTTATGGCAGGGATCAACAACTTCCGTCCCAAGAAATCAAGATGGAATAAGAAATTTGTCTTGGTTTGTTAATCTACTGATAGCGTGAGGTTGCTCAAGATTCGTGGCATGTGAGGCAGCTAAGAGCCCAAGACTACGGGCTGGCTAGCATGTTCCCCTCCACCACACAGCTAAGAGCCCAACGTATCCCCATAAATAACAGAAGAAAAACATAAAGTGATGTAACAACTAACATATGTATAAGAATTAAGTAAAGGCGACCAATGCAGACAACTTACTTCAAAGTTAGTATTACACGAATGAAATTCTCTCAAATTTAAAGGCAATTCAGTTATGTGTGCAGGCCATTTTTCTGTAACACAATAACAGTTTAGACATTGTTTAGACATTATTTCGTGTTGTTGTATCAACCCGATTTTCTACTCTGCTTTCCTACGCTGGCAGAGACTTTTATGACTACGTTAAACAAGTAGGACATGAGCTAGCTGCCGAACCGAGAAGAAATCAGAGATGCTTCGTTTCCATTTATGGGAAAGACGAGAATATTCAACCTTGCATCATCTGTTAGAAATTATTTTTTTAGTTTTGTGTTAAAAAAATCTTTTGGTGGTTTTCAATCGTGTCAAGTCATCTCCAGGACGACCTGCAACTGATGATGCCAATGTTTGGTACGCGTCGTTTTCGGTTGTAGGGTACAAGCATCACAAATAAGAAAAGAAAATCATGTTAGTACCAGTGGTGATACTATCATAAGCCGAGACGTCACGAAATAAAGAAGAAAGGGACAGACTACATCACAGATCCACTGTCCCGTTGCCAATTTTTCTTTATTCTAAATATCCGGCAGGAACACTGTGTATTCATTAAACAAGATAATACTCCCTGTTTACAAGGTCACTTGATCTTTGCTGAACAAGTCAAGAAATCGCAAGCAGATCCACGGTATCTCTAAGGGAAAAAAAATCCGACCTTACTGAAGGTCCATTTGCAGAGCTCTAATCACGTCATGTTGCACTTGTGGGTATCTGTCTGCTCGCCATTTTTCGTAGGAGAATATAATCGCCACTTCTTGTAATGAGAAGAGAACAGAACCTCACGCACACTAGTCACTCGCAGGAGTGTGATAGCTCTGGGAATGCACGCCGTACACAAAAGGCCAATATCCCCTTTTTTTTACTGGTAAAGGCCCATGTCCTTGAAGGTCAGGTAGGCCACTTCTGCAAAGGTAAGAGTGAAGTTTTTTTTTGTGATCCGTTTTACATGCTTTGTAGTTATGCTTTTCTGATTTGTTGTTGCTAAGCCAGCTCCCGATCATTTGAAAATCATGGTCCCAAGAGCTTAGGTACACCCTCCGATCTATATAATTATCTCTGAATCGACATATCTAGACATGTTTTAGTGCTAACATATTCCGCATTTATTTGAAGAGCCGGCATTGAAAGTTGGTGGCGTTCAAAGGTTACAAGACATTCTTTTAGGCCGTACGAACCGATGGGGCGCTAGTTGGTGTCGTTCCGTGTACGGACCCTTATTGACCGACTGGGAGGGATATGGGGGCGCCCGGTGGAGATGCTCTAAGAATCAATGACGATGGCTAGTTTTCCTTACAATCGAACTATATAGTTGTTTGATTAGGTTAGAGAGTGATGAATTGTCTATTGAGGATATGCAAGATCCAATGATTCCCAATCACTTAGACTTTATTTGTTTAGCAAGCCTATGCATTTTTGATTTATTGTTTGGAGTATATTAAGTCAATGAAATTGGAACAAAAAATGAAATGAACTCCAAAGGCCCATTATTAAACTACAATTTATATTAAGGTTCCTCAAAGTTGTCATTTTGACTTTCCACCCCGTATCTGCTTAGAAAAAGTGCAGAACAACAAACATACACAAGTTAATTGGACTAACTCAGATGTTTTGAAGAGTCTCATGAATCTTCCAACCATATAAGGTATCTTCACCTTGGGGACATTGTCTCCCAAAACACATGGCCATCCATAGCATAGCAAAAAAAAAGACTAAAATTGTTTTCTAACGTAAATTAGTGTACACTATTTTTTCTTTCTTTTCCCTGGATGAATGCATCTAGTGGCGTGGGACAAAAGACTACTGAATATTGCAGGGACAAGGCTCCATGAGTCTAGATTTATTCTCGTGTTATAGTCTTATCACAAAGATATTGTGCGAGCGTTAGCACTATTATGCATCAGTTTTATCAAAAGCTACTGTACATGTTTTGTTAATCATAGCCAGAACTTGCTTGAATGGGCCTCGAACTGTTTGGGTCCTGGCCTCGATCTACGCGGAAGAAATTGTAAGGCAGGCCCATTTCTATGCCCGTTCTCAAAACCCACGGATTTGCATGTTTGCTGAAGTCTACAGTCGGTAGAACCTTGCGGCGTCGCTTTGCGCCTATGCTGGTTTACTGAAGTGGCGACTCAGTCTCGGTGACAAAATACATACTCACTACTCCCTCCGTATCAAAATATAACACTTTCTAGACTTTTTAACTTTGTTCAGATTCGTTCCGAAATGAGTGAAACAACACATTAAAACATATCTACATACATATGAATCAGGATAAATGCAGAAAGTTTAGAAAGTCTTATATTTTGATACGGAGGGAGTATCTTTTTGGCAAGATAAGCACATTTTTTATTGCAAAGAACGACAAATATGTACACACTCTATTGTTCAAGGGAAGATAAGCACATTTCGATCGCCAGTTTCAAAATACTGTGTGCTCGACTGAATGATGGAAAATAAACGACAGCATGGTCCGCTAAGCTTCAGCCTTGCAATGGCTCGGACTGATCTACATTGACCCGACGACCGTACCGTCAGCCCGATAGCTGTTGGTGCGTCTACGCCCGTTTTGCACTTGTGTAAGCCGAAATCCTATTAGGCGTACCGAACATCACGCACTAGAACACTCGACCCCATTTCTGGAACTCTCTCCTCTTCTATAGTGCCCAGAGGCGTATCGGAGGCGGCTCAAATCTTCCCCGGCGGCCGTCGGCGTATCCGTGGGATTCCCCACCCTCCGCCAGCCGCTACGGCGGCGGAGGGTGGGGAATCCCCGGATCTGCGCTCCGGCGTGAAGATAGGGAGCTTTGGGGCGGCGCTGGCGTGGTGGGGTCGCCGGCGTCGTCTTTTTGGTGCTCTGCGGCTCCCCCTTTCCGGCGTCGTCTTCGACGGCGCTGCCGTTGCGGGTGAGTCACCTTCCTACCGTTGCTTTCTCCGGCGGCGACGGCAGGTTCGTGGCGAGTGTACAGGTGGCCGGCGGAGGGGATTCAAGACGGTGGTTGTGCGGGCTTTGTGGCGTGCAGGTGGAGGATCTGAGCGCTAGCCTCAGATCTGGGGCAGATCGAGCTGGGGAGGCCCCCGGATACTGCTTCTTCGGCATCAGATCCAGCTCTACGGAGTTGGTGGATACTGCGGCTCGTCAACGCCTTCGGGCTAGGAGCTCTTCTGCTCCCGCGGTGGGTGTTCCTGGTGGCTGGCTTCTTCGGCGTCTTCGACGGTGGAGGGACGGCGTGTCGGGCGACCTGGAGGTTGAAGATGGAGTGTGCCAGCGCTGTTCTTTGCTTCTTCTCTGTTCTTTCTTTGCTTGTATTTCGATGTGTAAGGCTACCTTTTTCGTATGAATACAAGTATGAAAAATCAAAAAAAAAAATCCTATTCATAGTCGGGAACGAAGATTCCTATTTGACACCTTTTGTGTCTGTTAAGGACGCAATAAGTACGTGTCAGTGCTCTTCGTTCCGCAGTTGGGTCGGCCAAGTAGCATCTTCGGCTCCAGTTTTGGTTCAGTGCCAGGTTATTTTTCCTGTGGTTTTGTTTTCTGTTTTACTTTTTCCTATCAGTTTTCAGATATTTTTTTCAATTTGCTGTTTCTTTTTTTTTTGGTTCCTTTTCCGGTTCGTTTTTCTTTTTTTAATGTTCATTTGGAATAGTTAAAATGTGATAATTGTTCAAATTTAAAAATTGTTCAAATCTGGAAAATGTTCAAATCAGAAAATTGTTCAAATCTGAAAAATTGTTCAAATCTGAAAATTGTGCATATCTAAAAATTGTTCACGTCTAGAAATTGTTCACATTTGAAAATTGTTCACATTTGAATATTGTTTAGATTTGAAAAATTGTTCAGATTGGAAAAACGTTCAGATTTGAAAAACATTCAGATTTGAAAAGTGTTCAGATTTGAAAATTGTTCAGATTGATTCCTTTACATTGAGATTCAGATTCTATGACCAACTCAATGCCAGCCCAGTGGCTTGCTCCCGTCGCTCCACATAGGAGAGCCAAGTTCGAATCCCAGCCTAAGCAATTAACCGCATTCCTTTTTCTTTGTTTTGCTCCGGCGCCTCATTGGGCCGCAGCCCACTCTTTGTGTTGTGCAACGCATGGATACGCGCCAGCTCCGTAACGGCGCTAAATGCGCCAAACAGGATCTCCTCGTCGGAAACCCCTATTTAATCGCTCCTTGTGAGCTGAAAGGTTTGACCGGGCCGCGTTAAGGGGATCGCCCCCCTCCCTCCCCACAACGATCTATATACCGGGCCAGATATGAGGCCCATGACAGGTAACGATTTTTTTTTTATTGTAATTTTTCAGCAATTTATTTTATATGCTTGTTTTTATTCTTTGTTTATTGTTTTTTGGATAAATATATGAATAATTTAATACGGGTAAAAAAATAACCATGCCAAAAAAAAGTTCATGTATTAAAAAATGTTCATATTTAAATAAAAATTGCGTTCTTAGCAAAATAACATGGTTTTGAAAAATGTTCAACGAAGCTAAAAATTGTTCAAAAGTTAAAAAATGTTTAGGGTTTCAAAAATATAACAATGTACACTACTTCAAAAAAAATTATGATTCAAAAAAATGTTCATATAGTTAAAAATATTATTCGCATAGTTAGAACAATGTTCACAGAAAAAACTTCATGTGCTTAAAAATTGTGCGCAGTTTTCAAGAAATATTCTCAGGTAAAAAAATGTTCACGGAGTTAAAAATCATGTTAAATTTTTTTTGTTCACATTGTTTAAAAAAGTTCGCGATCAAAAAAAATTGCTCATGAATACATGTATTAATGAGCACAAAGGGAAACAAGGAGGAAAAAAAGGAAACATAAACAAATAAGGAAAAGAGAAAAGAAACAAAAACTAAAAGCATAAGAAGAAAGACGAAAAAAGGCCCAAAGGATGGAGTAGTTAGTATTGTGTCACGCCCCGCGTCGTCGTTCTCTCGGTCCCCTCACCGTGGTAGCGCGGGTCCTGTCGCACCACGCCACGGTGCCATAGCGCCGAAATTAGGATATGCCCTATTACTCTTCTTGCTGCCACGTGCCATTTGGAGTACATTTGTTGCCCTATCTGTGCATTTGCTTGATCTGTAATGGTGTAGTTGCTGCTGATGCAGAGGCAGAGCTATGTACAAATCCGGGGAGAGGGGGGGGCGCCCCAGCCAAGATTTTTGCAAAAAAACATGTGTATTTTGGCCTGTTTTCTCCAAAAACAGTGATACCCCCCCCCCCCCCCCCCCCCCCCCAACAATTAGTTCGGCCCAAGGTCCGCCACTGGCTGAGTGAACAATAATTTGACTAACTGAATAATTTGAGGTTTGCTGTAGTGCTTTAATTAAATGAAAAACAATAGTGAAATTTAACTGCAAAAATTCATTTAGGCTTGTTGTACTGCTTTAAATACTCTTGTTCTATAAATACTCCTGCAGTAGTATTGAGTTCCTTGTGATGTGTATGAAAGGATGTGCCCTGCTGTATATTTACTCTTTTTCCGGTAGATAAGGCTTGCAATGCTTGCCTTTTTTTTTTAACAAGACAACAAGTTAGTGAGGTTCCGCATGTAACATTGGGTGATCCGATTGGAGTGTGTATAACTGTTTTTTTATTTGTGAAACATTTGTGGCTAATGGTCACTCTCGTGTGATGAGAGAGAGAGAGTGTGTGTGCGCAACTATTTGTTGATCTGTGGAGTATATTCTGAAATTATCTGCATATGTAGCTCAGCAAGGTAGCGAGGCATAGCTTGCACACTTCGGCTTGAGGTTCTTCTGCCTGTAACATGTGAAACAGTTATTTGTTTGCAATAATACGCAGTGCTATTTTCCCTACTTATTGCATATGTGCCGCTTGTTCTTGGTTGCGAACACTACTCCATGTACCGCTAGTTCTTGATGGAGTACTGAATTGCTAGTTCTTGGTGGAGCGACGGCGGACCTTCTCAGGGGCCAACCTGGGCCGTGGCCCCAGCAAAATTATAAAACCTTTACTACCCCCTGATACTACGTGTGGTCTGTTGCCCATAAGGCCCATTTAATCCATGTCGATTAAGCCGGAGACCAAAGACGAGCTTCTTCTCCACACTTCGCTGGCTCGCTGTTACCAATCTCTCCTTGGTGCCTGGTTGACGGAAGAGTATTTGAGGATGATGATGATGGTGATGATGAGTACTTCCCCGGCAACGGCGCCAGAAAACAGCTTGATGGCTACGTGTTGGTGAACCCCAAGAGGAAGGTTATGATGTAGACAGCAGAAGTTTTCCCTTGAATAATCTACCCAAGGTTATCAATCCAGTAGGACTTGACGATCTATCGGAAGGTTGTTGATGTTGACTCCCCCTGGCGCTAGGGAGCTTGCACCAACGTGGAATCTGCACAGACACAAACCAGAACTTTGCCCAACACGAAACAGAGAGGTTGTCAATCTCTCCGGTCTTGCAGAAACAAAGAGTTAAACGTATGGTGTGGAAAACAGCAGGAAAAACAGCAAGTAACAGGAAACAGATGATTGCAGCAGGTTGTGTAAACAGTATGAGGAAATTGGACCAGGGTCCACAGTTCACTAGTGGTGTCTCTCTCAGAACAGATAACTAGCATGTTGGGTAAACAAATTACAGCTGGGCAATTGACAAATAGAGAGGGCATAACAATGCAATACATGCCAAGATGTCTACTATGAAATCTAGTTGGGCATTACAACAAAGTACATAGACCGTTATTCCAACGCATCTATGCCTAAATAATCCACCTTCAAGGCAGCATCCGCATCCTATTCAGTATTAAGTTGCTAACAACAGATTATTGCATGAAGTAAAGTGTGTAATGTAATCAATACAAGTGCCCTTGGACACTGCACCAATGTTTTATCCCTAGTAGCAACAGCACATCTACCATCTTAGACCTTTCTGTCACTGATCCAGATATCTAGAGACTGAACCCACTATCGAGCATAAATACCCCCTCTTGGAGTCACAAGCATCTACTTGGCCAAAGCATCTACTAGCAACGGAGAGCATGCAAGATCAAGAGCACATAGATAAACAACTTGAATAAACATGGTATCAATATTCATCGGATCCCAGCAAACACAACATCTAGCATTACAATAAGATGATCTTGATCATGTTAGGCAGCTCACAAGATCTAAACATGGAGGCACAAGGTAGAGAGACAACCATCTAGCTACTGCTATGGACCCGTAGTCCAGGGGTGGACTACTCACGCATCACTCCGGAGGCAGGCATGGTGATGTAGAGCCCTCCGGTGATGATCTCCCCTCCGGCAGGGTGCCGGGAAGAGCTTCAGAACTCCTCCGATCTGAGATTGACGATGACGGCCGCGACGGAACTTTTCGTGGAATATGATCGACCGTAATAGGGTTTTCGCGTCGCGGAGAATATATAGGCGAAGAGGCGGCGTCGGTGGCCGAGGGGGGCCACCACGCCATAGGGGGCGCGGGCCCACCCTGGGCCGCGCCCTAGTGTGGCGTGGCCCCCTGGTGGGTCTGCTCCGACTCCCCTTTGGACTCCGTGATCTCCTCGTGATATTATTGACGATGTCTTTTGTTTCGTCCAATTCCGAGAATATTTCCTTAATAGATTTTCTGAAACCAAAAACAGCAGAAAACAGGGAACTGGCACTGTGGCATCTTGTTAATAGGTTAGTCCCAGAAAATGCATAAAAATGATATAAAGTGTAACCAAAACATGTAGCAATTGATATAATACAGCATGGAACATCAAAAATTATAGATACGTTTGAGACGTATCAAGCATCCCCAAGCTTAGTTCCTGCTCGTCCTCGAGTAGGTAAACGATAAAAACAGATAATTTTTGAAGTGACATGCTACCAACACAATCTTTGATCAAATAACAATGTAATGCACATGATCTGAATGAAGTGATCCAAGCCAATGGTCTATAGTTTGCAAGCAAGTAAATAAAGAGTAAACATAAGTGATCACACAAGTGCAAACTTTCATGAATAATACTATAAAACATTTAGAGATATAATAGTCTAACATAATAGTTAGCTCACAGCAGCAATAATTCTCAACATGAAAGTGTTTGTATCAACACAAAGGAAGATAATAGCTTCAGCTTTTGCTTCAACTTTCAACATGTATATCATATAGATAATGTCAATGCAAAGAATATGATCAACCAAACACAAAGTTATGTAAAAACTGTTATACTGGAGTTGACAATGATGTTTGCTTAAGTAGACAGAAAGAAGTGGGAAAACTGACTCAACATAAAAGTAAAAGAATGGCCCTTCGCAGAGGGAAGCAGGGATTAACATCATGTGCTAGAGCTGTAGTTCCCGAAGGCATATAGAGAGCATAAAATATTGTTTTGTAAGGTAATGGTGTATACAGGTGTCAACAAATCAAATAGCAGGTACTTGTCATCTTCCATGGCTAACTAACTTTTAGAGCGGTTCCGAGAGTTTTTAGGACTGCACTTGTAACAAGCACTTATTGGTGACACTCCTCCCAACCATTTACTTTCCACAAACCATGGCTAACCGAATCCTCGGGTGCCCACCAACATTCACCATGGAGGAGTGTCTATTTATTTATTTATAGGGTGGACTAACCAGCTCTTTAATGCAAAATAAAAGGTGGAGAAGCAGATGAAGCTGCCAATCCTTGTAAATTAATTAGCATGGAAGATGACAAATCTCACTACTACGTCCTTATGAGCTTTTCAAGTAGTGACACAAAAAGGAAATGTAACAGTTTTGAGTAGTTAGTAGATAGCACATGAAGAAATTTACTTGGAATGGTGAAAACACCACATAATAGGTAGGTATGGTGGACACAGGTGGCATGGATTTGGCTCAAGGTTTTGGATGTACAAGAAGCATTCCCTCTTAGTACAGAGTTTAGGCTAGCAAGGTTATTATAAGCAAACATCATTATCAACTGGAATAGCAAGAGTGTACATAAAACACAAGGTTTGACGAACCATAGACTCCCACTGTCTTCCTTGTTAACACATAGCCTTCATCCAAAAATTATCTAGACTACTATGGACTTCCAATTATGCAACAGATTATTATAGCAGAAAATCCTTATAGTAGTTCTTCATTAATAGCCATTACTTACATGATGCACAAGCTTAAACATTAATTACTTGACAGCTCAAAACAATTGGCAAGCATCAAATTACTCAAGACAACGATCTAAAAAGATTCATGTAAGCATTTTATACCACTACCACATGCATAGCATTTTTCTGGTCCAACCAAACACCAATCAACTTATTTGACAACTCTCCAAACAGATATAAGTGAAGCAAGAGAGTACTTTCTTCAAAAGAAACTGAAAGCTCTAACAAGAGATACATGAAAAACTGAGAGCTAACAGCAATAACAGCAACTAGACAGGAATACTCAACAAGTATAAGTGAAGCACAAGAGTATTCTAATGAAAAAGTGGAGCGTGTCTCTCTCCCAAACATGAATACTAGGATCCAACAAGTATAGCACAGCAAACAAAACAAAACAAACTGAAAACAAAAACACACTGACGCTCCAAGGAAGAGTACACTAGCATGAAGCAATAAAAATATAGCACCATTAGAGATGACCTGATAATTTGTAGATGAAGAAGGGGATGCCTTGGGCATCCCCAAGCTTAGATGCTTGAGTCTTCTTGAAATATGCTGGGGAGGTAAGCCTCCCCAAGCTTAAGCTCTTCACTCTTCTTGATCATGTAATATCATTCTCCTCTATCAACACTTGAAAACTTCCTTCACACCAAAACTTAACAGCTTTTCTCATTAGCAGGTTAGTGCACTAAAAGATAATACTTCAAAGTTCTAGCAAAGACAAAACTCACAAGCCAACTATTTTAAACATTAGCCACTGTTACTAGGCTCAAGTGGGCACTTTTACACGAAAAGAAACCACTTAAAAACTTGTAAAAGAGAGAATGCAAAATAAAAGACAGAATCTGTCAAACCAGAACAGTCTGTAATGACGAATTTTTTCGAGGCACTTACGATGCTCAGATGAAAACTTTTGAAATAATGAAAGTTGCGTAACATCATCAGGAACATGCACAAAAAGTTTCAGCATTTTTCGATTTTTTCTGATTTTCTACTGAATTAAACGGTGACGAACAGCAATCTGTCCCAATGCAGTCCCGAAAATAAAACCAACTTTGCATTAGTAACTCTCCTTGGCACAACAAAACAGCAAATAAAAGATACAAAGGAGTTGCTACAGAGGTAAACAAGCATCCTTGACTAATACTGAAAATAAAAGATAATGGGTTGCCTCCCAAAAGCGCTTTCTTTTAATGCCTTTTAGCTAGGCTAGAAGATTTTAATGATGCTCTCATAAGAATAAGAGTTGAAAAACAAAAGAGAGCATCAAGAGGCAAATATCAAACACATTTAAGTCTAACCCACTTCCTATGCAAAGGAATCTTGTAACAAAATAAATTATTGAAGCATAAAGCAACTAGCATAGAAAGATGAAACAAATATAGCTTCAAAACTTTCAACATAAAGAGAGGTGTTTTAGTGACTTGAAAACTTTTACAACCATATTTTCCTCTCTCATAATAACTTTCAGTAGCATCATGAACAAACTCAACAATATAACTATCACATAAAGCATGCTTTTCATGATCTACAAACACATAATTTTTATTAAGCTCTAAAACAGTGGGGTTATAAACCCACTTTTGACAATATAGTATAATAATATCATTAGCCAATATAGGACCATCATCAAGAGCATTATCATATATAACATTAGGGAGCACATTTTTACTTTCTGCAATTTCCTCTTTTCTTGAGTCAAGGAGGATGTTTTTTCAAATTTATCAAAAGAGATATTTCAATAGAATCATGACATTCAACATATAGCATTTTTCCTCCTTAGATAGGCGTGGAGGGCAATCATATAATGTAAGAGTTAAAGAGTTACTATCATTAGAAGGTAGATCCTCCTTTTGTCTTCACTCTCTCCTCTTTTTCATCCAATGAGCTTTCAGTTTAGCAGTTTCTTCTCCACAGGTTCCTGAAAGGTAGCAAGTTGTTCTGGAGAATAATTTTCTCAAGAAATTCAGTGATATAAGGATTATCATTATAATATTCAAGGCAATAACCAAGTATAGCATAATTCTCAGTTTATAAGGAGCATCATCATTTGAATATAACCAGCAATTTCATAGCACCCTTAAAAAAAAAATTCTTCATTCGCTCAAGATTACCAAAGTCATAATTTCCTTTAGCATAAGCAGCCAAGTTTCATTATCATTATAATCACATTGGAAAGGGAGGTGTTTATGCCTTCTACAACAAAAGATTCATTAAAGCAGTAGGATTCATCATAAGTAGAGCACAAGTTTTTAGCAAAATAATTCAATCTACTTATTTGTTCCCATAAATATTTCCCTTTTTGAGACAAGCGGTATTCCTATATAATTATGTTGTTCCTCCGCGAACCCACTTAGCCAATAAGATTTTGTTTCAAACAGAGAAGACATTGATAGCAATAAATAACTAGACATAATAACAAACCGAAATAAACTAGATGCAAGAAACTAATTTTTTTTTGGGTTTTTGATTTTTAACAGCAAGCAAAACAAAACTAAAACAAGACAAAAAACAAAGTAAAGAGATTGGAACTGAGAGACTCCCCTTTCCAATAGCCTCCAAATCCCGGCAACGGCGCCAGAAAACAGTGCTGTTGACGGGAGACAGGCAGCTTCCTGAAGAACTTCTTCTCCCGGCAACGGCGCCAGAAAACAGCTGGTGCCTGGTTGACGGGAGAGTATTTGAGGATGATGATGATGGTGATGATGAGTACTTCCCCGGCAACGGCGCCAGAAAACAGCTTGATGGCTACGTGTTGGTGAACCCCAAGAGGAAGGTTATGATGTAGACAGCAGAAGTTTTCCCTTGAATAATCTACCCAAGGTTATCAATCCAGTAGGACTTGACGATCTATCGGAATGTTGTTGATGTTGACTCCCCCTGGCGCTAGGGAGCTTGCACCAACGTGGAATCTGCACAGACACAAACCAGAACTTTGCCCAACACGAAACAGAGAGGTTGTCAATCTCTCCGGTCTTGCAGAAACAAAGAGTTAAACGTATGGTGTGGAAAACTGCAGGAAAAACAGCAAGTAACAGGAAACAGATGATTGCAGCAGGTTGTGTAAACAGTATGAGGAAATTGGACCAGGGTCCACAGTTCACTAGTGGTGTCTCTCTCAGAACAGATAACTAGCATGTTGGGTAAACAAATTACAGCTGGGCAATTGACAAATAGAGAGGGCATAACAATACAATACATGCCAAGATGTCTACTATGAAATCTAGTTGGGCATTACAACAAAGTACATAGACCGTTATTCCAACAACATCTATGCCTAAATAATCCACCTTCAAGGCAGTATCCGCATCCTATTCAGTATTAAGTTGCTAACAACAGATTATTGCATGAAGTAAAGTGTGTAATGTAATCAATACAAGTGCCCTTGGACACTGCACCAATGTTTTATCCCTAGTAGCAACAACACATCTACCATCTTAGACCTTTCTGTCACTGATCCAGATATCTAGAGACTGAACCCACTATCTAGCATAAATACCCCCTCTTGGAGTCATAAGCATCTACTTGGCCAAAACATCTACTAGCAACGGAGAGCATGCAAGATCAAGAGCACATAGATAAACAACTTGAATAAACATGGTATCAATATTCATCGGATCCAAGCAAACACAACATATAGCATTACAATAAGATGATCTTGATCATGTTAGGCAGCTCACAAGATCTAAACATGGAGGCACAAGGTAGAGAGACAACCATCTAGCTACTGCTATGGACCCGTAGTCCAGGGGTGGACTACTCACGCATCACTCCGGAGGCAGGCATGGTGATGTAGAGCCCTCCGGTGATGATCTCCCTTCGGCAGGGTGCCGGGAAGAGCTTCAGAACTCCTCCGATCTGAGATTGACGATGACGGCCGCGACGGAACTTTTCGTGGAATATGATCGACCGTAATAGGGTTTTCGCGTCGCGGAGAATATATAGGCGAAGAGGCGGCGTCGGTGGCCGAGGGGGGCCACCACGCCATAGGTGGGCGCGGGCCCACCCTGGGCCGCGCCCTAGTGTGGCGTGGCCCCCTGGTGGGTCTGCTCCGACTCCCCTTTGGACTCCGAGATCTCCTCGTGATATTATTGACGATGTCTTTTGTTTCGTCCAATTCCGAGAATATTTCCTTAATAGATTTTCTGAAACCAAAAACAGCAGAAAACAGGGAACTGGCACTGTGGCATCTTGTTAATAGGTTAGTCCCAGAAAATGCATAAAAATGATATGAAGTGTAACCAAAACATGTAGCAATTGATATAATATCAGCATGGAACATCAAAAATTATAGATACGTTTGAGACGTATCAAGCATCCCTAAGCTTAGTTCCTGCTCGTCCTCGAGTAGATAAACGATAAAACAGATAATTTTGAAGTGACATGCTACCAACACAATCTTTGATCAAATAACAATGTAATGCACATGATCTGAATGAAGTGATCCAAGCCAATGCCTCGACCACGCCAGCGGAAGAAGGCCGGCGCTCATGGCATGAGCAAATTTAGCAGCGATTACAGAGTTGACAAGAATGAGGCGTCCTCCGATGGGCAAGGAACGTCCTCGCCACCCGGAGAGTTGGGTGTCGCATTTGGATAGAAGGGAAGAAAGGTCAGACAGTCGGAGTTTGTGCAGAGAGAGGCAACCCCAAGTAGGTTTGTGGGAAGGTGGAGACAGGACATCCGAAGGTGGAAGCCATAGCCGTGGCTGCCGAAGCGTCAGTGTTGATGGGGACGAAGGTGCTCTTGTGGAAATTAATGGCTAGACCGGTGGCCGCCGAGAAGTCATCAAGAAGCGATTTAAGGTTGGCGACGTGCTCAGGGATGGCCCGAATGATGGTGAGAGTATCATAGGCATACTGAAGAACATGGCAAGGGAGATCGTCCACAATAGGGTGAAGGAGGAGCCCCGATCGTGAGGCTTGCAAAATAAGTTGCTGGAGAACATCCACAACGATGTCGAAGAGGAAAGGGGACAGCGGGTCCCCTTGGCGTAGCCCCTTACGACATTGGATCCACCTCCCCGACACCGCATTAAGGAGGACGGAAGTTTGACCGCATTGGATTCATTGAGGGATTTGATCCACAGACGCCAAACCTCAGGGAACCCTTTTGCCGCAAGGATAAGGTCAAGAGCTTCCCAGTTGATGGAATCGAAGGCTTTGCGGAAGTCAAGTTTGAAAACAATGGCGCTTGTGGAGCGTTTATGACACGATTGAACAATGTCCGCCGCGTAGACAAAGTTTTCAGCAATGGACCGCCCAGAAATGAATCCGGTTTGGTCAGGATGGACAAGTTTTGTAATGAGGGGGCGAAGGCGAAGGGTGAGACATTTTGTGAAGAATTTGAGACAAGAGTTTTGCAGGGATATGGGACGGAAATTTTCGGGTCGGGTGGCCCCCCGTTTTTTTGGGAGGAGAACAATGAAGGCTTTGTTGATTGGCCTAAGGTCGGCCTTTAAGGAGTGAAAATCATGAAGGGCAGACAATAGAGAATCCTTAACAAGGTCCCAGTATTTTTTGAAAAAAGCTGGACCAAAACCGTCAGGTCCCGGACTAGAGTTGTCGTTCATGGAGAGGACGGGCGTCCGAAGCTCGCTCATGGAAAAAGGGGCAATAATGGAGGAGGCTTGAAAGGATTCAAGGGAGGTTTCGGCCACCAAGGCAGAGAGGTGAAGCCTCATGTCAACGGGAGTAGACAGACCAAGGAGGTCACGATAGAAGGAATGAAGCAACTGAGCTTTTGCCGGATGAGCAAAGACGAGGTCGCCGTCATCATCGGTGAGTGCTTTAATCTAGCTTTTTTTGGAGGCGGCCGCTAGCACAGAGGTGGAAGTACCTAGAATTTTCATCCCCGAGCACACAGTGTTTAATTTTTGCCCTTTGTCTCCAGTAGGTGGCACGAGCGGCATTAAGTTTGCTAAGGGAAGTTTTAGCCAGAGAGCGGAGGCTGAACTCCAAGGGGGAGATAATCCTCTTCTCCTCAAGCCGATCCATAAGAGAAATAACTGCCCTGTAGTTGTGAAGGTAAACCGAAGGGAGGCGCCTGGAACGAGCCCAAGAACGGGCAGCCGAGCGGACACACTTAAGCTTAAGGTTAAGCTGACCGACCAGAGGAAGCGAGGAGAGCGAGGGGTTGACGCTCAGCCAGTTAGCCGAAGTGAGGTGAGCGAAAGTGTCATTCAGCAGCGAGGAATTTTCCAGGCAGAAAATAGAGCTGCGAGGGGCTTTTGAGGAGGCCTCGAGATGGAGGGGGACATGGTCCGAGGTGGGTCTAGAGCAACTGAGCAAGAATAGGAGGGTTTTGTTGATTAGACCCGGTGAATTGTCTGTCCAACAGCGGAAGTTCGATGAGGGCGTTGGTGTTGATGAAATCATTAAAAAGGTTCGTCTCGGCCCTGTTGAAGTTGTCGTTCGATCGTTCGCGAGGGAACCTTATTAGGTTAAAGACGCCCATAATCACAATCGGGCCTTGAAGGGAAGCGTAGGCAGCAGAGAGAGAGTCAAGGAAGGGTTGTTTTTTAGTGTGATCAGCTAGCAGTACTGAGCATCTCAGGCTGGTCATCGGCGTCGTGCACGCACTGAGCAGCAGCTAGCAGCAATGACTGGCTAGCAGCCGATTGGTTTCGATCACTGCTGAAACCTGAAGGCTCCAACGGCGCTGCAAGCTTCTCTCCCTTGCTGAGATAATTTAATGTTCGAAATTTTCTTTTCTTGCCTGATTGGTTCCGAATTTTGTATATAAATTGGGGAAATGCAAACTAGGTCATGAGTGACAATCCATGGTTTTGTTATATGATTTGGTGTTCCAAAAAAAATGTCATTTGCAGCTTTGCCCCCAGAGGTTTTGTTCAAGGTCCGCCACTGTGGTGGAGTACTCAAATAAATTCAGTAAATATTCTATTTCCGGCTTATAAACAAACTGAGTACTCCTAATTTGTACAGTTGCAAGCAAAATGAACTGAATTTGTAAAGTTTGCTTGCAAGCAAACTGAACTGAATCTGTACAACTGAATTGAATGTGTGATCCGATAGGAGTGCGTATAACTGTTCTTTAATTTGTGAAACATTTGTTGCTAGTGATCACCGTTGTGTGATCAGAGAGTGTGTGTACAACTACTTGTTGATCTGTGGAGTCTATTCTGGCACAGGAGATGCCGCTGCTGCTATCTGTCACGGGAGAGCACGGCGCCGGCACGCGCTGGGCGATGAGGAGCACAGGGGCCGGTGATGCGCTCGGCGAGCATGTGCCTGAAGGTGCTCTCGCTGGCCTTCTCCCCTGGTTGCCGGCGAGGAGGAGAAGCCAGAGACGTGCTGGGCATGCGCCTGGAGGTGGCCCGAGCCTGGAGACCCTGGGGAGTCGGCACCGGCGTTCTGCTGCTGGGGAACCGAGGAGAAGGAGCAGGCAAGGACGCGCGATGAAGGGGCCAAACCGCGAGGAAGAAGGGGCGGCCGGCGACGCGCGATCACCTGAGTGAGAATTTCTATCGCTGTCTTGATTCGTGCAAGATCTGGTTCGAAATTTATAATTTACCCATCGTATTTTTGTCGCTCTCTGATTCGTGCGAGACCTAGGCAAACAAGAGGGAGGATTTCGCTTGCGTTGTTTCTGTCGCTGTCCACTTGCGTTCTGTTGTCGTTGTATTTCGCTGGGGGCAAACGTGTCAATTTCCTTGGTTCACGTTGCATATGTCTGTCAGTCATATGCTCCAGGTGATTCTGTTAAGCCAATGGTCTCTGTTGCTTTTAACCGGTTCATTTCATTTCGGTGCCCTGGTTCTTTGCGAGAAGTAACTAGTCCAGCTCATCGAGGTGAGTTGAAGATGATTAGACAGTGGATTAAAAGATACTCCCTCCGTTCAATAATGTAAGATGTTTTATATGTTACACATGCATGTTTACATTCATACTAAAAAGAATGTACACATACACTAAAAAGTGTCTACATACATGTGTATGTATGTGAATGTGGAAAAGGCTAAAACATCTTATATTGTGAAACGGAGGGAGTACTTTCATTGAACTCATACTCCAGTTTAAATCTACTTGATGATAACTGAACTCTGGATACTTTCATTGAACAGGTTAGAGCAACAGAACACAAGGGTCTGAAACTGTGAACACACTACTGTGATCAGTCAAGCACAGAAAAGCACACAGCTAGCGGTCCAAGTCTGAACCCACGCGGAGCACCCAAACAAACGCGTCGCCACCGCGAGCCGTACGTGCACTCGCCGCTACAGTACTACTCGTCGAGTACGCGACTGGAGCTACTTGGCGCGAGCGTGCACATCAGCGCGTGATACGTTTGACCAGTCGCCTCGCGCGCGCGTGTGGTGACCGGTCGTTAACTCATTGTGTCTTGGTCTACTCGCAGCCCAGCCCAGGCCCGTCGTCCACCAACGAGGCCCCGTCGCTGTCGTGGGCCATGCCGCTGTTTCCCGCTAGACCACACCCCTATTCATATTTTAATTTTACTTTCTTTTTCTTCCTTTTCTTTTCAGGTGTAAAACACTTGGATCTTGGAAGCCAAAGCGCGACCAAATCCCACCGGAAGAGACGTGCCATTAAAGAAAGGAAGCCAGCTTCTTTTGACCGGCATATGGCATGACATGGCGTGCAGGCAGCTCTCGGTTATCTCTTCTCATACTAAATCGTTTTTATTTTATTTTTTGGCCACGGTCAACATGGGCTACAAGGAGAATGTTTTGTTTTGTTTTGTGTCCCAGACGCGCGAGATGACGAAAAGAGACCAAGCTGGGCAATGAGAACGAACCTGCAGGGTGTGTACGATCGACCTCCTCTCCACACTCTCGCACCGGTCGTGCCAAAGTTCAGTCTAGTGTTACTTTCACTACTGCCGACACAATTCATTGCTAGTTCGTTTTATTTATTTTCATCTTTTTATTTCGTCTCAATCCATGCCCTGTTGATTCTGTCAAGAGACATTTTCTCAAGGGTCAATAGGGAGTAATCAAGCGAAACTGGAAAATATACGCTTCATATTCACGGTAGATTTGAGCATACAACTTTCACAGTGAAAGACACCATCAGGGAGTAACCATCTCTATGTGTTACCAGATTTTATACTCTCGTTTATGTTGAGGAATCATCTCTCATGGTGTCTTTCAATGTGTCTTTGTCATCCTTAGCATTTTTTTTAAAGGGAGGTAAAAGATTTGTCTTGTCCATTAGTTAGGAATAAGAGGATTGTACAATTAATTGCGAAAAATCGGGAGGAAATCTTACAAACTTGGTCGCGAAAAACAACCTAGCCAGAACCCCAAGAGACAAGCGGACTACTCCAATCACACACTACATAAACATGCACGCATTCCCTCTCAACACGGCACTCCATGATTTCCTTAGCAAATTAACATGCATATGTCCTTGATTTGAGTATAGTAAGTACTTTCTCGCGTAATAGTACTATGTAATATTACAATTTCAACAGAAAAGTAACTCTCCCACTCAATGTGAAATAGTACATAGAGAAAACTCGAAAAGTGCATTTGGAGCCCGAGCCAAAAAATCCGAAATCGTCTTTTTTTATGTTTCAAAACATTTGGAACAAACGAGTGTGTAGATAATGTCGACATCTACAACTGGGTCAATTTTCAATGCAAAATTCTTATTAATTTAGCGTGCAAAAAATGACAAATCTAGGGAAATATCAAAATTTTGAAACTATGCATTGTTCACCGATCGAGATCTATACATTTGTCTTTTTATCCGGGCCAAAATATAATGACTTTTCATTAATATTTTGCACAATGCTTGATCGACGTTCTCTACATTTAGGAATTTGCTTTCGAATTTTTTGAAACATCGACATATTGATATCGATTTTTTCAAAAACCGAGTTCCATGGAGCCCGGCCTCCAAAACGCCGTTCCCAGAGAAAACCCCAAAATAAAAACAAAAGTTCTCATGTTGTCTTGCACTGTGTCTTTGTTGTCCTTGGCAACTGACATTCATATGACCTTGACGGCTTGACCTGAGTATAGCATAAGTACTTTCTCGCGTAATAGTGCTACTGTAGGCGCTACAATTCCGACACAAAGTCACTCTCCACTCGGTGTGAAATGCTATACAAAAATCACAAAATAAGAACAAAAGATTTCATTTTTCTTCATGGATGCGCCAATAAAAACAGTACCACCTGGCTCCGGCTAGTTCCAACTTTTGCAACAAGTTTCCACCTCCCTTCGTCGACCTCCAGTCTCCCCTCTTCTTATCTCTCTCTCTCCACCTCCATCCCGAGTCTCAACTCTCAACACTGGCACGCCCATCTCCGAACGCAGACGCGAGCAGCGGCCTAAACGGAGAACGCGCGGAGATCGACATAGCAAGCACGAACGCGCGCGCGTATCGACCGATCGAATTAAGCTTTTGGCCATGCGGAGGTCAGACTGGGAGGACCGGTGCAGGCGGCACCCGGAGCACCGGCTGTCCAAGGGCGTGTGTCCGAGCTGCCTCCGCGACCGGCTCGCCCACCTCTCCGCCAGCTCCTCAGTCACCACCACCATGACGCGGGCCTCCGACTCGGCCAGCACCTCCCCGTACTCCTCCAACGGCTCGCCTCCGCTCCACCAGGCGGCCCTCTCCGCCGACGCCACATCCGTCCACGTCGTCGGCGGCGGCTCCTTCGTCAACGTCTCGGCCTTCTCGCAGCCGCTCATGCCCACGGCGTCAAAGAATCCAGCAGGGAGGCAAGAAGAGGCTGCTGCGAGGGGGAAGGAGGCCGGTGAGGCGAAGAAGAAAAAGAAGAGCAGCAGCAAGAAGAAGATCGGGAGGTTCCTGTCGAGGCTCGTCGGATCGCAGAAGCGGCGGAGAACAGGGGACAGCGACGGCGGCGAGCTCTTCCATTCTAGTACCATGAAGGAGAAGACGTCGACCAAGTGGGTCTTCTTTTGATGGTGTTCACGGTTCACCCACCAGCCGGCCGACTTACGGCCGGCCACCACCCATGCAAGCTACCATGCTTGCCTGTGGTTTCTCGGTTCTCGATCGGTATTGATTTCCTCTACTTCCTCTGTTTTGTACAAGTAAATTCTTGTGCTTGATTTGATATTGCTCCCAGAGTTATTCTGGGACTGTGTATACGAGATCAAGTAATTGATTGACCATAAGGCCGAGAAGAATATACATGTGGGGAGATTGTAGAATTTTGTTTTTTTAGGACAAAGTGCATGATGTAAATTAGCTTGTGCCTGTCTGGTACTCTATTTAGCAAAACTGTTACTATACCCCGTTTCCTGTAATTCAAGAATCATATGAACTACTATACGATGATAGCTCTGGTTAGTTTGCTCAGGCAGTAGTGTATATGCACTAGGGAAGATGCAAAATCGGAGGCAAATATTGTCGGCGTATATGAAGTGCACGTACGCGAATGTATGGCCCACACAAAAAGCAGTGATAGGAGAACAAATTTCCTTTTTCTAATAGCTTGATTATTTCCTACTCAAGCGAGCCTTCTCCCTTTATCTTTCTTGGCATTTTGCTTTTTAGCGGTGTGATTGAATCCTCTTTGCTTTGTCTCGACTGCTTTTGATCTTTTTAGCCGGTGATCCATCCATCGTCTCTCGACGTGATGTTTGTCTGTCCTGATCCCAGTTTGTTTCTGCATGTTCGCCCATATCTGTCGGTCCGCCCTACGTACTTGGCAGCTCAACAGTGCGACACGTACCACGAGCCGACACAAGTGAATAGCTTCTCTGACGACCATATTTTGGTTTAAAATTGGTGAACATACAAACGATCGATCGAATAATTTGTAAAGATTCAAATGAAAGGTGTTTCCGGGCTCCTGAGGTGCATATGTACGCGGTTTATATACGCAAATAAGGATGTAAAAACGGGACCCAGTTGTCCCACTTTTCCTCCATTTTATACTAAAACTTGCACCGCACCCACGGCCACGACGAAAAGTAACGAGTAATATGCGTGCAGACGTGTAAGACTGGAACAACAAAGATCGAGAGAAGGTCAAAGAAACCGCAAGGCATGCTAGACCTTCGTGTACGCCTCTAAAAACAAACAAACAGCTCATAGAAAACTCCGTTGACCGTAGCGATCAGATTAAATGGCTGCATCCGATTGGGTGAGCTATCCGGAAGATAAATCGTAGTTCCGAATCAGAATAGAATTTGTTTTTCATTCGTATATCGTGCCGTCCATGGTCGATCGCCGTACGCCGGAGCCGCTCAAACCTGTGACGAAGAGCAAGTTTTTTCTGTAGTGACTGGTGTACCACGCCCGGCCGGTTCCAACAGTGTGTGTGTGGAAGTTGGTTGCGCCCCTGACCCGGAACCGTGACCGGTGGTGGATGTCGACGTGTCAGCGACCAAGACAATTCCTTCCGATGACTTGGAAATTGAGGCGTGGAGGGAGCCCAGCGGGCGCACGGGCGCCCATTCCGTCCAAAGCATGCCACACGCTGTCACAACTTCGAAGTACCGAATTCGCTTGGGCCGGGGAAACTTGGTCAAAACGTGTCGTACCGGCGTGTTTGTGAATTAATGATGAAAATGAGAAGCGGATACGGACATACACAAATGCAACATTTTCTTTTCATTTCTTTTGAAAACGGAAATGAATACAGAAATCCCAATAGTAATACAGCAACAAATAGTATCGAAAACAAATACATACGGGATACGTTGTGGATACGGAACAGAATACAGAAGTTTGTCTAAAGTAAGAGACCTAGTAATAAATAATGCAGCAAAACTCAAACAAACCAACAAAAATGTCAATTATCTCTACTATATAATATCATTAACCGTGGCGGTCGTACGTCGCGACATGTTTGCACTTTAGCCCCTCATAAATCAGGTAATTAACCCGCAGTCCATAACTTATCCTGAACAGTTATTTCCCTGGACCATCGTTTCCTGCTCTGCTACCCACGCACGGATTTCCGCCGTCGCTCCCCAGCACTCCGCCGCCTCAACCTCGCCCTGCCGCAAGCCTCGCGTCGCCCCGCGCTCCGCCGGCCGCCGCTCTGCCCTCTGCTCTGCCGGGATTAGTGGCGTGGGTAGGCAAGGCGGAGGAGAGCGAGGTGCTCCAGATCTTGGGGAGTAACGGGTTGTCGGCCGCTCATCTGCGGTGGTGCGCTACTGCGCTGCGTCGCGGCAACAACGGCAATGGGCGGCGATTTGATTCCCGGGCTGCCGGAGGAGGTGGCGAGGGAGTGCCTCATCAGGGTAGGGCTCAACCAGCTTCCGGCCGTGCGGCGCATCTCGCGGCAGTGGAAGGAGGAGGTCGAGTCGCCCGACTACACCCGCCTGCGTGCCGCGGAGGGGCTGGCGCGCCCGGTGCTCGCCATGGTCCAGGCGCAGCCGGAGCACGTCGTCGAGGAGCAAGGCCCGGCGCAGCAGAAGCACTCGTCTGCGGCGGCCAACGGCGGTGGCCCGGCGAACAGCTACAGGATGGTGCTGCTGGACCCGGCGGAGGGACGGTGGGCGCCGCTCCCGGTGCTGCCCGGCCCGACCGGGAGCCTTCCTCTGTTCTGCCAGGTGGCCGCGGTGGACGGCGGCGCACAGGGGTCGAGGAAGCGGCTGGTGGTCGTCGGCGGGTGGGACCCGGAGTCGTGGGCGCCGACGGACTCGGTGTACGTGTACGACTTCTTGACCGGTGCGTGGCGTCGCGGGGCGCCCATGCCGGGCCCGCGCCGCTCCTTCTTCGCCACCGCGGCCGTCGGCGGGACCGTGTACGTGGCCGGCTGCACATGCACATGCGGCCCCTTCCCCTCTTCGTGTAGCTGCTGCAATCTGGACTGGGGACGATGGGAGAGGTGCCAAATCTGAGCCACGAAGATTAAGGCCAGGAGACCACCATGTGTGCCCGGAAGCAGCAGAATTTGGAACTCACCACACCAATAACGACTTCGCCGCGGATGCGATCAACATATGTGTATGATCTCTTCTATGTTTCCTTGTGTGAGGCAACGCACAGTAGGTGTTTGAAAAATTGTTGAGTTTCTGAATTGTCAATTTTAGTGGAAGGGCGCATTGTGCTTTCATAAGAACAACTATCAAGTTTGCGGTTCGATCAACTTGCAACAAAAAAACATGTATGGCAGGATAGATATGTATCAATCTTGTTATTCTTTGGGTGTGTTGTTGCGCTGGTTCTACTAACTAACCACAAGCAGCTACGTCTATGCTCCTAAGTCGCCTGTTTAGACACACCATTTTCTAGCATGGCCATATATTTGTCCATGTATCTTTGTGCTCGGCACATCCATGGAGTATTTATTTTTTGTTCAACAAAGATGGCCATGGTCACAATTTATATGGTCCATTAGCTCTTCATTCACACAAATTTAGAGTTGTTTGCATGATCAAAATTTATTTGCACTTGACTTGTGATTCAGGGTTCATCTAAACATTCCGAAACAATTGGATAGGATGTTGTAGTTGTGTTATCAACTTATCATTAGACATTACACATAGTAATGGGACGCTATGTTCTTGATACTATTGTTCGGTACCAACACACGTACACTCGGTTGTTAATTTCGTCTTGCTATATTGCGAAAAAAATCATAGCCCCGTTGCAACGCACGGGCATTTTGCTAGTCTAAAATAAAATAAGATATAAAGATATATCATGATTATATAATATAGTGTGTATAATTTATCAACTTCGTAATATCTATAAAAAAACCTAGGTCACCCTAATCCTAGAGCGCCACTGAAATGGAAAACCGGAAACGACTCAATAGGGAGATGATATATGAGTACATAGGGACTAAACATTGCGGAAACTGTAAATGGCTCTCGAGCTACACATAGCTCTTTTTTGAAAAAATTGAAATCAGGACTTAAAAGTTTCAAAAAACGAGAAACAATTCCCAGGTATAGATAATGTTTTGATCTACAAGCATGCAAAATTTGAACTCAATATTCGTTGTATTATGGGCTGCACAAAAACGAGAAATCGGGAAAATTTCAAGTTTTAAAACCTTTACTTTTCACAACCCAGATCCACACATTTGTCATTTTTTCCCAGCCCACAATACATCGTATTTCGATTTTAAAGTTTCCACATTGTAGATCACATCATTATCTATAACTAGGATTGTTTTCTCGATTTTTTAAGACTTTAAAATGTCATTTTTGAATTCTTCAAAAAATGGGCTCCATGTAGCTCGGGAGCCATTAGTCCACACCTAAACATTGTTACTTCAAATCTTTATGTTTTATTCACATCTTGGGTCGTGGCCAAATGGTCCCACAAGAATTTTTGGACCTATTGCATTCGTATAGCACGACGAAGCAAAAAACGAAAAGTTTTGTATTGCCAGAAACTAAAATTCAGTTTTCGTGGTCGTTTCGCAAGAATACGTCGTAGAATTTCAGTTTCCGCGTAAAATTTTGCATTTATATTTCTGTTCCGCACAATTCTGTTTCCATTCCCACATATCTATTCCATTTATGTTTTTTCGTGAAAATGTCGAAATATTTCCATTCCATTTTCATCCCTAGTGTGGACTGTATGAGATGGGGTAAACCGAAAGCGGGCAGTGGCCTGAGTGTCGTGTTCTTTATTTTTGTTTTGGAGAGAAGGTACTGGATTGGGCAAATCCCGTTTGCCGCTCAATGCGGAGCACAATTCCCTTCGTGCACCCTCCGCGATGCGGTGGGTTGGCCCAATTGGAGCTCATTTAGCCATCTTTTTTGTTTTACTAGTTTTGTTCATTTTATCTTTTTTGTTTTTCTCTTTCCTTATTCTCCTCATTTTTTTTTCTGTTTTCCCCTCTTATTTCGAATTCTATTTCCTTTTTGTTGTTTTCTTCTTCTCATTTTTCATTTTTCATTTTTATTTTTCCTTCTTATTTTGAATTCTATTTCCTTTTTGTTTTTCTCTTTCATTATTCTCCTCATTTTTTTTTCTGTTTTTCCCCTCTTATTTCGAATTCTATTTCCTTTTTGTTGTTTTCTTCTTCTCATTTTTCTTTTTCTTTTTCTTTTTCTTTTTCTTTTTTCTTTTTCCTTCTTATTTTGAATTCTATTTCCTTTTTGTTGGTTTCTTCTTTCAAATTTTGTATTTCTATTTTTATATTAAATAAATGTTGAGGTTGTGGAAAAATGTTAGTAGTTTATTTTTAAATAACAAATATGTTCTTATTGAAAAATCATTTAAATAATAGATGTACATATTTAAAAAACTTAAAGTAACATAAATAATTATATAGAAAATTGTTAAATAAGATAATTTTTTTTGGAAACCCGTATAACTTAGATAATTGTTCTTATTGAGTTTTTTTTCAAAATAATAAAAATATTCTTATAACCGTTCAAATGAGTTAAATGTCTTTATACAAAAAAGTTAAACTCACATAAATATTCTTATTTAAAAAAAATCTGTTCGAATAGGTAAATATTCTTATTGAGGTAAAACGTTCACATCAGAACAAATTACTATAAGAAATAAGAAAATAAATTAAAAATGTAAACCAATTATGAAGGCAAAAATATAAACATAAAAGAAAAAACCAAAACAATAACTGTAATTGGGTCGCATTTGTGCGGCCCATGAAGGGGAACATGTGGGCGGAGCGCTATAGTGCCCACGTCTAGCGGCAAACAAAATCTCCCCATGTTACGATTTTGCACGCATGCGACTATGCGAGGCAATGTAGCAGATCATTTGGAGGTACCTTTGGGCCATATGCACGAGTAGAGGTAATACGCAGCAGGTTTGACAATTGTCTTTTTTAACGAGGCAAATGATTTTTCATTTATATTGATATCAGAGAAGCAAACATGAGTGGCTTAGGCCAAACAGATAGTAAGAAAAAAATGCCTAGTGCGTGTAATCTCCGAAAACTTGTTGGCGCCGGCAAGAATCCAATTATTGCCTTCATCTTCGATTTTATGCATGAGAATCATTGAGAATTTGTTTGTTGAACACCCTCGCATTCCGCTCCTTCCAGATTTCTCACGTGACGAGGACAACAACTGTCTGTAGCCCCTTAGGTGAGCTACACGAGTAATTCCAGTTACATGCAAAACAACGACAATAAACGGGGAGGGAGGCGGTGCATTAGCCGACAAGGTTGAAGATGATGTCCAACTCGTGTCGGGGAAAGGAACACCAACTCCCAAAGCGCCAAGTGTTTGACGAATTGTGAGATGTGATTGACGGTGAAGGCATGCATGCTGAGATCTATTGACGTGTATTCGAGTGGTCAGTCATGGGGCTGGTTATCGTCGTAGAAAAGGTGGGAAAGTAGCAGTGGATATCTAGACACATGATTGACACGAGAGGTTTTACTTAGGCTTGGCCTCTCTTCGTAGAGGTAAAGACCAACTCATGCCTTGCACATTTTGTCTCACAACTTGTTCTGGATGACTTTTGTGCCTCGATATATCAAAGCGAGGATGGGGTTACAATGAGTGGAAACAATAGTGGATAAGTGCATAGTGGAACCGAGTAGAAACTCCTATCTTGACAACTATGTCTTCCATTGTCTTGGGGGTGACGTTTTAGGGGAACCGATCAACCAGTGTCGACCGGAGGAGTTAGAACTTAACTTCATGGCGTGAAGTAGTCAATATCACCGCTAGGCTTAAAGACTTTTCGTCTTGTTATGGGCCTCGCAAGTTCTTCAAGCCGCATCATTGACTACACATTCTTAGAGTTATTTGACTTTCCCATGGGTTGGACCCCGTGGTAGTAATATCACCGTTATTCGCCTCCGAGTTTGACGAGTCTACGTGCACTTTGTCGATTACTCGGAAAAGGAACCGTAGTCTCAATCTTCTGATCCACGGGATGCACTTAGGTCGACAAAGACATTGGACTGGGACAACAATAATAAGATTTGGTTTTCCAGTCATGCAGTGATCCTTCTGGCCAGGTAGGGTAGATCGAGTCTTGGGGGTTAGGATGTACTCCCTTTGTTCGGAACTACTTGACATACTCCCTCCGTTCCTAAATATAAGATGTTTAAGCTTTTGCCCACATTCACATGTAAACAAGTGTACCTAGATATATTTCATGTGTAGGTTCACTCATTTTAGTATGCATGTATATAACATGTGTAACATCTAAAACATCCTACATTTAGGAACGGAGGGACTACATGGGAAGCGCTGAGCGTCCCCCGGAGGATCAAAACGTCCAATCCTCCGGGTCGCTAGCCGTCTGATCAACTGATCAACACGACGCCACAACCGTGTGATCAAAAAAAGTGCCAGCCTGTCTAAGCCCACATGCATCACCTCCTGGACACACAAAACCTGCAGCCCGAGCCACACCGCCTTCACAACTCCGTCTGACACCGCGGCGACACCTGATGGCTGTTATGCAGCAGCGCGGCGGCCGCCGGCCGTCCGGCTTGCATCAGTGCGACGGCAGCAATAACTGCTTCCAGCTCTGGCTTGGCTTGTAGCACCATGACGGCGCCCCCGACGACGTGCTTGTAGTACGGAGGCGGCGACAAGCCGACAATGGTCGGCTTCCAACACCGCGGCGGCGTCGGGCCACGGCCTTGCAGTACGGAGGCGCCACTGTCAACGGCCGGCTTGCAGCGCCCCTCCGGCGTCGTTCGTCATTTGCAGCTTTGGCGTTCGCCGCTTGTAGGGCAGTACAACCTTTGCAGCTCCGGCAATAAACCTCCGCAGCTCCGGGCGTCGCACCGCCGCGAGCTTTGTAGCATCCATCTAGCCCGTCATCCAAGAGTGTAGCATCGCCGGCCCTCCTTCTAGCAGCACCTTGCCGGCTTGCAGCATGGTCGTCGTTCCCTGGTGCTTCCGCGCCTCCACGCTGGGAGCAACGCCGCCATGCACTTCAAGCACCTTTTTTTTTAGAAATACAGGGCTCCTCCCGGTTCCATTACTCATAATGAAACCATACAGAGTCATTACATTATTACATCCGCGGGCAATGGCAGAGTACCATCACCAGAATCTCATGCTCTATCGAGCTTACAAATGAGAGTAAATAAAAGTATAACAGTTCTGCTGAAAACTACTCCCTCCGTTCGGAAAAGGATGTCACAAAAATGGTCTATCTATAGTTCATCTTTGTGACATCCTTTTCCGAACGGAGGGAGTAATAAGGAAACGCACTCCAACAGCTAACTCTGCGCCTTCTCCCAACATCCCAACAGCTGAGAGAGGAACCACACGAAGGTGTGTCCCAACTTCCATCAGGTGCAAGCCTGACTCCTTCAGGCGCACAGCAAGCTTCGCAGTGGTAGTAGCCCAATCATTTTCTTCTTCTGTCATCACCACGGGGCTACACTGCTGCTGACCTTCTCCAGGCATTATCCCCTGCCATCCCAGAGTCGTCAGCCAGGGTCTGGCCATAGCAGCAGAGGAGGACATCTTCCCAGTCGCTGTATCATCCCAGTAGCAATACTCAACTGGCCTTTTGCAGCCTCTGGACATAGTAGCTGCCAGAGGGGAAGCATTGCGGCGACACGGCACCAAAGTACCTGCATTTTTTGCCAACTCACCCTATTAAAACAGAGATCGTTTCTCATTTTCCACAAAGCCCATATGCAGGCCGCATGGAAAACGTTAGCCACTTTATGGCTTTTGTCACACACCCACCAACTCGCAATTGATTCAAAAGAAACGGCAGAGGCACACCAGTAATGGGTGCAACATTCCTCCACATTTCCTTGGCCACAACACACTCAAAGAAGAGATGCATGATAGATTCAGGTTCACCACAGAAAACGCAAGTCAAATCATTTAACTGCTGTCTTTTGGCGAGATTATCTCTAGTTAGGAGTTTGTTGTTAGCAAGAAGCCACAGAAAAATGTGAATACGTGGTGGAATGGACAGTTGCCAAACCGCAGGAACATGAACAGGAATAACACCTCGGAAATTAACTATAGAATACAGAGAACTAACGGAATATGTCCCTTTCGCCTCATATTTCCATATGATCGAACCTGTTCCCCAGAGAAAGTAATTGACTGGCAATTTGAATAAGTTCATACCACCTCAGCATCATCTCTGATCTACACACCTCCTAAAGGAGATTTTTAAGTTAACTCCATCCCAGGCTTCCGCCACTGCCACTATTGTATAGCTAGGCTGGAAGAACTGAACCAGTGATCCTCCCAGAACTTAACGCTTTTTCCATCCCAATATGCCATCTATACCCCATTTTTGCAGCCTTGGCAGCCCATAGCACTCCTTTCCAGAAGGGAGATGCACCCTCCACAGGGCATGTAAACATATTAGGGCTATGTGTGTCATATTTAAAATCAATTATTTGTTTCCACAGCTTATCTTGGTCTAAGTGATATCTCTTAATCCAAGATGCTAGTAGACAAAGATTCATATCAGCCAAGTTTGGGATGCCAATACCCCCAAACTCACGCTTCTGTGTCAGCAATTCCCATCTAGCTAGGTGATACTTATGATGACCCTCATAATCATCCCAAAAGCAATGAGACATTTGGGAGTTTATGAGGTCAATAGCCCATTTGGGAAATTTGATAACACTCAGCAAATAAATCGGAATACTGGCCAAACAGGTTTGGATAAGAATGAGTTTAGCTTTATAAGATAAAAGCCTCCCTCTCCACCCCGCTGCCCTTTTTAAAATCTTATCTATGATTGGTTGAAGATCCTCTTTCCTCAACTTACGGTAATGGAGTGGAACTCCAAGGTATTTTAGAGGAAGCTCCCCAATTCTACAAGATAAAGACTGCGCAAAAGATTGAGCAACCTCAGGCTCCACATTAATAGGGATAAGGTCACATTTGTGGAAATTTATTCTCAGGCCTGAAATTTGTTCAAAACACGCCAAAATCCACTTAAGATTATGGACAACTTCAATATCATTTTTTAAGAATAAAAGGGTGTCATCTGCGTATTGTAGACTGACAACCCCGGAAGGACAGAAATTATGCAAAAGGCCAGTAATCTGACCATGTTTTGCAGCATTTCTAAGCATTTTTGTAAAGACATCAGCCATTAGGTTAAATAAAATCGGAGAAATAGGATCTCCTTGGCGTACCCCTTTACCAGTTTCAAAGAAATCGCTGTTGCAGTCGTTTATCCTAACCCAACTGACCCTTTATATAGCAAAGAGACAATCAGTTGGATGCATTTTGAGCTAAAACCTCTCTGCGCCAACATTTTAATAAGAAATTCTCTGTTCACCTTATCATAGGCCTTTTCATAGTCTAACTTAAAAATAAGCCCAGCTTCTTTATTTTTCACGACATCATGAATAATTTCATGAGCCGAGACAACACTCTCTAAGATGTATCTCCCTTTCAAGAAAGTTGTCTGATTTGGCGAGATTAAATCATTACATACTCGACTCAGTCTCGTAGTGAGACATTTCGAGAAAATCTTAAAACTACAGTTAGTTAATGCAATTGGTCTATATTTCTGGATCGACGTTGCATTAGGTTCTTAAGGAATAAGGGTAAGTAAAGAAAAATTGAGCCTGATGCGGTGACCCAGCACACCACTGCATGTTGTAGTGTACAAGTCGTTGATGTAACACGCACGGAAGGACCTCTCCGCAAATATTACATCCCTCAGAGTAGTACAACAGAAACATAGTCGGTCCAAGGTAACACTATAGGATTACAACACTATTCAGTACAAAATCTCGAGACCCTCCTTTTATATTGAAGCAAGTCTCTTGCAAATGAAATACAGAAAGATCCAAATCGTAGTACTAAGCTGAAGATCAGCTCTAACTCTAATTCCTGATCCACTACTGCTGTTGTCACAGCCCTAATCTATTTCATTGGAATATCTTAATCCAGATTTGTACTCCTTCTTCCAATAGAAGTCGTCTCCTCCACTAATAGCATGGTTGTTGTGCATGCCATCGTCAATGATGTCGTTGCTCCTTCACTGGCACTATTGTCGTCATTCTTCTGTTGGCGAAGTTACAGATGACTCCTTCAAGCTTCACCAGGTAGACTTGATTCCTTGTTGAAGTCCTCCTCGACGTCATGATGGATAACTGGCAACTCCTCTGAGGGCTCCAAAAATCTAAGCAGGGGGTCAACGGGAAAAGGGTGAGCAACACGAGCGTTACTCAACAAGTTCAAATTATAGGCGATAAGGTGTTTTATGCACTAGCTACTGCCATGACCAACGGTCATTGGCATAATGCAAGTTTTGGAAAACATTTTTAGGAAAGGGTCCGTTTTATTTTCAGAAAACTATGCGCACAGCCTCCACGGGTCTTGCGAATCAAACATGGGATTCCTTTCCCGCCGCGACCTGTAGTTCCTTCCGGGAACACGGATGTGACAGCCACAATTTGGTACACTCTGCAGAGGTGCGTAACTTTACCCATGAGAGAAACCCAGCCTTGTTGCCTTTCCGGGTAGCTGGCCCGTCCATACTTCCATGGTATGGGGTCAGGTGTGAGTCCAAAGCCAATCACTGCCCCTCTCCGCACAGCACATATCCGCCCATTTGTGGCGCGGCCGGTAACAAAGACCGCTATCCCGCCACCCCTCCCGAGCTTCTATTCCAATCACCCCGTCAGGTGGGAAGGTCACGCGCTTCCACGCTGTTGGCCGCCGCAACGGACACAACCAGGTAATAGCCTGTCGAGGATATGTGAACGAGAGAAGATAGCAGCTGACTTTACCGTCCATAGCAGATCTCATGGTAAACGCTTCGATACGGCACGTAAGGATCACTGTGACATTGGTAATTAATCCTAGGTATATACTTTCCCGTACAATGGAACCTCCACCACAACATCAAACCGTGGTTCCATTGCCAGCCAAACAATATATATATAGCAATTCACATCATTCGAAAATAGTTTTTCTTTTTCAATGCAATGATAATAATATGGTTTTGAAAATAGTTTTTATAAAAATAGTTCAGTAAGGACATGCAAGAATGAACTTGCCTGTGATAGAAATGGCTGTTCAATCCTTCGGGGTTCTAGGTTTGCGGTAAAACCCCGAGTTCTAAAAATAGCAAAGTAATCCTGATAAGGACTACTGAAAAATCTAGCAGCATGCTATTATGCATAATCATGATATGCATCGTCACCCCAAAATTCCCAAGTTGCGGATTTAAGACTTTTCAAGTGCTTTGGAGTTTTTAATTATTTAAAGAGTTTGACAACAATTTTCATGAGGAATAAATTTAAAGTGATTAAATTGAAATAGTTCAATATAATTGAACTTCAAGACTTTATTTTCCCATATTATTTTCTTTTAAGAAAATAGTTTTTGAAAAAGAATTTCAAGTCATTTCCACTTAAGGATCCTTGAATTTTTCATCCACTCAAAACTTGTCAAAATTTAGTAATAAAACTTACAGATAAATTCCTCATAATTTATAGAGTGTGTTGATGATTTTTAGCTGATTTTTGTTCCATTGGTTTGGGAGTTAAAATTAATTTAAATTTGGATAATTTTATTTGGTGAATTACCAAAATAACCCTGGTTAAATGGGCTGGAGTGGGTCGAACCTAACCACTTGGGCCGAGCCCAAATCCTTACTGGGTCGAACCCGACCCAGTCTCTCTCTCTCTCCCTCGTGCGATTCCTCTTTCTCTCGTTCCCTTCCTGGCGATGCGCCGCCGCCGCCCTGCTCCGGCCGGCTCCAGCCATCACCGGCGCTGCCGCCCTCTGGCTCCACTCCGCCATCACCTCCTCCTACTGTTCCCCGCTGGCTAGTTCCTGATTCGCTACCACACGCCCCCAATCGAGCTCACCGGTGCGGAATCCTAACCCTAGTTCTGCCACGTCTTGGCTCGCCGGCGCTGCTCGCCGGGCTCCCGCACCTCCGGGACTCCAGCCTCGCCTTCTCGTCTACACGGTGGTCTCCTCGAGCCCCTGCTCGAGCACGCCACTTCGTGTGCTGCCCGTGTCGACCACGAGCTTCACCTCGAGCCTCAGCTCGAGCTCTAGCTCGACCATGGCCTCCCTCTGCTGCTGCCTACCTCAACCTCAACGCCGTCGGGATGGCTCCATAGACGCAACCACGGCGTCGCCGGTCTTCTGCCCCATGGTGCGGCTGCTACGGTGGTGTGGTGTTGCTACCGCGACTACGACTACTCCGACGCTGGCGGGACGGCAGTACATCGTCTGCAACCCCGACGTCGACTCCCTCGTCTACTACCTCGACACCTACCTCTTCCAAGCCCTGCTTCGGCTACAGAATACTTGAGGTGAACTTCTTCTGTGACCAGCTAGTGAGCTGATGAACTATGTGTTTGTGGTTCTTGTGTAGTGCTCCAGTTCATCCTCCTGGTGATGAACTGGTGTGTGTGCTGAAGCTGTGAGGTGTGCCTTATACTGTCAGAGGTGCTAACTGAAGTTTTCTTCAGTTTTGGTTAATGAATTGTGCATGTATCCTCTGTTTTAGTTCCAGAGATAAATTCTAGGAGGAGTATCCAGATGATTTACTCATCCAGATGATCTTGTGGATGCTTTATTAAGTCCTGGTTGTTGCTAGTGGTAACCAAATACTGAGCATAGATGATTTAATTATGTGATGATATTGGTATGGTGCAAAGTGACCCTATAATTGATATCTTGCATGATTTGCTTACTGTGATACCTCTCAGGATTGTGCACAGTGCTCAGTTCCGTGCCAAGCATGATCTGGTAATGCTAGTGTTGCTGGAATGATTTAGGAAATGTGTTTCTGGACAGATTGGGCTATTTAATTGATAAGAACAGATTTATGCTTACTTTCTTAGTCCAGCCCATGATAGGAAATATTCCTGAGGCATTTTAATTCTTTGATAAGGACAGATTATCACCAATAGATGCTAAGCTCAATGATGAACTTGCATACATGGTTATGCCAAGTCTGAGAGCATATAGAACTGCTAAACACAAGATTGCCAGGTTTGCTGACTAGTTCTTGTATCTAGGGTGTGCACTCCTGGTGGTCTAGTGTTTGGTGTTATTTTGATAGCAATTTTTCTTAGTTGACTTCATTTACTGGATCCAGATGAGCCCTTCCATTTACTAAAGATAAGATCAGATGCTTTGCTCAATTTCTTGGCCCTGCCTATGATGCAAAGGCTGAGGCACTTCTTTTCGATAAGAACAGATATTAGTGTGTTGCTTTAATTCTCTGTGATGATTTATGCATAGCATTACTATGCAGATCTGAGAGAAACACTTCTTTCTATCCTCCTAGTGAAAATCTAGTTGAAGGGTAGTTGGAATGATTTAGAAATGTATTCTTGGATCGATTTTGATATGCTACCCTGCTCTCCTCTCTTTCTAGCACTGTCCTGTCATTTACAGGACTTGCTAGCACCTCTCCTCTGCCTCACACACACACAAGAATTAACCTGTTGTTGTTGAGCAGCTTGGTCTTCTGGAAAATGATGATAACCTGCGTCTTGTGGCTAGCCTGCTCCTCCTCACTGCTTCAATTTTCCTAGGGTGTATTTGTCTAGCTGCAAATTGATTTAGTGGAGATTCTTTGTGTTCTTGAGATGTTCTTGAGCTGTTCTAGCTGATCTGGAAGGTGATTTGGTTGCTAGATTCGTTGCTGGTGTATTTGTGCTAATGTAGAGAACATATGGTGCGGCTGGCTGCTTATAGCTTGCTATTTGGAAAAATGGATGTGAGAAGAATTTGTTGTAGTTGGGTGCTGAGGTAAATATATAGTGTTGGTTGTTTGGTTGTGGTGGTGACACACAAGTATGTGACTCCTCATTTGCATGGGTGAGTAAGCTACTTGTTGTCATGTTCTTATGCATAGACATTACTTGTGGTTCAAGTTATATTAGATATTTTGCTTGTGGATAACTCTCCTATGTGGCATGCTCATCCACTTCAAGCTTGGTCTTATCTCCTTCTAGGATTTATTCTTGGACTAGACAAGTGGCTTTTGTCTCTAGATGGACTTGTGGGCTGATTCTCCTATGTGGGCTTATGAATTATTAGTGGCTTTGCAAGTTATGGGTGGTGATCATGTGGGCTTTACACTTTCAGATTTGTGGGCTTTATAATTAACTCTCTTTCTTCCTTGGTAATTAATACCATTGGAGAAATATTTTTATGTGGGCTTTCTTGATTAGGAACTCGACTAGATTAGAGGGAAACAAATATGTTGCCTAAGATAGATAAATATGGATCAGTGTTGCCTTTTGTCCCTTCTCTTATTTGGATCAATGTTGCCTCTTGTCCCTTGTTGCCTATTTGTTCCAAAATGATCTAAGTATGATTCATTGTTGCCTTTGATTTAATATTGATCCCTCTAGTCAGTATTTGGATACTAGGACAAGTTCCTAACATCCTTTAGTTAAGTTCCAACATCGAATTGCCTCACCCTTGTGGTGAAGGCACACATTTCAATTATCAGAAATGTTTCTTTAGCTTTATTTATATTTAGATGATTTTCAATTGCTTCATGTATGTAAAAGAATTTGTCAACAAAGTGGCCAGCCTGGCTTCCATCTTTTACATAACACATAACCCTTGAATTTCACACAATTTCTAGAGAAGTTGACAAGAATAGATACTTGATCTATGAATCCTTCTCCAAATCCACTTGGTTGCTTCTCTTTCTTTCTCTCTCTTGTTTTCTTTGTCTTGCAGGAATGAATTTGAAAAGATTGGAGGATAAGATGATCAAGATAATGATGAGAAGATCAAGATTTAGTTTTCCCTTTATTCATTTGTAATTTTCCTTTTTATTCGGATGAGATATGTACTTATTCGATTAAAGTTGTAATATCCCTTTATTCTTTCAATTTCATCTTGTTAAGTTTGATCTAATGTCCAATTCCATTTGTTGTAAGTACATGTACTTTGGACATTTGGATTACTAATTTTGTATTTGAGATGAATGTAATATGAGACGATAGAGTGTGTGTAAGATAAAATGATGACTTTCAATGAGGAATTGATTCTTATGTGATGATATTTGTGTGAATGATGTATTGAGATGATAATAGATATAGAATGATGTTGTATGATGAAATGTTCAATTGATTTGAATTATAACTTGTCATTTTATCCAATTGTGTTCGAAGGTGTCATAACTAGAAAAGGGTCATGTCCAATTCTGGAGTGACTCGACAGATGATCCTAGTTTTTAGTTAGCTATAAAGATCATGTCGAAGTTTATCGCACTCAACACGATGATCTAAACCCTAACTCATCGAGTCGAGAGAAACATCAATCACTTTGCATCGTTTAATTTAACGTGCCAAAATTTCCTGCATTTTCAGATGCATGCAATGCAAGTGCACATATTCTATTTCTACCCTTTTGACTTTCTAAACCCTGAGTTGTTACACCTGAACAGGTCTAGTTTGTTGGATTCCCAATCATTAAAGAGATCCAACAGATCACCTTTGACCAGTTCCCAAAACTGTTGATAAACAGGAATGCGAACCCATCAGGTCCAGGAGCACCCTCTGCATAAGATGCAAAGACAGCCTCCTTAACCTCCTCCTCAGTAAACTTAGCATTTAAAATACCATTGTGTTCATTAGTAACTAAATCCTCTGCGTCCCAGAAGTCCCCAGCTAGATTAATATCTAACCTTTCCTCGAAACCAAACAGGGACTTATAATATTGAACAGCAATGTGTAAAATACCTTTTGTATCTTCTACAACGCCATTTGGTCCATCCAAAGCTGTAATCTGCTTCTTTCTCCTTCTTTGATTGGCCATGGTATGGAAGTAGGCTGTATTCTGGTCACCTTCCAGAATTTGCCTTTCCCTAGACCTCTGTCTAGCCTTGATCTCCTCATTGGTCCAAAGAGATTTAAGCTCTCCTGAAATATTTTTCATTCTGCTTTTAGCACCCGGAGATAAAGGTTGTGACTCAGATAAAATATCCAATAGATCATACTCAGCAATAAGTTGTTGTTTGTTTTTTCGTTGGGCCGCTTCAATATTTGCATTCCAACCTTTTAGAGTTTTTTCGCAAAAGGCGAATTTTAAACTGAAATCTATCAATAGCCTTAGTATAACGACAAGGGGTATTTGATACGTCTCCAACGTATCCATAATTTCTGCTGTTCCATACTTATATTATACCATTTGCTACATGTTTTATATACACTTCATATCACTTTTATGCATTTTCTGGGACTAACCTATTAACAAGATGCCACAGTGCCAGTTCCCTGTTTTCTGCTGTTTTTGGTTTCAGAAAGTTACTTCTGGAAATATTCTCGGAATTGCACGAAACAAAAGGCCAAGTCCCTATTTTTCCAACACGTACACGGAGTCCGAAGGAGAGACGAAGACTCGCCACGAGGTGGCCAAACCACCTGGCGGCGCGGCCCCACCTTCTGCCGCGCCAGCCTGTGGTTTGGGCCCCTCGGGGGTCCGCCGACATCGCCCCTTCGCCTATTTATTCCCCGAGACGTGAAAACCCTAAAACACCGAGCCTTTCATCCAGAACATATTCGCTGCCGCCGCCGTCGTCAACCCTAACTCGGGGGGTTCTGAAGCTCTTCCCGGCACCCTGCCGGAGAGGGGAATCATCACCGGAGGGCTCTACATCGCCATGCCCGCCTCCGGAGTGATGCGTGAGTAGTTCATCCTTGGACTATGGGTCCATAGCAGTAGCTAGATGGTTGTCTTCTCCACTTGTGCCATCATGTTTAGATCTTGTGAGCTGCCTATCATGATCAAGATCATCTTATTGTAATGCTACATGTTGTGTTTGCTGGGATCTGACTTATATTGATACCTATGTGGAGCTGAATACTATATTATCATGTCTATGTCATTTGTGATCTTGCATGCTCTCCGTTACTTGTTGAAGGCTTAGCCAAGTGAATACTTGTGACTCCAAGAGGGGGTATTTATGCATGATAGTTGGGTTCAACCTCTATTTAACCTGGGATAGTGACAACAAGTTCTAAGGTTGTAGATGTGTAGTTGCCACTAGGGGTAAAACAGCAATGCATTATTCAAGGATGAATGTATTGTTTACATTACGCACATTACTTAATGCAATTGTCTGTTGCTTGCAACTTAATACTGGAAGGGGTACGGATGTTAACCGGAAGGTGGACTATTTAGGCATAGATGCATGCTGGATAGCGGTCTATGTACTTTGTCGTAATGCCCAAATGAATCTCATAGTAGACACCACAACTCGCACATGCATGTTATATGCACTTATCAATTGTCAATTGCCCAGCTGTAATTTGTTTACCTAGCATGTTAGTTATCTTATTGGAGAGACACCACTAGTGAACTGTGGACCCCGGTCCATTCTTTTACATCTGAAATACAATCTACTGCAATCATTGTTCTCTACTGTTTTATGCAAACAAACATCATTTTCCATACGATACGTTTAACCCTTTTTTTCAGCAAGCCGGTGAGATTGACAACCTCACTGTTAAGTTGGGGCAAAGTAATTTGATTGTGTTGTGCAGGTTCCACGTTGGCACCAAAATCCCTGGTGTTGCGCCGCACTACACTCCTTCACCAACACCTTCGAAGCAACCTCGTTTTCCTACTGGTTCGATAAACCTTGGTTTCATACTGAGGGAAAACTTGCTGCTGCACTCATCATACCTTCCTCTTGGGGTTCCCAACTGACGTGTGACGTTACACGCATCAAGCATTGTTTCTGGTGCTGTTGCCGGGGAGATATTCCCTCGTCAACTTAGCGCTAGCAGTATTCCAGATTTTATGGACAAGTTCTTTAAAACCCTCCACCTTTAACCACCACTTCTCAAATCGGAATTGCATCACCACTGGAACCGGCAAAGCACCGGTATCAAACACCAAAGGTGTGTGGTCCGTGCCTATCCTGGCCAGGGTCTTGGCTGCTACATTCGGGAACATACTTTCCCAACATGTAGTAACAAAGATCCTATCCAGTAGTGCCATAACCAAATTATCTTGGTTATTAGCCCAGGTATATTTTCTACCCGCATTCTCGATTTCCACAAGAGAGAACTTATTGATCCAATCATTAAATAGATTGGCCCAATGTTGGTTTATGACCCCATTGTTTTTATCCTTGCTCTCTCTAACTAAATTAAAATCACCACCAATAAGTGTGGGACCAACCCAGCTACCAAAAACATTATGAAGTTTATACTCATCATAGGCTGACCCATAGACAGAAAGGAACCTCCACACCTGACATGTCCTCTTGCATTTAATAATACACGAGGCACAAAATTTAAAAGACACATAAGTAATAATATCAAAACATTCCTTCTTGACCCCAACAAGGATTCCACCCGCTGTTTGAACAGCCGGTAACCAATTCCATGCAAACTCTTCTCTATGGTCTAAAGACAATAGTTGTTGTCTGGTAAAGTCCTCCTTCTTGGTTTCAGAAAAGCTAATTAAATCAGGGCAAGATTCTCTAATGAGATCCTGCGTCCTAGTAAGCTTTCCAGGTCTGTTAAGACCTCTAATGTTCGATATAAGGCCTACTACCGTTGGATTTAAAAATGAGTTTTCTCTTAGTAGATTTACTTTTCTTATTGGAGTACACCACAATCCAAGGTGATTCCTCCGAGGATTCCACATTAGTATGTGGTTCATCCTCATCTACATTAGCTTCCTGTTGGCAGGACATCGAGGCTAAGACCTCTTCCCTACTAACATCAATGTTATCAGGTAAAAACATATCAGGATTATCATATTCAAAGGAGCTAGCTCTGGTTTTTTCTAGGGTTTTAATAGCTTCAATGTTTTCAGAAACTTGAACACTATCATTTCCTAGGATAATACCAGCATTAGCAGCTTTGTTCATAAGAACCTCATTATCTAACACAGCAAAGGAATTAGATATACCTTTCACTGTCTCCAGGTTTTTGGCCTTCTTGAGGTCTTGGGCTTTTTTCTCCAAGTTTTTGGCCTTCTTGAGGTCTTGGGCTTTTTCCACAATGGTTCTCCCATCACGCTTAAGCCTTGAGCTCATTCTGGGAGCGAGTACAGGCCCCCAGGTTGCCTTATCACCCTTGATAATTGTTTGAGCATCACCATCATCAGTGGCTACAACTCTTCCATCTCCCAGAGTATCTTCATCATCAGCTTCATCATCCATCTGAGCAAATAACTGCACAGCAATATTGTCTGCAGGTTCTCTGAAAGAATGAACCCCATAAGACTTGGGTAGAATAACCGGAGTGTCCTGGATCCTACTTTGGACTCTGCTTTCCATCTCTCTTGACGGAACAGGTGTGTCAAATGCTAACAGATCCTGCCGCATAGTTCTTGACCCACGAGTACCCGTATTTGGCGTAGCAGCAGGCACAATCGAACCATTTGCACCACCACCTCCTGTCTCCCCTTGTCTCCGAATATTAGCATCCCCAGACTTGTCAGCAACCTCAGAATTGTTTGCTTCATCATCACGCATGTCATCATCTCCAGGGTCACTACCATTTGCATCAGCAGCAAGTGGCCCATCTGCTTCCGCTTTGAAGGTGAGAAAATAAAAGCTGCCACAGATTTCCATAACTCTGTCTTTTGGAATCTTCGAGGGATCTTTGACAGCCACTTTCACTTTCAGGTTTTTGTAAAAACTTCTAAATATATCATGCCAATCTACATCAATAAACACCCCAAGGCTAGTCGCCACCTGAGCCATGACCTTCCACGACAGACATTTCGGAGGTATTCCATTGATACAGACCCAAGCTTCCTGAAGCTCTCCAAAAGCATCAAGTTCTCCATTCCATTCCTCAAATGAGACAGAGACTCCTTTCTTCATTAAGTTGATAGAAGGATAGCTGATCAGGTCTTTCACTTTCTTTGCTGGAGGAAATCTCACCAGGAATCTGTTGACTTCAAGCTGTCTCACTTGCCAAGGCCAATTAGTTTTCCAGATGTCAGAGAAGTTCTGCATCAACTCCTCCACAGTGGCAAACCCTTCTTTGATCACAGCAATACAGACATTGTCAAAGTTAAGCCAGTTACACGCTGAGCTACCTTCAGCTTCAATATGGAAAAACCCTAGACCACTGTTTGCACTGCCAAAGTATTGCGCAACAGGGTGTGGCTTTAACCACTCAGGGCAATTATCCATATGGTGTCCCGGCAGTTTGCATATGAAACACAGCTTAGGCCTTGGACAACTGCCAACAAAGTGACAAGGCTCTCCACAATTATAGCAAATCACCTCTTTGTACTTCATGTCAAACATCAAGCTATTGCTCTCATTCCCACTCTGTTCCACAGGCTGTGCATTCGCCTCAGCACTGCTTGAACTTGCAATCTGCGCCTTGTCTTTTTGGGGAACAGCCTTAGCAGGCTTCTTCTTCGGAGCACCAGCATTCTGTTGATAACTAGTTGGAGCATTCCCAAACATTTGGTGATGGAATTGAGTAGGTGCAGCAAAGCCACCAGGCGGCATTTGCATCATGGGGTTCATCACCTGATTCGGCTGCATGAACGACATCTGAAATTGCGGTTGCCACTGACCCATAGGTTGGAATTGGGGATTCCCCCAGTTCTGTTGAAACCCTCCAAAATTCCCAGGATTGTTGAATTGGTTCGACACGGGCGGTGTGGATTGGGACGGCGCGGACGGTCGCAGCAGCTGGCTCTGCTGTGTCGGAGGCGCTGGTGGCCGCAGCCCTCCCGCCGACGCAGATGCCACACGATTTCCACCATCCTGCCGCCCACGGGCAGCCTTGTCCCTTCCGCGACCCGACGGAGGAATCATCCTCACAATCTCAGCAAAGGTCTTCTTCCCCTCCTTCTGGCTCCACCAGCTCGAGAATCGGAAAACCTTCGGGACTCGACGACTGCCTTCTCTGGCCGTATAGCAGTCAGCAGCAGAGAAGCACTTGGATTCGAACAAATCCCGCCGGATCCACACCAGCCTACTCCCTCCGCTCGAAACCCTAGCGTGCACCGCAGGGGCAGCCCAGCTCTGATAAGTGCGGAACCCTACCTCTGGCCCCGAAGCCGGAACCGAAGGCGTATTTCTGAGACCCGCCATTGACGCACACCTCGGATCTGGGCGAGCGGCTCGGATCGACCCATGTGTCTCTCCTCCATTCGCCCTTCCACCACCACTGCCATGTGGGGAACCTCGATTTGAAAACTGCAGAGAGTCCCGCGCCCGGAGCGGCAACGGAACTCTCACCGATCCCACCGGGAAACTCGCATCCCCATCCTCCGTCGACGAGCTCCTCCAGAGCCCCGCCACTGCAGGCCTAGGTGGCACCGCAGAGGCGTCGTGGCGTCGGTCGGAGTCTAGGTAGGGGTGGTGCGGGGAGGGTGGGCAGCAGGTCGGGGTGGGGGTGGGGCAAGGGGATCGCCATGGGGGAGCGCGAGATCGCCCGAGAGTCTTTAACGAGAAGTTTTGAGAGCAACCACACATGCGTCGGAGTTACTCCACACACGCACCTCGCCTCCGCGCTGGTAGCAGCGCCATCGAGCGCTGGGAGCAGCGCTGCCGTTCCATGGAAGCACAACTCGCCTCCGCACTGGTAGCAGCGTCGTCGAGCGCTGGTAGCGGCGCCGTCGTGCCTTGGTAGCACCGTGCCTCTACCTTGGCAAGAATGCCGCCGTGCCTTGGTAGCAATGTCGCTGGGAGCAACGCGCCCTACCCTCGCAGCTTCACCGGCGCTTGTCCTGAGCTCTCAGCTGCGGTAGTCGCGCCTCGCAACAGCACTGCGGTCCTCGTGGCAAGCGTTGGGTGTCCTTTGCAGCGTCGTCGTTGTCGTCGCCGAGAGCCGCACGAGAGGGATTCGGGGAGGCACGGGAACGGCGGAAGTGCGTTGGTCGGCGGCGCCCAGAACCACAGGGAGCGAATGGGGAGGCACGGGGACGTCGGGTACGGGTTGGTGGCGGTGCCGGTGTGGGATCGATTGGGGACGGGAGAAGTCCATGGCTATCTATGTGGGAGAAGGGGGAAAATGAAGGTGGAGGAGAGCAGGAGGTGAGGGATGAGGACATCGTGGGGCCAACATGTTTTTCTCGTCCGTCCCTGCGACACGCGGCACGCAACGAAACCGGAGGACGCGACGCTAGAATCCTCCGGGTGATTATAAGCTTTTCCCTTCCCGTTATATGCGACGCTGACAACAACAAACCTAAAACCGAGATGGTTTTGGACGCTTTCGATCAGGGCGTTAGTTGGGCCAAGGGAACAAACGTTGGTTCATGGTCCCATCCCCATAACGTTCCTTTTAGCATACCCATTGAAGCCCGACAGATCAACCAACAATTTACAATTTGAAGTTGCAAAACCCTGTGGTTGTTGTTTTACTAGATGACCCGTTGCGCGACTGCGCAACTGCCTAGATGCAAAGACTAAAATTTTGACATGAGTGAATCCTTAGGAACTAACAATGTGAGTACTCATCATCGACTGATTCCTTTGATGGTGTAAAAGAACACCCCTTATTGACATAAGTAAATCCTTAGGAAATTATAACGTGACTACCCATCATGATAGACAAAAAGCTTAAAGAAATATTGAGGTAATAAGAATGAGCAAGGAGTAATCACGTACCATCTATAGAGATAACAGAAACAAATTACTTGCCAGTGGTTCATGCAGCAATAAAATGGGTCTTAGTCTATTACAGAACACAGTTGCACATACATTTTACTACGGCTTAGTCTAAGGATAAATAGAAAGGATGAGATTTAATGCAGTAGCCATCGGTTCTTGCAGCACTAAATATTGTGTTTGTCTATTACAAAACATGGTTTAGGGAAGCCAGGCTAAGACTTTTCATCATTAGGGTTGGACGATCGGATGGGGCTCATTGGCCTGAGTAAAAACAGGCAGACATAGCCCGCTTCAAGCAGCATGAGCATCGAAAAGAGAACCGACCACTACCACCAGGGAAATATCACTGGTGGACTATATTAACAGGCAAACCAAAATAATCCTGCAACACAATGTATCCAGTTAGGTACATGAACGCATCTAGTTTTTTCATAAGGACCAGTGATCCATTTTAAGATGCGGTGCCATTCATCACCTGAATGTGGAGGAATTAACTCGTACATTCTAAGCGAGCTCAGATGCCTTCCCTTTATCTTCATCATCTTGGAACAAAGGCTTGTGGACTTTGCATTCAATCAGGGCATTCCTCGTCCTTGAACAGAAACATAATAGTTGTTAGTAGAACCTTAGAATAGTTGTCTTCTTTTTGAAGGCATAGTGGTAACTCATAACGTAATTTGTTAGGCGAACCTTAGAGTAGTTGGTTTGTTGACTGATGGCGGTGTTGCGAGAGCCGTCGAGGTACATGCAGGCTAAAAATAACGATACGCAAGAAGTTAGAAACTAATGTGGAGATATTAAGATTATAGAGAACACTGCGCAACTGCCGGATGCAGATACCGAATTGTTGCCGTACGCTTTCTTTGATCTGATATCCATCATTTCATTGAACCTAACTTGTTTTCGGTAAGGCCCTCATTTTCAGTTTAATATGGCACATTACATTTTGAAATTAGATGGCACCACCAAATGTTTTTGGTCGAACTGTTTAGTGCGAAGTAGGACTTCACGATTAATAATCTTGTAGCACACGTAGAGGGATAAACCTCGAACAGCTTCAAACTCGGCAACAACGATCACACAGGACGTCGCCAGGGACGTGGTTCACAAGGGGCAGGCACGGTCGTGAAGGCAAGACGGGACGGCGGAGGCGATGAGATTGGCGAGCAGCAGGTGGGGTTCGCAAGGGGCAGGCACGGGCGTGAACCAAGTGTACAATTTGAAGTGTCAGTGCGCTACAGATGTTAGCCATTTGTATGCGTCCTGCCTAGCTGACCTGGTGCGTGCCCAGGAGCGTCATAGGCTGCTGAGCACCTGGACTGAGCAGTAGGTGGAAGTAGGTGGATCCGTAGTCTACTACTGTAAATGCTAAAGTGCCACCCCTTGTGAAGTAGAATCAAAGTATCTGGAGAGTACATATCCTGTGTTTGATGTAGGCACACCTAATGACTTTAATCCATATGTAATCTACGTGTGAAGCAGCACTTTCCTGTGAACGATCCATGGTATGTTCAGTATTAGTGTATATCCTCTGTATGTATGGATGATAAACCTATAATTTCGGCACCAAAATTTCATCAACTAAGCTTGTTCTGTTCTTTTGTGTTGTTTTTCCGTTGGTCGTCTGTGAATTCATCTATTGTTGTTCTTTTGTGTTGTTTTTCCGTTGGTCGTCTGTGAATTCATCTATTGTTCTTCTAGATTAATCAACTTATTCTCTACGCTTTTTGGTATAACCGAGATATTACTCAGCTCAAGAGAATGACAGACTAAGATTACATCGATATTACTATTGTTCGTAAGTTTAAACATGTTAGCTTGCCATCTACAGAAATCATTAGAAAACCAAGGTAAAGTAGCAGGCATAAGACTTCTACCATACATAAACAGGGCTATCGGTTCAGTTCAATAAATGATTATTAAGCTTACATAACAGAGGCTTATATGAGTTTTGTGGCAGCATGACCATACCTAAGTACGTCACACTGAATCTCTAATATACGTAATAAGCAATGGAGTTTAGGCACTCTATTGAGCCGAGAAGCATCACTGGAGCTACATAGGTTCATAGCAATAGAACTAATATATGCGCATAGACCTGACACAACGCAAAAGCAAGTACCAGAATACCAGAGCTCTGTGCCTCTGCGCCTCACAAAGTAATAGACTGTTATTTTGACAATATTAGTGTCTCCGCTCTTACCATTCCTCTGCCTCAATGGAAACCTAGTTAAACATGCCAAAATCAGAAAACAATCAATAAATAGCAGTAAATTGTATAGAAGAATTGATACATTCTGTTTTATAGTCATCTGACATCTAAGTGCAAGATTTCGTAGCTATTTCTTGACTTTGCTACCTTGGTTTCTGCTTACCTACGTGTAATTAACAAAGCATTCCAACTCCCGAACACTATAGTAATCTGAACAATTAATACCACCAAGTAACCACTATATGGAATTATGCCACGCATAAGTAATAGGATTGGAATCAGATCATCTATTCAACTCATTTGTTCATCTAAAATTATGTGTTATTTAGTTAAGCTCGTTCACTTAACTAAACTAATCATCAATTCTCATGTGTTCAAAATATAAACAGCTTGACTTAAACTAAACTAATCATCTAAAATTACTCATGCGTTCAAAATATAAGCTACTCATCTACTCATCAGATCATCTATTCTACCCATCTGTTCATATGTGCACTAAACTGGAGATCTAACTAACCAGAAGAACAAATGCAATTTCAAAAACTTACTCAAATCGATGTCGGATGTGGATTAGCTTGTACGTGCTCCTTGCTAGGAGGGTATTCATTGGTGTTTCCTGAAGCTGGAGGCATAACCGTGGCAACTGTGCGCCGTCGGAGGTTGTCCGTTGAAGTCGATGTCGCTGTCATGTCCAGTGTCCCCGCCGTCGAAGCAACCCCCTCGCCACTGAAGTTGATGCCGCTATCATGTCCAGTGTCCTCGCCGAGCCGCTGCTGGCCGCCAAAGTCGATGCCGCTGCCATGTCTAGTATCCCGACACCAAAGCTGTAAATGATGGTCATCATTAATGCTGGAGTGCATGAATAGAACTATCCAATTGGGAAAAAACATTTGTCATTTACATGCCTCAATGCCTCCATACCAATTGCAGAAAAATGTAGAGAACATAATAAGCAAGATCATTTTACTAAAACCTATCCAATTATATTTTACTAAAAAGCATTAGAGGTGAATATTTATAGCACACATATTAATCTAGACACAAACTGGTTTATGCAAGCATCAAGAACTGCAGTGAGACAATCATTAATCAAGGGCCTCACTGGACTAAGAATTCAAGGGCCTCACTGGATTAAGAATTCAAAGGCCTCACTGGACTAAGAGCTTGTTAGTTTATAACAGGAAAGAGGATAACTCAGAAGCTCGTAGTTGATAGACAAAAACTTTCATCTTACACACGGGCTTCTCAACATCAATGGCCTTTCCTACCCGATTGGCAGTACCTCTATCTGCACAGCTTTGAAGGTGGTAAGCAGCAAAAACAGAAAATGAGCAGATCTGGAGCACTATACCTAACCAAAATAAAATGGGCGCACTCCCATTCCATTTAAAAATAGTTAGTTCAAAGAGATAATGACCCTTGAATGAATTTGTGTAAACTTGGTAAGATTACTTTTATCAAAATGCAAGGCTGAGAAACAAGTGCTAGTAAATTGGCAAATAGAAGCGCATTGTAGAAATCTGAAATCACTGCATGGAGGTGTTTCAGTACAGACTGGACGTAACCAACTATTTCACTAATCAATACTAAAGTAACAATCATACATGTGTACAATGAGCGATGCAAAAGGACTGGAATCACATCCAGTATCCAAAACATATAGCAAATGGACTGGAATCACATCCAGTGTCCAAAATAATCAGAGACATAAGAGTCCAAAGGGTAAAGGGAGACGAGTCTGCATCTCGGTGCTGACCGTCAACCGTCAGGCAGCAAGAATTGGTGTGGGCATCGGGATCCTCTTATTTCTCTTTCATCTACTCTCTAACCATGCTTTAAATAGATTAGTGTCTCTAAACTGTACTGAACATGAACATGAACAGAAGAAGTGCATAAAGGAACATCAAACCAAGCATTGACAGTGTAAGACTGTTAAGCGAACCTGAACTAACAATGGGACCCATTCTTCCAATCTTCCTAGTATCAAGCTGCTCCTCCTCAGAAACCCTCGTACGATCCCTCTGACAGGGTGATTTTGTGTTCCATATCCTGACAATGGACAAACGATAATTTGATTTAACATGGCAGTTTGTCTATCGTACTAAAGAGAAAAAATATAATGGCTCAATAACCTACTCGCTGACCTGAGCAATTATCCAGTGGCATTATCATAGATATTAAATTTAGGGGAGCATGAAGTACCTTGAACAGGGATCACTACCGTGTGCAAAGAGTTTCTTCAAATCTTCTGCATAAATGAAATGAGGCATGAGAATGGCAGATTCAAGTTAATGAGACCATAACAACATATCTGACCTATGAGACCAAAGGCATGCAGATCTTTAGAAAAATAAATTATAAGGTTAATATGTGCCAATTTTTTTTAGAACAATATATAGCTGTATTCTATCTAGAGAGACTACAACCCTGATTAGTGATTACACCATTTAATCAGAAACCTATAAATTTAAATCAAATGGAGGTAGGATACACAAAATTTTGCTGCTTGACAAGTTTGGAAATACATTATGCCAGGACCATAAACAATGGTAAGGACATATTTACATTAAGCTGATTGCTTGAATTTAGTGACAAGTCAGTGCTGGGAGATACATCTAGTGCATGATCAACACATTTTCAAAGTACTTTAACTGAAAAAAAATGATTCTTTCTTTAATCTCACATAGTAGGATATAGAGAGACATAATTAGAGATTTTTGACTGGCAGGACCAGCTACAATTTTATTCGTAGGAAGTTGGATATATCCTCTTAAAATATAATGGACTTCGCATATAGTCGATCTACCGTAGCAAAAGCTACTGATAGGCTTGCACAGAGTTATTTGATTTCAGTAAATCTGCTTGAGATCACAGCGATGATGTAACAGGTTCAGTTAAAACCCTCCTTACATCTCCGGACTCCGATAAGTTATCATGGTATCCTTTCCTCCTGAAGTGCCTCATTCTACGAGAAGTTATCATGGTATCCTTTCCTCCTTGAGTTGCAGCATCCATTCTACCTCATCGGTCGTCGCCATAATAGTAGCAGCACCTCTGCATCAGGAACAGTTTTGGGTTAACGGCCACCATAGCTCAAGGTGGTACTGGACTGAGGTGTGCTCTGGTCAAAGGCGACCATGGCGTGGTGTTGGTGCTGCTGCTGCTGCTAATGGAATAGCTCAACAGAAGTACTGGACTGAGGTGTGCTCTGGTCAAATTAGCATACTGTTTCTACAACATGTAACCACGACTGCTGCTAGCTTGTTCTTTAGAACGCACTACTATTTTCATAATGCCATCAATATGCTAGTTCTCTTATATGAGAAAAGGCTAAATATTCAGAATTTAGTTATAATATACTGTCACTAATTCTTCTACCGCTAAGAATTACAGTCGTTGTAATACATACGGAGGGTTTTCATATACTTTAAAAAGCCTTCTACTTTCCTGCTATTAGCATTTGAGCTTGATTGTTCACATTCATATTCATCATCTAATTCCAAAAGGTCTACAAAAAGTAAAGACTAAGAAGCTAACAATAATAAGCATGACCGAACCAGAAAAGCAATGTAAATATGTAATATCTTGCAAGAGAGGTATATCAAAATCTAAAACTATCTATACCAACACCACATAGTCCAGTACTGCTTGGTTCAGTAATCTTGTTCATGTACTGACATAAACTTAAGCATCTATTCTTCCACACATATAGAAGGAAGCGTTATAATTTTCAACATTCTTCCGCACATAGAAGGAAGCATTATAATTAGCAACCTACTATATCTACTAATGAATACGAAAATGACTGATCACAAAAGAGACAGAGGCCAAGGAACACCAAAAGATGGCAAAGCAGCAAAGTATTAAAACAGGACGAGTCTGTACTAAAACAGTATCCTAAGCCAACTCTTTGATTGAGCCAGGAAATGATAAAATTGTTGGGAACAATCAAGCATACACAACTGGGAGTGGATTTACCTGAGACAGCGTGAACCACTGAAGAGATTCAAGCAGAAGCACATGGTTTAGAGAGAGACGTGGTAGATAATAAGAGAGATTCAAGCAGAAGTACTGCAAGAGTTGAGGTGTTTTCCCAGCTTGAACAGGAACATCTGCTTTTGTAGAAAGACGCCTCAACCAATTAGCTATCTCATCACAAGAAGACCAGTTCTGATTTTTTAACTTGAGATAGAACTGAATATAAATTGTTCAACTCATTGTACCAGTGGTGAATAATTAACACTGTTTATCTGTACTCCCCCTAAATTCAAAATTAAACATTCTCAGGATACTCACAATGTTTCATTACTTCATAGTGTAATTCGGCAGTATCACAAAATTTTGACCTGTACTCCACCTAAATACAAAAATAAACATTCTCAGGATACTCACAATGTTTCATTACTTCATAGTGTACCATTTCATTTTGTTATCCAACTGCTCATCGCACTATCTAGCATATACTTATTTCAATTCATATAGACAACTAATCTATATCCTTCCAGTTACACTAACCAGAGTAGACTTTTCTCTGAGGCATATAAGGCATTTATGCCTGAATCTATTTCCAATGCACACACTGAGAAGAAACTGAATTAGAACAAATCTGAAGCAGAGGATCTAACTAAGTTAAACCTAAATTTGTTTGAGATAACAAATCCAAATCTGTTTAAGAGAGACAAGGATCAGAGGGGAATAAAGATGGGGAGAAACTCACATCACAGTTCATCGGGCCGCACCTCCTGCTCAGCTCAGCCACGCTGTGCCTCGCCGCCGAGCGGTGGCGCCTCTCCCATCTGGCACAGAATATTATAAATTGTTCAAATTAAACTGCATATGTAAAGAACGACAATGAAATTCTCTTTAGAGAAACAATTATTATTAGCTAGTGTAGAAATATAATAGATAAGCCTGGAATTTTGTAACATTGACAAATTCATGCGGACTCCATACAACTCGTATTTATTTTGCACACAAGATATGAACTAAGCTAGACAGTTTGAAATTTACAATAAATAGCTAGTTGAATTATTCAACTCACTGATGATGGAATGGAAGAAACTGGTGCCATCGACCAGCTAAACGCATTCGTTTCCCAGGTTTGAAACGGAACAGATCAAAGCCAAGTCAATTCGATACCAAAGCGAAGCTATCCACGATGGCCTTCGCCATTCAGTCATACATCGCCAAAAATTCTCATCTAATATAAAACCTGAAACTATACAAAAAGACAAAAATAAATCAAACTGATAACCAAGTAGATTTATCAGGATGCGGATTATACATAACTAAACAATTATTGGGGAAAAATTAAGTACCAAGAACTGAAAATAGCATAATCATCATAATAACCTAAATCAGACCCACCAATGTGAAGAAAATCTGAAGAAAAAAAAGTTAAGATTAGGACAACATCTTACCTGCTGGAGATGGTTGTGGGGCTCCCTGGTCCAGCTCTTCAACCTGTTGATTCCACTACACGTTGAGCAGAAGAAAATAATTAGAAACCTATGGAAAACTGTATCAAAAAAAGTTTAACTGGAAAGGAAAAACCTCACAACGGCACCTGGCGAAAAGGTAAAATAATCAAGGGACATAATCCACCAGATTAGGCTAAATTCACATGTTCCCACTTCTATCAACCATTTACTCACTATCAGAGCAAATCAACAAGTAATTAATCGTTGGACTGAAACCAGATGCAGCAGCCTAATTATGTGGCAAATCTAGAGATAGAGAGACGGAGAAGGAGAGTGAGGAGCTCACGTCAGCTACTAAATCCAGATTCGTGTCAAAGCCTTAAAAGACAGATCAGGAGCGGGTGGAAATAAGGATTGGGAGATGCACACCTGCAGCTCTGGCCTTGCTGGGCGGGTACGTCGCAGGATAGGATCTGTGTAGTGATGGCTGATGAGGGAGGGAGGATGGAGGAGGAGACACCACCGGTCCGTATCCCCGCTGCTGCAAGGAGAGGCGACGGTGGACGACCTTCTGAGGTGGCGCCCGCGCCGGCGCTGGGGACTCCACTGGAGCTGCTCCAACAGCCCGCCACCGTGGTCGTCCCGGCCGTCCACTCATCCTCCGCTTGCCAAGCTGCGGCGCTCACACTGCCGGTCAAGGATGCTGCACAGCGCGTTGTCGACCAGCATCGCTCGAGCAGCGCCCGCACTCACAAAACTACACCATACAAAGAAATCACCTCTGAAGTGTAAGCCATATAAAGGAAAGAGTCTACCGGCATGAGCGGCGACCATGGCGGCGGTGCTGGCCCTGGTGCGTGGTCGAGCCCCCCCCGCTGGAAGACGAGTTGCCCGTGCGTGGCGAGCTCCCGCGATCTGAGTCCCCCACTGGAGGAAGAACAGGGACGACCTGGGAGAGGAGAGGATGCGTTGCCCCTGCCACCGCCGCCGTCCACCGCCGCTCACGACCTCCACTCGCTGCCGCTGCTCACCGCCGCCGTCCGCTGCCGCCTGCCGCCGCCGCTGTCGTCCGCTGCCGCCGTCCGCCGCCGTCGCCGCCGCCATCTGCCCTGCTCTGCGCCGTCGACTGCCGCGGGGGAGTCCCACATAGATGGGCGGGCAAGAGAACGAGAGGGAGAGAGAGCTGGAGCAAGGGTGGCGGCGGGAGAGGAGGAGGAAGAAAGGGGATTGGAGGACGAGAGAGAGCGTGCGATTGGCTAGGGTTTGACCGTTCTGGTTTTGTCCCACGCACTGAGCAAGCCAAACTGAGCGACGCAGGTGAGCCATTCTCGTCCACTGATTTGTGGGTCCAGTGCGTAGCGTGGCCCACGATGTCATGCACAAATCAGGCAGCACGAAGTAAAAAAAAAACAACCGCATCCAACGGCTGGGGTGAAAAGTGGGAGGTGAAAAGCACTGTTATTGACGATCCGACGGTCAAAAATGACCAGGAGGGGCAAACATCTTGAGGAGGCGGGTACCCTCGTATCCTTTATAGTACTCCCTCCGTCCCAAAATAACTGTCTTAGATTTGTCAAAAAATGGATGTATCTAGACATAAAACAAGTATAGATACATTCACTTTTGGACAACTTTGAGACACTTATTATGGGACGGAGGGAGTAGTAATTTATTTGCATCGCTCTACTTCCCGTGAGCTTTCTCCTTGTTTCCCTGCTTCCTCGGTAAAGTTTTCTTCAAATTCACTTAGGTTGTGGTGGTTATTTTGCGCGTTCATAAGGTGAACAATGTAGCCGTATGTTTCTACTAATGGAAATGTGAGCCATCCCTTTATACAAAAAAAAAGTTGGCGCCAAGTGGCCTTTGCAGGCGGGTGCTCATAAAATAGCATTTCCAAGCAGCAATAGGTGAATTACATCTGTACACTAAACAGAGGGCAACATTATCACTGTGCCGCGACAGTTTCAAACAAGCCAAATCAACCAGCGTAACCTATCAATACCAAGGACATGTACACACAATACAACTCCACCATACCGCTTCCAAGTTTAGTGTCACGGTGGCAGACCGGGCTGGACAAGGGGCGTCTGACCAAGTGGCCCATTAGGCGTTGAAGGCCCGTGACGGTGTTCCGAACTGGCTGCGTCCAGAGACAGCCAACGATGGGCTATGTAAGCGTGTGTGGTGTGAGTGCCAGTTTATGGATAAGATATGAGTCGAACTCGTCTTCCTCCTTCCTCCTGCTTCTCTCTGTAAGACAGCTATGCTGAACCCTATGGACCTGAGTGATTTTCCCCCAAATCCCTATTTGGTGCGCTGCCATTAGGTTAGGGAACGTTACAATTGGTACCAGAGCCTATCGATCTTAGGATCCTATCTTAAACACCGAAATTTCATACAAAAAAATAGCCAGAATTTTTTTCTCTCTCTTCGGTGCGGAGGCGTTTCAGTTGGTGTCGAGATTTGGGTTGGGTTCTCTCGTAAAATCCCCGGATTCTCTCACTGATTGCGGCGGCGGTGTGCGGCTGCTCGTTAATTGGCGGCGCGGGTGGTGGATTGACTTGGCGGCGGTGCTTGCTCGGCTACAGATTCGGCGACTCGAGAAGGTTTCTGTTGCTTCCCCTGCAGCAGAGGTAAAATCCCTGTCGCGAGGCTGAATCCGTGTAGCTTGGAGGTGTGTGGGTCGGTTGCAGAGGAAAGGGCTAGCCTCAGTACTCGCTGATCCCGGCGTCGGTAGACCGGACCTTTCATCACGGCGCGTGGAGTTCCCAGCCTGACGGCAAGGATGAATGCCGTCGAGGCCCAGCAGGCCGCGACGCAAGCCACAGTGACCGACATGGAGGCACGCCTACAGACGGTGCTGTCAAGTCTCACAACGGCGGCCGAGGCGACACTGCAAGCTCACACCACGGCAGCACAAAACGCTACTGCTTGTCAAGAGCTTCGCGTCACTGCGGATCGCCTACTGAAATCTCAAGAGTGCGTGATTCGCGTCGTCAACAACCTGGAGACCCGAGTGGAAGGTCTCGGCGCACGACTTTCGTCTCTGGAAGGCTTGGCCCCGGCCACTCGCCCTTTCACTCCTCGTCCTGATGGACACGGCGATGAACATGAACCCCAGGACACCGCTCATGAGCGTGTCCTGGCAAATGGTGCGTCTCAATCTCCTTTCCCATTAGTGAATGTCGTTTCACCTGTTGATCAGTTGGCTCGCACTGAGGGATTTGGTGGTTCTCGTACTGATAGAGCTTATCGTGACAATTCATCTCATGTTCGCATGCCTAGGACCAATTTCCCTAAGTTTGACGGCACTAATCCTAAAATTTGGAAAGAAAAAGCGGAGAAATACTTCCATATGTTCAACATTCCTGTAGACTACATGGTTGACTATGCCACAATTCATTTCTCTGGCTCTGCTGCACTATGGTTACAAACATATGAAGCGCAACATGATGTCATTACTTGGGCTCAGCTCTGTGTAGCAATCTGTCGGAAGTTTGGTAAGGATATGTATTTCCGACACATGAACGAAACACTAAACATTAAACAAACAGGAGATGTTGAGTCATATTACAAAGAATTTGAGTTGCTCATGCATCAGCTGTTGACACATAATCACACCTTAGATGAGACTTTCTTTGTTGCTAAATTCCTCAAAGGACTCCGAAGAGAAATTCGAGCTGCTATTATATTACATCAGCCTCGAACAGTTGATGCTGCCGTGTCTCTTGCCCTATTGCAGGAAGCTGCGATCGCTGAAAGCAAATCTTATAGTTACACTCCAAAAAAGTGGCATAATCATGCGGGCCAGGGCAAATTGGGTCCACACCCAGCAGAAGCTCCTCAAGCAGCTGCTCCTGCTAATGCATCTGAAGACGGCAGTAATCTAGCAAAACTAGCTGCTCTGAAAGCTCAGCGCCGCCTTCGAGGAGAGTGCTTTACATGTGGAGGCAAATACAACCCCACCCACAAATGCCCCAAGCAAGTTTCCTTAGCAGTCATGGAGGAATTGTGTGCTACTCTGCCCTTGGACAGTGCAACTGATATAGAGGATGATGGTTCTGCTTCCGAAGCTTCAGAAACTGAAAATGAACAGTTGCATAGTTTATCTTCTGCTGCAGTCACTGGAACAATGACTAAGAAGACAATGCGCTTGTTAGGATTTGTTGGGCAACAACAACTATTGATTCTGGTGGACTCCGGCAGTTCTGCCAATTTTATCAGTTCATCCATGGTAAAATTACTGAACTGCTCTGTTGCTGAAGCTCCAGTTGTCCAAGTAACAATTGCTAATGGTACAAAGATGGTGAGCGACAAACAAATTTCAGCCTTCAAGTGGGGTTGTCAGGATGTTCAATTTACTACTCCTGTGAGAGTACTTGACTTGCCATGTTACGATATAATTTTGGGCATGGAGTGGCTAACTGATTTCAGTCCGATGTGGGTGGACTGGAAAATCAAGAAAATGAGAATTATTGTTGACCAGAAAAGAGTAACTCTCCGAGGCATTAAGGATAATACAGCTCATTGTCCTGCAGTTTCCTCCAAAGAATTCAACAAACTATTGCAAACAGGTGCTGTAGCACAATTGGTTCAGTTATCTTTATCACCAGAAACAAATTCAATTCCAGAAGTTCCTGTCAGTATCAAACAAGTTGTTGTGGAACATTTGGATGTTTTCCAAGAACCAACACAGCTACCTCCGGAGAGACCATTTGATCATAAAATACCACTGTTACCGGGAGTTGTGCCAGTCCATAGAAAACCATACAGATACACTCCTAGTCAGAAGGATGAAATAGAGAAACAAATCGCTGAAATGTTGGATAGAGGAATTGTTCAGCCAAGTAACAGTCCATATGCTTCTCCAGTTCTGTTAGTGAAGAAAAAAGATGGAGGATGGAGAATGTGTGTCGACTATAGACATTTGAACGCCATAACTGTGAAGAACAAATATCCATTGCCCATTGTAGATGAGCTCTTGGATGAATTACATGGCTCCAAATATTTCACCAAGCTGGATTTGCGCAGCGGCTACCATCAGATACGGTTATTGATTGGGGAGGAATTTAAAACTGCATTCCGGACTCACCATGGACACTGGGAATTTAAAGTCATGCCTTTCGGCCTTTGCAATGCGCCAGCAACGTTCCAGGAAGCTATGAACATGTTGTTTGCTCCCTTGTTGCGCAAAGGAGTACTTGTATTTATGGATGACATCTTGATTTACACTGACACTATGGAGAAGCATGTCTCTCTCTTAAGAAAAGTGTTCCACATATTGAAACAAAATCAGTTGTTTGTGAAGCAATCTAAGTGCACATTTGCTCAGCAGGCTTTGGAATATTTGGGACACATAATAAGCTGTCATGGTGTAGCTACTGATCCACGTAAAATTGAAGCCATCAAGAATTGGCCTACACCTACAACACTGAAGCAACTGAGAGCATTCTTGGGCCTTGCAGGATACTATCGGAAATTCATTGCTCATTATGGTCTCATAAGCAAGCCCTTGACAGAATTACTCAAAAAGAATAGTCCATTTATGTGGTCCTCAACTGTACAGACTGCATTTGTCATTCTCCAACAGGCATTGATGTCTGCTCCTGTGTTAGCACTTCCAAACTTTAAGATACCATTTTGTCTGCATACAGATGCTTCAGGTCTGGGGATTGGAGCAGTTCTATCACAACAAGGACACCCAATTGCGTATTTGAGCAAGGCTCTTTGCCCCAGGGCTCAGACCCTTTCAACATATGAAAAAGAGTGTCTGGCTTTAATCTTAGCTGTTGAGAAATGGAAATCCTATTTGCAACATATGGAATTCATTATATACACTGATCACAAAAACCTCACTCACCTCGATGAGCAACAATTGTCCAACAACATTCAGCATAAAGCCTTCTGTAAGCTATTGGGACTACAGTATGTCATTAAGTATAAACAAGGCACTGCTAATGGAGCAGCCGATGCCTTATCTAGATGTAGTACTCATGAAGAAGCACATGCTATGTCTATCAGCAAACCGAAGTGGTTGGAGATGGTCATTGAAAGCTATCAGAATGATACTTTCGCCAAGCAATTGGTCACTGAACTCAGTCTTCAGAGTCCTAATTCTCAAGGATATTCATTACATGATGAAGTAATCAAATATCAAGACAGGATTTGGCTCGGTAATTATGATGAAGCTAAACAAGCAGTCATGTTGGCATTACACTCTAGTGGTATTGGTGGACACAGTGGAATAACTGCAACTTACAACAAGATTAAAGCATTGTTTGCTTGGTCCAACCTGAAGCAAGATGTGACCAACTATGTTAACCACTGCACTGTCTGCCAGCAAGCGAAATCTGAGCATACTAAACAATCAGGACTGCTACAGCCCCTGCCTATTCCAGATAAAGCTTGGGATATTATTAGCTTGGATTTTATTGAAGGTCTGCCGAAATCATCCAAGTTTGACTGCATTCTGGTCATAGTGGATAAATTCACGAAATATGCGCATTTCTTACCATTATCTCATCCATACACAGCAATGACAGTTGCCAATGTCTTTGTGGATAATGTTTACAAGCTACATGGGTTACCTAAGGTCATTATTTCGGATCGAGATAAAATTTTCACAAGTGCTTTGTGGCAACAATTGTTTCAGCTCACTGATACAAAACTGAATATGAGCTCAAGCTACCATCCGCAAACAGATGGGCAAACCGAGCGCCTAAATCAATGCCTTGAGACATATCTTCGTTGCATGACACAATCCTGTCCTTCCAGGTGGTCTAAGTGGCTGGCCTTAGCGGAATATTGGTACAATACTACTTGGCATTCTGCCCTGGGAAAAACCCCATTTGAGGTATTGTACGGGTACAAGCCGAAGCATTTCAGCCTCCAGGATGGAATATCATTTACTGTGCCGGATTTAGAACAGTGGCTCAAGGAGAAAGATGATATGACAAATCTGATTCAGCAACAGTTACTTCGAGCTCAACAGCGTATGAAAGCTCAAGCTGATAAACATAGAGTGGAAAGAGTTTTCACTGTCGGAGATTCCGTTTACCTCAAACTACAACCATATGTGCAAACATCTATTGCCAGACGATCAAACCAGAAATTGGGGTACAAATACTTTGGACCTTACACTGTTATTCAGCGTGTGGGAGCCGTAGCTTACAAGTTGAATCTTCCAGCTCACAGCCAGATACATCCGGTTGTTCATGTATCACTGCTTAAGAAAGCTTTACCTGCCAATACAACTCCGCAACCAGATTTGCCTAGCTCTTGTGTCACTTTGGACTCAGGTATCATACCACTCTTCATTCTGGATACCAAGAGTGTTGATGCAGGTACCAAAGCTGTTGAATTGGTGCAAGTGCAATGGTCATCACTACCTGCAGCTTGGACGACATGGGAGAACAAGAACAGGTTGCTGCAAGACTACCCTAATGCACCTGCTTGGGGACAAGCAGTTCCTCAAGGCCCGGGGAATGTCACGGTGGCAGACCGGGCTGGACAAGGGGCGTCTGACCAAGTGGCCCATTAGGCGTTGAAGGCCCGTGACGGTGTTCCGAACTGGCTGCGTCCAGAGACAGCCAACGATGGGCTATGTAAGCGTGTGTGGTGTGAGTGCCAGTTTATGGATAAGATATGAGTCGAACTCGTCTTCCTCCTTCCTCCTGCTTCTCTCTGTAAGACAGCTATGCTGAACCCTATGGACCTGAGTGATTTTCCCCCAAATCCCTATTTGGTGCGCTGCCATTAGGTTAGGGAACGTTACATTTAGGTTGCAGCAGCAGCTATTTGTTGTTGAAGCTTTTCCACCGGAACAAGCTGCCGACCTTGCGCATGACCACGCGCCGCCTTCCAGGCAAACTTGGCATCCTGGTAAACACGCCCACCTCGCCCTTCTGCTCGTCGATCGTCCCGAAGATGTCGTACACCGACCCCTCGAAGTTCTCCGAGATCCCCCGCGTCAGCGTGAGCCCGTCCGGCGGCTTCACCTTCACGTCCGACAGCCGGTTCTCGCACCCGGCGGGCAGCTGGTGATCCATTCCCAGCTGTGGAGACGACGATGGGTCCTCCAGGTCGAACGACTTACCCGCAGCAACGGACGCTGTGGCTGTGGGGCTGGACGACGTGGCCACGAGCATGTTCTGCAGCTCCTTGACGCTGTCCCGCGCCGCGGCCTCGCTGACGCGGAGACAGTCCAGCTCCTGCTTCGTGCACTTGACGGCGTTGTCCTTGTTCCCGACAATCTCCTTGAGCGTCGCGTTCTCCTTTTTCGCCTCCTCCAGCTCCTCCTTGACGAACTTGGTGTCCTTCACGGCTTGCTTCAGGATGTCCCGGAGCTTGGCCACCTCTTTCCGGCCGGACCGCTGCGACTCGAGGAGGCGCGCGTTCTCTCTCCGGGACTCGGCGAGCTCGGCCTCCGTGGACTTCATGCACGCCGTGAACCCGGCCTCTTTGTCCCTCCAGGTGGCGAACGACTCCTCGGAGTCAGCCCGTAGCCGGGCCACCTCGTCGGAAAGCGCGCGGAGCTTGTCATCCTTGCGCTTCACGGACACGTGCAGCCGGTCGGACTCGAGCCGGGCAGTCTCCGCCTCTCGCTGCGCGCGCCCCAGCTGCTGCCGCGTCGTGTGCAGCTCCGCCTTCACCTCCTTGAGCGCCAGCACCAGCTCCTCCATCGCCCGCTTGCTCTTGTCTTCCGCCGCCAGCGCCACCCGCAGCTCGCCACTCACCCGCTGCAGGTCGCGGTCGTACCGGCCCCTCGGCTTCGCGGCGGCGGCGGCGCAGGCGCTGGACTCGAGGCTCTGCACCATTTCCCGCAGCGCTGCTATCTCCAGCCTGGCCTCCTCCAGCTCGATCATGGTGATCTCCAGCTGCTTCGTCTGCAGCGACAGCGACCCGAGCATCCGGGACTCGGACTCCCTCGACGCGTCCCGCTCCGCCTCCAGTGTCTCTATCGTGGTGCGGTCGTTCGCCGAGGCCAGCGCCTTCCACTCCGTCACCTCAAGGACGCGGTGGGCGCGGTCTCGCTCCTCCCGCACCTTGCGCAGCTCGCCGCGGAGGTCGGCGAGCTGCTGCTCCATGTTCGGCCCGACTTCCTGCATCCTGCGTGCCTGGATCAAACTGTTCTTGAAATGTTGCACGACGATCGGAGCAAGAACTCTCAGGCCATAATGGTGCTGCGGTTGGAAATGTGCTAAACTTTGAGGCATGTGGAGGATGCAGATGATAAAAGAGAGAAGATGCATATTCGTGCATTCGCAGGCTTTCGTAAATATGTGGCTGGGGGCTGGGAGTCTAAAATTGGGCGTGCTGACAAGTTAATTAAGGCGGGTGCTCAACTTTTTTAGGAACATGTGAGAAGTTCCGATTGTCTTAAGAGGGGAAGAAGTTTAGATTTTTCACTAAGGGAAGATTACGGATGCATGGCTAGTTTCTTTCAGAACAAAATCTAGGCGAAAAGCAAGGATTTCCACACGAGGATAATTCTGAATGGCTGCTTACTTGAACTCTACTGTATTCTTAGAGCATCTCTAGCAGTTTTACGTTGTTTTGAGTTCCAATTTTCGCGGCGCAGAGCAGAACAGAAACTGAGTATGGAACTGGAATTTAATTTTTTTTCATTTCACGCGAACGACCGACTCGGTGATCTTCAACTTCAACCCAAAATACAGATCAACGTGATCACCGGAGCACTAACCTAACCCTAGCTAGCTCGTCGCCACCCTAACCCTAGCCCTAACCCAAAATACAGATCATCGGGTGCGGCGGTGACGCAGCGGTGGCTCCGCGCCGCTCACTCCTCGTCGGAGACAAGGTTGATGTACATGTCCGCCTCGAGCTCGGCGACGCGACGCCACTCATCCGCCCTCTCCTTTTGGGCGAGCTCGGCGGCGACGCCTGCTGGAGGAATAAGCTGTCGAGCTCCTCGTCGCGGCGGCGCATCACCTCGAGCTCCTCCTCCTCCCGCGTTGTCCGCTTGTAGAGGACCGCCATGACGACGTTCAACGAGCTATCGCGGACGATGTTCTCCGGTGCGAAGAAGGGGGCGAAGGCGGCTGGGTCGTAGCCGTCGAGCTCCTCCTCCTCCGGCGCCTGCCTCTTCGGCCTGCGCGCCGGAGGTGCACCCCGCGCCCGATGAGCTCCCCTCGCCGCACCTGGTTGCAACTCGGCGCCAGTCAAACTCGCCGACCGCGCGGAAGAGGAGGGACGGCGACACGGGCACGCTGTGCTTGGTGTAACGGAGCGACGACCGCTTCCTCGCCGCGTCAGAGATGACGTGATTCTTCCTCGCCGCGTCGGAGAGGTCGGACTAGTCGATGTCACGCAGCGAGCCGCTCCCACGCTCCGGCTTCTCCCTCTTCGGCCACATCGCGGCAAGGCGGTGGCGTATCTGTGGTCGACGGTTGCAGATTTGACGTCGGCGGCGACAGAGCGCTCGGTGGATTTGACGCCGGCGGTGGCGACGAGACACGGACTGTGGACTGAATCCACAGCCCCGTGCGCTATAAATTAGGTTTGGCGCGGGGGATTCTCTGGCCCCCCTAAACGGTTTACGGGCCTCAAAAAATGCCTGAGCTCGTAAAGCAGCCGGAATTTTTCGATTTGGTGGTTTTTCAGTCTCTGCTAGAGATGCTCTTTGTTCACAAATGCACAACTATCCAAATTGGGGCACAATAAGTCATGAAATATATGATAGTTATTTGGAAGGACTTAGGAAAAGTGTCATATAAATGTAACATGGATCATAATCAATTCAGATAACATATGGCGTCGAGTTACTTTGGCACATTAAGCTACTAACATGCAGCAATAAAACCAAAATGATACCCGAGCCTCAATGGACAGGAAGTTCAAAACAACCTCCACGCAACAAGAACTTGATAAAAAAAATCATCCAAAAGTAAATTAAGGCCGCAATGTCTATATCCAAAGACTGGAACTTCGTACATATGGGCCGGGCTGGCAATTGAACAGCAGTCGTCTCAAAATGATGTTAATTTATTTTGCATATTTATGTGCATCCGACGAGAAGGTCCAGTAGCGCAATGGCGATGGCTCACAGCTGTGTTACCCAGCAACCAGGGTTCGACTGCTCCTTCTTTGAGCAGAATATAAATTCTGGTCCTTCTCATTAAGCTAGACATATTGCAAAGACCAACACCGGTATAAAAAAAGGAACAAACTTCTTGTCCGTCCATACCCCCGGTTCCTTCCTGCTCCTCGCCTCCGATTCCCCCATCCCGTACTCTCGAGGGGAGGAGCAATTCCGGCTTGATCCAGTGGTGGCGATGCCGGATCTTGCGACGGTGCCAACGTGAGGGGCGACGGTGCCGGCTCGGCGACCATCTCCGAGGCGGACATAATTGTTTCTTTCTGTAGCAGCCCGCCCGCTCCTCCAGCACCTTACCTCACGTCCGTCGTCATCAAGGTCACCCCCATCCTTTGCTCCTTAGGACGACTCCAACGGGGCGACGCAAACGGACGCGCGTTTGGTCCGCGTTTTGTCTGTTTGGGTCGGCAAACGGACGCGCATCCGGCCCATGTCCGCGTTTTCTGGCCACTGCGCCCAACAGGCCAACGCATTGTGTCCGCCCCGGCCAGGGTTTTGATCATTTTTTTTCCCCGGCTAGGGTTTTGATCTCTGTTTTTTTTGCTCCGGCTAGGGTTTTGAACATAATCAATCACACCATACAAATAATACAATCCAAATAGTTCAGCAAATATTTATTCCAATCCAAATAGCCGGGTCATGTCCGCAGCATTGGGTTCCCTCAAGTACTCTGGGCCGAACACTTGCACCATGGCTCTGCAAAACTTGTACATTGCTTCTAGGCACGTGGACTCACTCATCCGCACGTACTCGTCAACAAGATCACCGACAACTCCATATGCAAGCATGCGAATTGCGGCCGTGCATTTCTGATAGGACGAGAAGCCGAGGGCACCACACACATCTCTTTTGCATATGAAATAATCATCAAAATGCATCACCCCCAACCGGATACGATTGAACAATGATCTTCTCATCCGGAAACGGCGCCGGAAAATCTTAGGAGGATATGTGAGTTTCACCCGACGAAAGTAGTCACCATAGAGCTAGACATGGCCAGCTGACCTGTTCCGGTCCAAGACGGGGAAGAAGAGCAGCAAACGGCGTCCCCGGAATGGCCTGCAGTGCCAAATCGAGGTGGCGACGGCGGGGTGGCGGCGGGAGGGGCGAGGGAGGAGGAGGAGATTGGGGTGGGGAATGGTCTGATACATGGGCCAGGGGCGGACTAGGGGAGGACAGAAGAGCGCTCCGCGCGTCCGCGGCCGACGCAAACCTGGCCCAAATTTGGGCCGAGGTTGGGTCGCGGTGGACAGAAAAACGGACCTCGGTCCGTTTGCGTCGCCCTGTCGGGCCGTGTTTTTGGCTCCCGCGGATAGGAACGGACTCGCGCGGACTCGATGCGTCGCTCCGTTGTAGTCCCTTAGGGCACGAGCAGCGGTGGCTACCGAAACCTGCCGCCCCATGTAAAAAAGTTGTCAGAGGCATCATTATAAATTTTATTTCTCCAATGGAAGCCGCACCTGCCACTCCCGTCACGCAGAAAAAAGAAACAAGGCTAGGACAGCACATGCATGTGGTGTATCTCTTCCTCTCTCCACTTTTTCTACCGGGACCGTGCTATTTTCTCTTGAGATCCCGCCTCCCGCAGAAGAGGCGCTGACAAACTGCGGAGCAGCTGTCCTGACAATCCGAACCTGCGGGGCAGTAGGTTGAGGCTATGCGTTGGGCATGCCCTTACTCTTTTTCCCTACACCATCATGCGTACTTGTGCTACACCGTCATCCTTCTTTTTTGCTACTCCATCAGATCAGAATCTGCAAGTATGGATCTTTATTGATTCAGCACATTAGCAATGAGGAGCAAAATAGCAAATGGACCAGTTTATCAAGCTTTGGACCCTTGTTCAAGATGTTAATCTCACTGCAAGCAGAGACCATATAAGCTGGAAAGTGGCAACTGACGGGGTGTATTCAGCAAGCTCTGCATATGCCATCCAATTCTGTGGAAGACTGAGAATGCTGGAATTGCAGCAGGCCTGGATGATCAAACCCCAAGGAAATGTCAAGCTTTTCTTATGGCTTGTTCTCCAAAATAGGAACTGGACCGCTGACCGGCTATAGGCAAGAGGCTGGCCGCATGATGATACTTGCAGTCTGTGCGATCAATAACTTGAAACGGCTGTTCAACTAGATCTGCAATGCCCTTTTGCTAAAGAAGTGTGGATGCAGTTCCAGGCTGCCCATCCTGATGCAGTGCAACTGGCTTTCGATTCAGAAACCATTGGCCAATGGTGGGACAAGGCTCGACGAGGGAAGGCTAGCCATGACAAAAAGAACGAGATCTCACCGTTGGTTTATACTTTCTGGCACATTTCGAAAGAGCGTGGTCGAAGAATTTTTCAGAACAAGGCTACCTCGACGGTGGCTGTTGGGAACCTTGACCAGAGCTGATTTAGAGCTTCTGGAGATGGCCAAAAACAACACAACCAGTTAGTTAGTTGTTTGTTGCAGAGTCTGTTTTCTTTTGCCTTTCTTTTTTGAGTCCCTGGCATTTTTATGCCATTGTATCCATGTAGCTCCTCGGGATTTTCCCCTCTTCTTTAATGCATAGGCAGAACGCCTGCCGTTCACGTTAAAAAAAAGGAGTAAATTTTTGCATTGCACAATTGTGACAAAATTTGAAACTGTTTTAACATGTTCATATATATTTATCATATCTCCACTAATACTGGAACAATCGATGTTGCTCAGAGTTGCTTGATATGTCGTTGAAGTCCATCACAGCTTCTTGGGGAAGTTATGCAGAGGCTGGGAGTAATAAAATTCCCTTTTCTAAAAAAAAAAAAGCTTCTTGGGGAAGTGGGGAGCTAGTTAACTGCGGTTTCACATCATCTGAGGTGAGCAAGTTCAGTTTTCCTTTTCTTTGTACCTAAATTGGAGTTCAGCAAATTATGAGGCATCTCTACCGAACTAGAAAGGACTGGTTACTGTAGGCCAGCATCCTGTTCTTGCTCGAAACATGTGCTACTATACCTGTTGTGGTGTAGCGCTTTTCTTCAAAATCAGCATTCAAGTCTTCAGCTCTCATTCTTTTTGTGGTTTATTTATATACGCAGAGAGAGAGGACTGGTTAGATTAGGCCATGAGAGTATCTGTTTGATGTAATGAATTTCTATCCTGCGTCGGAGTATTTATTTATTGAGCTTTACCTGCCTTTTCTCAGGTTCTCTCGGTGGTCGGAATTTTGCAAGATGAAATTGATCCTATGGTTTCGGTCATGAAAATTGAAATGGCACCTTTGGAGTCTTGTGCCGGCATTGGTTGTTTAGATACTCAAATTCAAGAGATCAAAGAAGCAGTTGAACTTCCGAGATATATGAGACATTGAATTCTCGCATCCGAAGGGAGTCATACTGTATGGGGAACAGGGAAAGCTCTACTTGCAATTAAGGCGGGTGCTCAACTTTTGTAGGAACATGTGAGAAGTTGCGATTGTCTTTCTGGGGGAAGAAGTTCAGAATTTTTCATTAAGAAGAGAAGATTACAGATGCATGGCTAGTCTATTTCATAACAAAATTTAGGAGAAATCAAGGATTTCCACACGAGGGTAATTCTGAATGGCTGCTTCTTGGACTTTAAGGTTACTGTATTCATAGTACCACAAGTGCACAACTATCCGAATTGGGGCAAAATCATTTTATAAAATATAAAGCAGCACTTAGGAAAAGAGTCATAGAATTGCATTAACACAGACCATAATTAATTCAGATAACACATGACGTCGAGTTATTTCGGCATATTAAGCTACTAACATGCAGTGTGCACATAGGACTACTTCAGGCAGCAATAAAACACATTATTTCGTACTGGAATGTGCAGCAAACTTCACCAAGCAGCTGGCTGGTTCTCTTTCTGTTTTACGAATTCGTGCAGCTTTGTCACTTATCCATCCATATGGTGCACCTGAGACTCTTCCCCTGCAGCAGCAGGTCGAATGCCGTATTGATGTCCTTGAAGCCAACCTCGTGAGTTACGAACTTGTCCAACTCCAGCTCCTGTGTTGAGTTAGACAAACGTAAACACATGGAAGGTTTTCTGCATCAAGATCTTGCAGACCATATACACTCGAATGTTGACATCACGCATGATCAGTCTGATGAGTGTTTGAATGTAACCTTGTTCAGGTACTTCTCCGCGAGAATCGGAATATCCTGCTTAGGTTTCACACCTCCGAAGAGCGAGCCCATGACGCACTTCCCGTGGAGGATCTCTCGTGAAGGAATGGAGAAAGGGGCGCCGTGCATTTCCACTCCTAGGATGATCGTCTTGCCCCATCCCTAAATTAAAGTTCCAACATCGCAAGCCTCGTCAGAAAGTGGAAGTCATCTTTACATGACAGATGTACCGATGTGAACGCAATGCATACCTCCCGGGAGCTCCGGAATGCGTCACTCATCAGCGCGGCCAGCCCGACGCACTCGAAGCAGTAGTCGGCGCCGCCGTCAGTCATCTCGATGATCACCTGTTTACCATGGAAAAACCTGGTGTCTGAGTGCAGGATGTGACACATGCATTGACCGGATCATGAGTCGCCGGTGAAAGAACATGGATAGCTAGGCAGTAGTCACCTTGCTCACAGTTTTCTCTCCAAGTTCCTTTGGATTGATGAAATGCGTCACGCCGAACTTCTTTGCTGAAACACGATTACACGAGGCAATTACTGAAATGCGTCAGACAACAGAACGGCTTAAGTTTTCAGGGCAGTTTCATGGTGTAAACTGGAGAAAAAAGGCCTTGCCAAGCTCATGTTTTTCCGGGTTTAAATCCACGCCGATGATCTTTGACGCCCCGCAAATCCTTGCTCCTTCAGCCACCTGAAGGTAAAATTTTGCGGTCATGTTCAATGCTATGCCATGGCGAAACATATACTATGACAATCGGAATTATGTATCTTTCAGATTACCGCCAAACCCACAGCTCCAAGGCCAAAGATAGCAACTGAAGATCCTTGCTCGACTTTAGCCAGCTTCCATGCCGCTCCGACCCCTGCAAAATATTTTGGAAGACAGTGTCTGATCAAAGCTACCACTAGAGAGAGTTTGAAACGTGCAGAGTACAGTGTGTGTACTGAGTTACTGACCAGTGGTGGCGCCGCAGCTGAGGAGGCAGGCCGTGGACGGCGGCAAGGCCGGGTCGACCTTGACGACCTGGGTCACGTCCACCACGGTGTACTCGCTGAAGCTGGACACGCCGAGGAAGTGGTGGAGCGGGCTGCCGTCGGCGTCGCGAAACCGGGTGGTGTCGTCGCGCGGCATCCCCGGGCGCACCGCGAACCGGTACTTGGAGCATATGTTGCTCCGGGACGACCTGCAGTCCGTGCACTCGCTGCACTGCGACAGGAACGTCGGCACCACCGCGTCCCCCGCGGCGAAGCCCTCCACGTGCTCGCCCACGCTCTCCACCACCCTGTCATGGATCGGCGGCCACAAGATGTCAAGGTTTTGAACTTCTCCTCTCCCAAAAGTGGATTTGTCTTCACGAGCCAAATAACAATTTTTCTTGCTCGGAGTTTACAAAATAAGTGTATAGGATGAAATTTTCATCTAGAGTCTATTTGGTTGAAATGAATAATAAATCCTTAAAACATCCTATGTATTGCTTTCCTTTTTTGACGGAACCTCGTCAGAGGGCGGGGAGCTCCCGCATTGCATTATTATTTACGGAAACCGGACCTAAAGTGTATTGCTTTCCTACACTATAATCATATAAGGATCTTTGATTTAGAGGAACCTCATAGGGATTTTGCAGGATTTTGATCTTTAGAAATTTTTCTATGTACATCGTTTGATCCGTGGGATTAGATCCGTCGAAAAATTTCCCATATGATTGCATTGCACTATGTTTTGTAGAATGTTTTTCATCCACTCAAACCTCATTTTACAATTTATTTGTTTTTCATGTGATTCAAAAACTGCTTGACGAAAATTGCAGTAGGTTCCAAATCTGTAAGATTCAAGTGGACATGACACTCTAAGTGCTACTTTGGTTCGAAGAAATATCATAACATTTTTGGAGAATTGGATCCATAGAAAATATTCCTACTTTGGTCGTTTTATATGTAGTATTAGATCCTATAATATTTTTTCAAGGAATCATTTTGTACTGCATTCTATAATAAAATCTAGCATTTAGTCCAATCTCTTTATTTTGGTTTTCCTGTGGCATCGAACACTATCTGTTTCAAATTCGTATGGTTTGCTAATCCTATAGGATTCAAGTGGGCATACCACTCAAGTGTTCCTACGTTTTAAAATTCATGTGGATCAAAGAGGTCCTAATCCTTTTTATCCCATTCCTGTAAAATTTTGAGAATCCTTTGAATCAAAGAGGCCCATAAGATTTCTAGTAAGATGTGAGATATCTTGATAAAAATATATGTGTCTATGAAAACTATGATATATACTTAATCACCAAAGAAATTTTCCGTATTTTTCCTGTGGTAGCACCTGTCTTTGATTCATGTATTATTCCAAGTGTCATGACATTATGTTCATGCAATAATATTTCTATTGCTATGTTTTTCAAATTACGAACCAAACAGGCCCTTAACTTTCCAAAATGGACAGAGAAAATAAATGTTGGAACAAAGGATGGAGACAGAGAAAATTAAACGTAAAATATAAATGTAGGTTTTGGAATATTAGTTATACCTATCCACGTTGATTTCCATAGAAGATACGTATAATTTAAGATTATATGCGTTGCACAAGAAACAGTGAAAGATATCAAACTAAAATATCAACCAGGAGAACCGCGACTCCGTAAAACATGTTGGAGTTTTGTTGGTATGACTTCACACACACCGGGCTTCAAACGCCGTTAGTCGTACTTTTGAGACCAACATTGACATAATTACCTCAATCTTTCTAAACTGTATATGACAAAAATATCTGGTTATAAGGTATAAAAGGCAATACCTCATGTTTGCAAGCTTGATAAACTATTTGTGGTAAAAAAAGATAGGCCCCTCTAGTATAGTACTCCAACAATTAGCTAGTACAATAACTTGGTTAATTCGTTCCAAGTTAGAAGCTTCCATGTTTATGTCCCATAAGAAAGATGCTAGCTCATGTGATTTAGCAGTCACAAAACCTTTCCTAGATCCAAGACTTGAGAAATGATTTTACTATAGAATTTCTCAGTGAATTCACCATTTACTTGTAATAGAGGTTATTCGTCCATCTCTAAGGGCATAATCCTATCTCAACGCAAGTGTAACCATTATAATTTTCTGGGAGTTGGCATGGAACATCGAAAGTCGGTCAACACAGTTATGTCTATTTCAGAGAAGTTTTCATTTGCAGTCAGGAGTCTACTTGGGACTAATGAGAAATCCAAACAAAAATATCCAAAGCATCGACAATTATAAATTTACATTAACACAATTTGAGGTTGTCATCTCTAGCTCCACCAACAAATATGGTTGCTCTTTCATGCACCTGGCGTTTACAAACACTTGAATTCACTTTAGTAGATTTTAGCAAAAGATATAGATATATCATATAGTACTTGTTAACTTTATCATATCATTAGAGAGGCATGCTCGCGAGGACTTACGCTTGTTGGTGCACTATCCACCTTCATTGTACACCACGGTGGCCCATAATTCTCATGTTAGTCTACCTAAACGATTCTTTTTATGATTTCTACGGAAACAAAATCTGTCATTTTGAGCCGACGACTAATGTGGTACTCAAACAACAAAATAATTTTGGCCACTCGCAAGGTCGATGGTAGCTTATCAAACAATTTTATTTGGTTGTAAACGTAAGTAATATAAGGATACGCCATGGAAAGGCGTATCATTTTCATAGAAGAAGATGGCCAAGCGGCCAGTCACCAGCCCGGAGGCTTTTACAACACGATCCTGGACAAGAACATAAACCGTGCTCTCACCTACACAATCTAGCCCGTCCTCTCGTCACTGCTGCCTCTAGTCGACTACTCGCGATCCTGTCCCCTCAACGGCCCTGCGGCCAAAACTCTAAAACGCTCACCTCGCAGGAGCCTAGCTCGACGCCACTGCTCCGCCTCCTCTCTGATCCTCCGTATCACCAAGGTCGCCGAGACTGCCTCGCCGTTGAACACCACATTGTTCCGGTGTGTCCAAATGCTCCACATGACTAGAATGAGCAGTGACCAAATGTCCCTCCGCTGGCTCCTCACGGCCGGCTGCACCGTCCACCACTCCTCTAGCCGTGCATCTATCCCGGGCATCCTCTCCGGTATGTGCCACTCGCTCAGCACAACGTGCCAAATCTCCCTAGCTACCACGCAACCAATGAGGAGGTGCTCGATAGTCTCCTCGACTTGATCGCAAAGAGGGCAGCGAGGAGGATGTTGCAGGCCTCGCTTCCTCAACCTGTCCGCCGTCCAGCACCTGTTCTTCGCCACTAACCATGCGAAAAACTTCAGGGTAAGGGGAGCCCTTGACTTCCACACCTGCTCACTCGTAGGGGCTAGTGTCAAACCACCGAAGAAAGCTCTGTAAGCTGATTTGGTGGAGTAAACCCCATCCCTCTCCCAGCACCATTCCAGCCTGTCGGGTACCTCTGTGAGAACAACATTGGCCATGAGCTCCCACAGCAAAAAGAATTCCTGTAGCTCATCATCAGCCATGTCCGGGCCCAAATCGGTGAGCCAAGCCCCTCGGCAGGCCTCCTTCACCGTGCGTCGCTGCCAAACCTTCTTCCGCACTGTAAACGTAAGTAATGGTTATCATATACACATAAGTTAGCTGATCAACCACAAATATTTACCCCCACGACTGAAAAAATCTCATATATAAATTTAAGAACCAACCACCGGTTCGATGATTAGTGAGGTTGTTGTATGTACTCGTCATTTGTTGGGATCAAATTCTAAAATTGGTACACTATGTGTCTAATTAATACTCGTCGCTAGCGAGTCGTCAAAGGAAGTTTAAAGTTCATGAATCTAGTCTTCCATAGAGAGACGTTGCGTGAGTGACTGGGAGTATACATAATAGATTAACCCAGTTGCGATACTGTGACTATGTGTACTACCTTTAGTAAGTGTTTCACGAAACAAAAACTCTTTTCAGATTTGATGGCAAATCAAACGAGTGAAGTGTGTGCGTACCGCAAATCGTGTGAATCACTACACGGCAAAAGGTAGAGGATAACCGAGCAAATGTCATTTTCTCATTACATAATTTACCAGTGTGCTTCTGACAATAGATGATATTCACGCCTTAGTCCTTACACGCAACAATAGATTTCTCTCAACAACAGAAAAAGAAGATGGTGAGAGGTGAGAATGTGAGATATGTGTCGAGTTCATGAGCATAGTGCAGGCTTGACTTGTAAAATCAACGGCCGGACGGGGACGCCGGCGACAAGTCACGTGCAGATTTTTCGACGAGTGCACGGAAAGACGGAGAAGGAAGCACTCACCCAAAAGCTTCGTGGCCAAATATCCTCGGGAAAACGCCGGGAAAGTCCTGCAACGTACCCAGCCACTACAGGAATGACCAGCTGTGCCGACGGCCAGAACCTGTGCCGACGGCTATTTATCGGGGCCGTCGGCACAGGGTCGTACCAGGGCCGGCCGTCGACAAGTCCGTCGGCACAGAAACGGCCGTCGGCACAGACATTCTATCCCGACGGCCACCGTCGGGACACAGGAAGCCGTCGGCACAGCTTGTGAGGTGACGTCGACGGCACTCTGTGCCGACGGCTTTGCCGTCGGCACAGGACTCTACAATTTTTATTCATTTTTACCCTATTCTTCATTTTTATGTATCTATTTATTACTCTCAATTAAATTTAATATGTTTTTATTCATTTCTATATGTATATAGCTACGCCAAATAGCGGTCTCCACCCACATAAAATAACGTCGCGAATCTTATCTCTCTGAAGTATTATATGCGAATGTTGATTTGTGTTATCGCATGTGTGTAGATATTATTGCAAGTGTTGGGGTGGATATTGGTTTTCCATGTACCTCCACGCATTGTTTATCCCGCCATCTTTCTCATGTTCCTATGGCCTAACCTAACACAACCACGTAAAAAAGTCCACGGGGCTACCCCCTTTCGACGCACGTCTATGGGGGTAGACGGAAACGTTAGGGTTTTTCCAGCGGATTCAGGGTTTCGCCGAAGCGGGGCCCCGGAGCGTCGGAACCCCACCCAAACCTAGGTTGTGCCATACCATATGTATACAAGTGTGTTGTGTGTTGTAAATGTCCAAGAATCTACTCCTAGGTGTGACCGACATCACCGGCTTCACTTTCTCTCTAGTGAGTTTCTGCACTTAGAGGTGAAAACTCCCCTTTCGGGCGAACCGGATGGAATCTTGTGTCGATTTGGGGTAGACTTTGGTTTCTCATGTTCCTATGGCCTAACCTAACCCAACCAAGCAAAAAAGTCCACTGGGCTACCCCCTTTCGACGCACGTCTATGGGGGTAGACGGAAACGTTAGGGTTTTTCCAGCGGATTCAGGGTTTCGCCGAAGCGGGGCCCCGGAGCGTCGGAACCCCACCCAAACCTAGGTTGTGCCATACCATATGTATACAAGTGTGTTGTGTGTTTCAAATGTCCAAGAATCTACTCCTAGGTGTGACCGACATCACCGGCTTCACTTTCTCTCTAGTGAGTTTCTGCACTTAGAGGTGAAAACTCCCCTTTCGGGCGAACCGGATGGAATCTTGTGTCGATTTGGGGTAGACTTTGGTTTCTCATGTTCCTATGGCCTAACCTAACCCAACCAAGCAAAAAAGTCCACTGGGCTACCCCCTTTCGACGCACGTCTATGGGGGTAGACGGAAACGTTAGGGTTTTTCCAGCGGATTCAGGGTTTCGCCGAAGCGGGGCCCCGGAGCGTCGGAACCCCACCCAAACCTAGGTTGTGCCATACCATATGTATACAAGTGTGTTGTGTGTTTCAAATGTCCAAGAATCTACTCCTAGTTGTGACCGACATCACCGGCTTCACTTTCTCTCTAGTGAGTTTCTGCACTTAGAGGTGAAAACTCCCCTTTCGGGCGAACCGGATGGAATCTTGTGTCGATTTGGGGTAGACTTTGGTTTCTCATGTTCCTATGGCCTAACCTAACCCAACCAAGCAAAAAAGTCCACTGGGCTACCCCCTTTCGACGCACGTCTATGGGGGTAGACGGAAACGTTAGGGTTTTTCCAGCGGATTCAGGGTTTCGCCGAAGCGGGGCCCCGGAGCGTCGGAACCCCACCCAAACCTAGGTTGTGCCATACCATATGTATACAAGTGTGTTGTGTGTTTCAAATGTCCAAGAATCTACTCCTAGGTGTGACCGACATCACCGGCTTCACTTTCTCTCTAGTGAGTTTCTGCACTTAGAGGTGAAAACTCCCCTTTCGGGCGAACCGGATGGAATCTTGTGTCGATTTGGGGTAGACTTTGGTTTCTCATGTTCCTATGGCCTAACCTAACCCAACCAAGCAAAAAAGTCCACTGGGCTACCCCCTTTCGACGCACGTCTATGGGGGTAGACGGAAACGTTAGGGTTTTTCCAGCGGATTCAGGGTTTCGCCGAAGCGGGGCCCCGGAGCGTCGGAACCCCACCCAAACCTAGGTTGTGCCATACCATATGTATACAAGTGTGTTGTGTGTTTCAAATGTCCAAGAATCTACTCCTAGGTGTGACCGACATCACCGGCTTCACTTTCTCTCTAGTGAGTTTCTGCACTTAGAGGTGAAAACTCCCCTTTCGGGCGAACCGGATGGAATCTTGTGTCGATTTGGGGTAGACTTTGGTTTCTCATGTTCCTATGGCCTAACCTAACCCAACCAAGCAAAAAAGTCCACTGGGCTACCCCCTTTCGACGCACGTCTATGGGGGTAGACGGAAACGTTAGGGTTTTTCCAGCGGATTCAGGGTTTCGCCGAAGCGGGGCCCCGGAGCGTCGGAACCCCACCCAAACCTAGGTTGTGCCATACCATATGTATACAAGTGTGTTGTGTGTTTCAAATGTCCAAGAATCTACTCCTAGGTGTGACCGACATCACCGGCTTCACTTTCTCTCTAGTGAGTTTCTGCACTTAGAGGTGAAAACTCCCTTTTCGGGCGAACCGGATGGAATCTTGTGTCGATTTGGGGTAGACTTTGGTTTCTCATGTTCCTATGGCCTAACCTAACACAACCACGTAAAAAAGTCCACTGGGCTACCCCCTTTCGACGCACGTCTATGGGGTAGACGGAAACGTTAGGGTTTTTCCAGCGGATTCAGGGTTTCGCCGAAGCGGGGCCCCGGAGCGTCGGAACCCCACCCAAACCTAGGTTGTGCCATACCATATGTATACAAGTGTGTTGTGTGTTGTAAATGTCCAAGAATCTACTCCTAGGTGTGACCGACATCACCGGCTTCACTTTCTCTCTAGTGAGTTTCTGCACTTAGAGGTGAAAACTCCCCTTTCGGGCGAACCGGATGGAATCTTGTGTCGATTTGGGGTAGACTTTGGTTTCTCATGTTCCTATGGCCTAACCTAACCCAACCAAGCAAAAAAGTCCACTGGGCTACCCCCTTTCGACGCACGTCTATGGGGGTAGACGGAAACGTTAGGGTTTTTCCAGCGGATTCAGGGTTTCGCCGAAGCGGGGCCCCGGAGCGTCGGAACCCCACCCAAACCTAGGTTGTGCCATACCATATGTATACAAGTGTGTTGTGTGTTTCAAATGTCCAAGAATCTACTCCTAGGTGTGACCGACATCACCGGCTTCACTTTCTCTCTAGTGAGTTTCTGCACTTAGAGGTGAAAACTCCCCTTTCGGGCGAACCGGATGGAATCTTGTGTCGATTTGGGGTAGACTTTGGTTTCTCATGTTCCTATGGCCTAACCTAACCCAACCAAGCAAAAAAGTCCACTGGGCTACCCCCTTTCGACGCACGTCTATGGGGGTAGACGGAAACGTTAGGGTTTTTCCAGCGGATTCAGGGTTTCGCCGAAGCGGGGCCCCGGAGCGTCGTAACCCCACCCAAACCTAGGTTGTGCCATACCATATGTATACAAGTGTGTTGTGTGTTTCAAATGTCCAAGAATCTACTCCTAGGTGTGACCGACATCACCGGCTTCACTTTCTCTCTAGTGAGTTTCTGCACTTAGAGGTGAAAACTCCCCTTTCGGGCGAACCGGATGGAATCTTGTGTCGATTTGGGGTAGACTTTGGTTTCTCATGTTCCTATGGCCTAACCTAACCCAACCAAGCAAAAAAGTCCACTGGGCTACCCCCTTTCGACGCACGTCTATGGGGGTAGACGGAAACTTTAGGGTTTTTCCAGCGGATTCAGGGTTTCGCCGAAGCGGGGCCCGGAGCGTCGGAACCCCACCCAAACCTAGGTTGTGCCATACCATATGTATACAAGTGTGTTGTGTGTTTCAAATGTCCAAGAATCTACTCCTAGGTGTGACCGACATCACCGGCTTCACTTTCTCTCTAGTGAGTTTCTGCACTTAGAGGTGAAAACTCCCCTTTCGGGCGAACCGGATGGAATCTTGTGTCGATTTGGGGTAGACTTTGGTTTCTCATGTTCCTATGGCCTAACCTAACCCAACCAAGCAAAAAAGTCCACTGGGCTACCCCCTTTCGACGCACGTCTATGGGGGTAGACGGAAACGTTAGGGTTTTTCCAGCGGATTCAGGGTTTCGCCGAAGCGGGGCCCCGGAGCGTCGGAACCCCACCCAAACCTAGGTTGTGCCATACCATATGTATACAAGTGTGTTGTGTGTTTCAAATGTCCAAGAATCTACTCCTAGGTGTGACCGACATCACCGGCTTCACTTTCTCTCTAGTGAGTTTCTGCACTTAGAGGTGAAAACTCCTTTCGGGCGAACCGGATGGAATCTTGTGTCGATTTGGGGTAGACTTTGGTTTCTCATGTTCCTATGGCCTAACCTAACCCAACCAAGCAAAAAAGTCCACTGGGCTACCCCTTTCGACGCACGTCTATGGGGGTAGACGGAAACGTTAGGGTTTTTCCAGCGGATTCAGGGTTTCGCCGAAGCGGGGCCCCGGAGCGTCGGAACCCCACCCAAACCTAGGTTGTGCCATACCATATGTATACAAGTGTGTTGTGTGTTTCAAATGTCCAAGAATCTACTCCTAGGTGTGACCGACATCACCGGCTTCACTTTCTCTCTAGTGAGTTTCTGCACTTAGAGGTGAAAACTCCCCTTTCGGGCGAACCGGATGGAATCTTGTGTCGATTTGGGGTAGACTTTGGTTTCTCATGTTCCTATGGCCTAACCTAACCCAACCAAGCAAAAAAGTCCACTGGGCTACCCCCTTTCGACGCACGTCTATGGGGGTAGACGGAAACGTTAGGGTTTTTCCAGCGGATTCAGGGTTTCGCCGAAGCGGGCCCCGGAGCGTCGGAACCCCACCCAAACCTAGGTTGTGCCATACCATATGTATACAAGTGTGTTGTGTGTTTCAAATGTCCAAGAATCTACTCAAATGTCCAAAACTTGTGATAAGAGTAATAAATAAATACATTAAAAAAGATGATGTAAGTGAAAAAAAAAAGGGAAAAGCCTATGCCGACGGCAAAGCCGTCGGCATAGGTCCCACACCTTATCCTTATCCCGCCACAGCTCCTCGACCACCCATCCGCATTTCTTCGGCCGGCTACCCGCTCCGCGGCTGCCCCGCTCCCCCGCCGCCCTGCTCCGGCCAGCCACGACCCCGCCGCCACCCGCCCCTACCCAGCCCCGCCGCCACCCCGCCGCCGGCAACCCCACCCCCTCCACCCGCCAGCCGCCATCCCCGCCACCCGCCCCTACCCAGCCCCGCCGCCAGCCCTTACCCACCCCCGCCGCCAACCCCGCCGCCGCCAACCCCGGCCGTCCCACCCCTCCCTCTCCTCTCCGCCGTCGCCGCCCGAGACGCTCGTCTGCCGCGCGCCCCTCGACCCCGGCCGTCCCGCCTCCTCCCCGCACCTCCTCCACGCCGGCGTCCCCTGCCGCACCTCCTCCACGCCGGCGTCCCCTGCCGCGCCTCCTCCTCCGCACCTCCTCCACGACGGCCCGCCGCCGCACCTCACGCCCCCACCCCGCACCTCCTCCACGCCGCACCTCCTCCACGCCGCACCTCCTCCACGCCCGCACCTCCTCCACGCCGCACCTCCTCCACGCCGGCGTCCCTGCCGCGCCTCCTCCTCCGCACCTCCTCCACGACGGCCCGCCGCCGCGCCTCACGCCCCCACCCGCACCTCCTCCACGCCGGCACCTCCTCCACGCCCTCCCTGCACAGGTTAGTGTTAATTAGTGTTAGTTAGGTTAGTTCTAGTGATACTGTTAGTTAGGTTAGTTCTAGTGATACTGTTAGTTAGGGTTAATTAGTGGTACTGTTAGTAGATTTTAGTAGATTTAGTGTTAGTGGTACTGTTAGTAGATGTTAGTGGTAGTTTTAGTGTTAGTGGTACTGTTAGTAGATGTTAGTGGTAGTTTTAGTGTTAGTGGTACTGTTAGTAGATGTTAGTGGTAGTGGATGGCTATAAACCATGTTAGTTAAGCAATATAGTTAGATTAGGACCAAAAAAATCATGTTTTGCATTAATTTTCGGTTGTTTAGCTACTAGGCAAACTTGTGAATTTGTGTAAGAACAATAATTGCTAACCTTTGTTCATTTTGTACACTAGGCCCCGTCGTGACCACCTCGCTGATCCGATTCCGTGTGGAGCGTGAGAGTGGGGATTGTCGACGGAGGGTGTCGGCGGAAGATCTTCTTCGCCGTCGATCACGCTTCGAGGGTAAGAAATCACGTAGGCCTGCTTTTTTTATCTATGCTTCCTTGACTAACCCTGACTAACCCGTGTATCAAATGCTTTTACTTAACTAAGTATCATGTCGGAGCCGGAGCGAAAGTTTCGTGGTGTTCATCGGAGACCCACGAAGATCCCGACTTGGGCAGCTCAGATCACAGTGGATCACAGGAAGATCCAGCTTGGTACTTTCAGGTGCCCGTGGCAGGCGGCCCGCGCCTACGACTGCGCGGCGGTCCAGCACTTTGGGGCGAGAGCGATCCTCAACTTTGAGGATGAGCGGAGCGTGGCGCATCTGTTAGCGCCAGATGGCATGAGGATCGCGACGAAGGCCGAGGAGAGGGAGCACCGGCAGGCAGAGAGGCTGCTCAGGGCGCGCCACCAGCGCGAGGAGGATGACCCCTTGGTCAAGGATCTCCTCCTTGATCCCCAGGTGATGGCGGTCCAGTACCAGGTTTTCAGCGAGAGCCGGCAGCAGCGCGGGCAGGGCGAGGCCGGCCCCTCCGGCACGCAGCAGCAGGGCGAGGACTCTAGCAGCAGCCTGTCCTCTTGTTGGGACCGCTTGGACGACGCCACTGACACCGGCGCGAGTCGAGTTTAGGATGTCTATCATCCTACCTGTCGTACTACTAGACTTATCTTGCTACCTGTTGTACTGCTAGACTTATCATACATGCTACCTATGTATTATTGTGCTACTTGTCTATATGTGTTATGTTTAGCTAATATGGTTACATCGTTCTGTGGTTTATTCTGTTTTATGTTTAATTATTAGGTAAAATGGAGGGATATTTGCTTATATATTTCGATTGTTTGTACTTTTTAGATGACGTAGCTTCCCGCCAGCCAGCACCGTCGGTCCCGCGCGTCGTCGCGGCTTCTCCAGCTGAGGAGGGGCCGCCTCGGTGCCCTTTGTTTTGTCGCCCTCTTCCGGAGCACGTCCTCGACCTTCTCCGGCCACCGATCACGCTTCGAGGGTATAAATCTTTCGCCTCTCTTGCTGCATAGGTTTATTTTGGTCTAGATCACCAAGTCAGTCGCGTAACCCGAGTCAGATCCCATCCGGAAGGGTTACAAATTTATAAATATGCAGGATTGTCCATCTTTGCATATTTATAACCGTAACACTTCCGGGTTGTCCTGTTGGACAGTCCGAGTACGTGTAGATCGGGTCGTGTTCCATGTTCTACCCCTTCCTGAGACGTAATTTCGGCAGCACCTCCCTGTTGTTCTTCGGATGCACACCCTCTCGGCTTGACAAGCTCGAGACGTGTATTCTGAAGAACAGCGGGGAGGTGCTGCCGAAATTCCGTCTCGGGTCGGGGTAGAACATGGAACACGGCTCGATCTACACGTACTCGGGCGGGATAGGCCCTCCTATTAGAAGTGTAGGTGAACCCTTGCATGATGTAAAGATTAAAATTTGACCGTAATTAATCTGGTGACACTAAATCATTTTATTATTACTTGGTGCATATTAAAAGACTGCGTGCTTGTTTCGCTCCCAATAAAGCAGAGGATGGCTGATAATGGGTGGATGTACACTGGCCGTGTCGATAAGATTAAAAGAACAGAGGAGTGGGAGATGAAGACCAATATATTAGTGAAGGAGTTAGGGCGTGGTTCAAAGGCAAAAGGAGTTCGTGGAAGGTGCCCTTGCACTCATTGCAAGAATCGTGACCGTCAAGGAAAGGAAGATATGACTAAACATCTTTGGTTGTATGGGTATACGCCTAACTACGTCACGCATGTCAAATTTGATCAGTACGAACGTCTCAGAGTTGGGGTGATGCGGCAGCGGATCGATGGCAATGAGTACGATGGGTTGAGAAACATGCTAGATGATCACCATGCTGCTTACATGCCGGATTCGCCACCTCCACAGGAGGAACAGGAGGAACCGGGTGAACCGGAGGCACCGGATGAACCGGAGGAACCAGAGCCAACCGCGAAGGCTTTCTATGAGACGATGGCCTCGGCTACGAAGCCTCTATACGAGGGTGCAAACCAGAGCCAGCTCGATGCCGTAGCTCAACTACTAAGTGACAAGTGTCAGTTCTCCACCACCCGTGCAGGCTTTGAAGCTAATCTGACAACAACTGGTAACATGTTGCCCAAAGGGCATTGTCTGCCAAAATCCATGCACGAGGTGAAGAAACTATTGGGATCGCTCAGCATGGATTATGAAAAGATTCATTGTTGTCCAAAAGGATGCCTGTTGTTCCGGAAACAATATGCGAATGACAAGTACTGTAGCCTTTGTGGGGCCTCTAGGTATGAGGAGAAAACGCTGCCTGATGGTCGGAAGAAGCAGGGAAAAATCCCTGTGAAGGTTCTTCGGTACCTCTCATTCATAAAAAGAATGCAGCGGCTTTTCATGTCCGAGGAGTCTGCCAAACAAATGACTTGGCACAGGAAAGGGAAGAGATACGTCGACGAGTTAGGACGGGAAAGGATGGGACATCCATCTGATGGTGAGGCATGGAAGAACTTCGACTTGAAACACCCCCTTAATTCAGCAGATGCTCGGAATGTCAGAATTGCAATAGCAACAGATGGGTTCAATCCATATGGGATGTCGACTGCGTCGTACAGCTGCTGGCCCGTGTTTGTTATTCCGCTCAATCTCCCTCCTGGGGTACTAATGCAAAGGAAGCACATGTTTCTGTCGCTGATCATTCCAGGGCCCGAATACCCGGGGAAGAATTTGAGTGTCTACATGCAACCGCTTGTGGATGATTTGCACCACTCATGGCACAATGGGACGTGGACATACGACCGAGCATCAAAGAAAAACTTCTTGATGAAAATTTGGTTCCACTATTCCATGCACGACCTACCCGGGTATGCCCTATTCTGCGGATGGTGTACAGCTGGTAAATGGCCATGCCCAGTGTGCAGGAACCAACTTGAGTTCCTTTGGCTAAAGTCAGGTCGCAAGTATGTCGCGTTTGACAAGCATCGACAGTTCCTCGAAGGAAGCATCCTTATCGAGAAGACAAAAAAAACTTCACGAAGGGCATAGTTGTGCGTGAAGAAAAAGCATACCGAAGTTCGATGGTGCAAAAGTTGATGCCGAGCTACGTGCTCTCGTGCCTGCTGAGGGATCTATCCGAAAATTTCAGGGGTATGGTGTAACGCACAACTGGACTCATGTGGCAGGCTTAACGCAGCTAGAGTATTACAAGGACCTCGAACTTCCCCATAACATCGATGTGATGCACACCGAAAAGAATGTTGGAGAGATGATCTTTCACACAGTCCTGAACATTACTAAGAAGACAAAGGACAATGTGAAGGCTAGAGTTGATGTTCAGAAGCTCTGTGATAGGGAGAGATTACACATGCGGCCTCCGAACCCTCGTCAAAAAAATTGGTTTAAGCCAAATGCCGACTACTGCCTTAATAATATCCAAAAGAAGGAGGCATTGAAGTGGCTCAAAAACATCGCCGTGATGTTCCCTGATGGTTACTGTTCCAATATAAGTAATGGAGTCAATCTTCTTACATCAAAAGTCACTGGGCTGAAGAGTCACGACTATCACATATGGATTGAGCGGTTGATGCCGGTGATGCTTCGAGGGTATCTCCCCGATAGTATCTGGCGAGTGCTTGCGGAGTTGAGCCATTTCTTCCGCACGCTCTGTGCGAAACAGATATGTCCCCTGATTATTGCGAAGCTGCGTGATCTTGTGCCGGAGTTGCTATGCAAGTTAGAGATGATCTTTCCGCCAGGCTTCTTTGTTCCGATGGCACATCTCGTTGTGCATCTCGCGAACGAGGCACTCTTGGGTGGACCGGTGCAGTTTCGTTGGCAGTTTTGTATTGAGAGAGAGTTTAAGTACATTCGAAACATAACTGGAAACAAAGCTAGGATTGAAGCATGCATAGCTGAGGCAACAATACGACAGGAGATGGCAGACGCCGTGACAACGTACTTTCCCGATGAAGTTGCCACTATGCATAACCCGGTCACTCGGTACAATGTCGACGAGCCCAAGAATGACCCCAAGCTCCTCCTCTTCCAATGTCCCGGTGGCAAGGCCGGTGCCGGTGAAAATTGTAAATTGACCAAGGAAGAGAAGGATTGCATAATGCTCTATGTGCTTATAAACATGACGGAAGTACTCGATTTCATGAGGTAAATGGTGAACAAATTACTTTGCAACTAGTAACTCAGTTTCGGTCTAATACGTATTTTCTCCTTTTAGCAATTCCAAGATGAATACTGGTTGGGAACGGTGGATCCCGATCCCGCGGAGCTGGACACTCTTCTGAAAGAGGGTGCTCACGGAGGAAAAAAATTTGTGTCTTGGTTCATGGGAAAAGTAATTTCTAACGTGTCCCTATTACCTTGCAATATGTGACTTGTCCCTCTTATTACACGTAACTAATGCACAAAACAATTTGAACCGTACTTGTAGGGAGCTGATCCCAACGTTGAGATGACAGATGAGCTGAGATGTGTTTCCCAAGGATTTAACCGTACCGTCATGAAGTATGAGAAGTATGATGTGAATGGGTTCCGCTTCCATACAGAGTATCACCAGAATAATCGTCCTGGAGCAAAAACTGTAAATACTGGGGTCTTCACCAAAGGATCCAGAGGAGCCGATGGAGCCAATTACGTAGATTACTACGGAAGGTTACAGAACGTATACGAGCTGACGTTCAATCGTACAAACATAGAACTCAAGCTCGTTGTGTTCAAGTGCCACTGGTTCGACCCATGCACTGGACCACATGGTGGACAGAGAAGTGAGCCTTCCATTGGGTTAGTTGAAGTTAAGCCTTCAACCACCTATACCGGAGCCGATGTCTATATTGTGGCTCACCAAGCCAAGCAAGTTTATTATTTGCCCTACCCATGCCAGAAAGAGAACCTCAAGGGCTGGGAAGTCGTGTTCCGGGTATCCCCACATGGTAAGCTACCCAGGCCCTCCGACGACGATTACAACAACATTGACCCTAAAACATACGAGGGAATTTTCTATCAAGAGCAAGAGGACTTCGGGCACTTTGACTTACAAATAGGTGGTCTCGAGGAACTCGAGAACAATGCACACACTCATGGTGAGTCAGTGGTCGATCTGAAGGACATAGATGTGCTCTCGAAGTTTCATGCGGAAAATGACGACGATGACGAGCCTGGCGATGAGCTTCCGCCCTACTACTCACGTGATAGTGATAGTGATAGTGATAGTGAGAATGAGAACCGACACCCTGATGAGGAGAGTGATGACGATAGGTATTTATTTTTGGTATCTACATGTTATTATGTCTTTTATTCTTTAGTATTTATTTTTTGACATGCTTCTTCATTGCATTATGTCTTTATGCTTAGTGTCTACATTTTATTATGTCTCGATGCTTACTTGTTTTCTCTTTCTCAATGCAGTTGATTGAACAATATGAGTCAGGGCAAGGAAAGCGCTTCTGGTGGTCCTTCTCCCGGTGCTACGCCGATCCGACGCTCACCTACTATCAGCCGGGGAGATATGGGGTTCACCCTGTCGCCGTCTCCGCCATAGATGTAGGGTCTTGGGCGTCTAGACATCTAGCTATATATGTATGTATCTATTTGATGATGGTCCTATGTGTGTATCTACCTGATGATATAGCATTTTGTTTGATGATATATGGAGCCATTGTGTGATTTTGTTTGTAGTGAATTTGTCGTGATTTTTGATTATTTTTTCTGCTATTTTTGCCGCAAAAAACGAGCTGCTGGTTCCGAAAATCTGGTAACACCTGTGCCGACGGCATTGCCGTCGGCACAGACCCCTTAATGTGACAAAATGGTCACCCCTGTGCCGACGGCATTGCCGTCGGCACAGGGCTCTCCCAGGAGCGCCCAGCTGCCTCCACGTGGCAGATCTGTGCCGACGGTTTTGCCGTCGGCACAGGCTCCTACCCCTGGCCCGGCCTGTGCGGGCCCACACGCCGCTGTGCCGACAACCTAGGTGCCGACGGTGCGTTTCTGGCCGTCGGGAAAAGCTGTGCCGACGGGTTATGTCTGTGCCGACGGCCAGGTGGCCTATGCCTACAGGGCCCTATGCCGACCACCCTGTGCCGACGGTGACCGTCGGCATAGGTGTGTGCCGACGGCATCGGGACCTTTGCCGACGGGCTTCGGCCGTCGGCACAGCTGGTCATTCCTGTAGTGAGCACGAGTCATAAATGGCGTTCACACGTGTGGGGGCACACTGTGCAGCACCACGGCAACAATGGCGTACACACAGCGGATGGCAACAATGGCGAACACATATATAGCAACAAATGGCCTACCTTCATGCGCCAGAAGGTGACGTCGCTGTGGCAGAGCGACGTGCAGACGATCTTGATCCGGACCTCGTAGGCCTTGGGCGGGTCCACGACGATCTCCCCCACAACGAGCGGCTCGCCGGCGGCCCTGCAAACGGCCGCTGCTCGTCGCCGGGCGGCGGCAGGGAGGCACGGTCGTTAGGCTTAGGCATCGCGCGTGCACAAGAACAGAAGACGGCACCGGAGCAGACTCACTACAGTTCACGGGGTGTTTGTTGCGGAAAAGCTCGGAGATAGTAGATTCTAGTGGCGTACCTTTGCAGCAGATGGGCTCGGGGCAGCACTTGTCCTCCATCGACGGGAGAAGACGATAATGGAGAGATCGCTGATGGGGTGTCTGATTGACTGGAGTATTGGAAGGGAGCTCGCTAGACGCTAGCCAAGCCCGGCAGGATTACGTCGTCCTTATATACGGGCCTGCGATTTTTCCTTTGCGTTTTCGTAAGAGGCCCTTACTATTTCTGTTGTTCTATGTACTGTTTCACGTGCTTTTCTTCTTCGCTCATTTAATGAGCCTTTATTAGCATACTTCTATGTCTTAAAAAACACAAAATTCACTTTTCAAGTTAAAAAAGGTAGGGGTAATTGGTTTCTTGTACTACTTACTGGTTTTTCAATTTCAAGTGTGCTAACACACACATACAAAGGTGTAAAACAAGCTTACATAATTTGTTTGATAAATGCCTTTGGAAGTAAGAACATTCATTGACACAAGCATGAACATATATTGGCTCAAAAAATTGAATTACAAATAAAGAAGCAAAAAATTAATACTTCATTACCATAAAGGAACATGGAAGAAGGAAGGCTCAAGTCAAAAGAGTAAGGGGCTGCCTAATAAATGGAAGAATAGAGAGAAGGGAAACAGTGAAGCAAAAGAAACCCAGAGAAAATAATTACAGAGATGAAAAAATGTTCACTAGGTTAAAAAATATTTGTGTAGTTAAAAGAATTCACAAACTAAAACAAAGATTGTGTATTGATTGTTCACGGGGTTCAAAGCATGTGTAGCGGACCTACTTAAAAATTGACAAGATCCCTGTGTATAGTGCAAACCACTGGATCGATTCATTTGCACACACAGTTTAAGGTGAATATCATAACAAAGTATCAATTATTACACGTGGATCCAGTACTTAGGAAAATATTCATTACAAATTGCATAGCACGAAGCTAGCTTTGCAAGAGTAAAGCAGCGGAAATAAAAGTAGACATGAGTCTCCATCATCTTCATGTGCCACAGGCGAAACATGTTGGTTGCAGACTCGAAACCCTTAAACGAAACCTCACTCATCGTCGGAACAACCTGCAACAGGAAAAATGCTGCAACAAGGTGGGTCAGAACCATATAAAATGGAACTGGCAAGTGACAGTCTGTGGACACTTAGTGGAATAACTCTAATAACCTATATGCATATTTGCCTGGTGGAGTTCAAAGGCTATTTTGCATAAAGCCAACTTTTTCCTATTTTTTTGAAATCATTTTCTTTCTCCAATGAGACAATCCCAGCATATCCGGTGTCTTTTGAGGGACAAGTCCTTATACACTGGGTGTCCTTTCTACCCTTGTTAAACCCATCATAATTTTACTTGAGACGTTGGAATGTTGGGATCCTCCGTTGACGTCCTTGATCAGCCGCTCAGAATTGTCCGTAACCGGGGACACGTCTAAGTACTTAGTTTTGACACTCTCGAGAGGTTGTGCACGTTCACCATTTGACTCAATCAGCCCAAACTATCCTCTACACTCCAGCAGTGATAAGGAAAAGGAGAAGATTGAGACGAGATTTTTCAGAAGCATTTTCCCACCCCATACCGGCCTGACACGTTCCACCTACAAACCTCTACCACCACCTGTCAAGCCGGGGTGAGTCCACGCAACTTAATCCATCAAGACAGAGCCCATATGACAAATGGCTGCACTGGAAGCAATCTTCACTTGGAGTAACTTCAAATCCCTTTGTCCGTGGGTGGCCATCCACAAGTGCACATACTCAGGTTCACACCATGAAAATGGGCCTGAGTAGCCACTCAACTTCGCCTCCTCTATCAAACCAATCCACCCAGGAGTTTCATTTACGTAGTAGAAATCAGCTTTTCTTAAAAAACAACTTTTGCATAGCATTTCAATAATTCTACTAAGTTATAATAGGATTCTAGACCAACTAGTATAAGGGGTGCTACTCTAAACAGTTCTTGCATAGCAATACTAATAGCACATACACATGCTTAAGAAAAATATACTAATCATGCATAGACAAAATACTTAGGAAATTTATGAATGTGCCACTTGCCTTTGAAAGTTGTCGTTGCTCACACACTCTTTTCAACAAGGAACGTTGCACTCCGTTCAATCTATACATTGAAATAACACAACAGTAAACAAACAATTCAACAACACTTAGCATACCAAAGCAAACATGCATAACAAGGTCTTCACACAATATTTGGTCCAGGGTTATCACACAATTCAATATGCAAAAAGAATTAATGTGATCAGGTTTAGGTTTACCATTCAGGATCAGGGATTGGTTAAACAGAAATTTTAACAATACATATTTGTCAAGGAAGTTCCAGGAGTTCTAAATATTAAATATGGTATTTGTCAAGGAAGTTCCAAGGGTTCAAATAATAAACCATTAATTGTAATTAAAACATTTGAAAGGTTTTAAACACAACTTAAACTAAAGATTTACAAAGCAACATTTTTATAAGGACTTTTTAACACAAACTTAATTATGTAAGTTTAAAATAAAATACCAATGATGGTATTTGGTCCCTCTGGTCGTAGGCAAATATTAATGATATTTCTCAAAAAGGAAATATATTAAAAAGACATAATAGAATTTAAACTATGCCAAAAATTAAACTATGTCAAATAATCAAATTTGAGTCTCTGATTTTTAATAATCAAAATAATGCTCAAAAATATTTTATAACAGAGGAATAAAATTATGCATATTCTAACGTTTCTAAAACTATTTTATATGAAATTTTTGGACTTATAAATTTAAAGATATGCCAAATTTACTCAAATTGTCCATTTGCAATTTGAATAAATTTAAACTATTAAAAAATGAAAACCAACAGAGCCAAAATATTCTATATGTCAGGGGCTAATTCCAAAGATATTTTATTTACAAATTTTGGACATACATATTTATATCTATTGTCAAATTTACTCAAATTATCCATTTGCAATTTGAATAAATGTGAAAATACTCAAAATTGAGCCTCTGATTTTTAATACAGTTTAAAAATATTAAAAAAATTATTTCTAGCAGTGGATAACTATTCTACAGATCCAATGTTTCCAAAAATATTTTATTTGCAAAATTTGGATTTATAGATTTAAAGTTATGCTAAAATTACTCAAATCACACATTTGAAATTTGAATAATTTAAAACTAAGATAAAACTGAAAACTAATAGTGCTAAAATATTATAAAAGTCTAGAGCTTTTAAAAATATAAAGTTTGTAAAATTTGGCCAAACCAATAAAATGATATAGTAGATCTAAGGTACATGGACTTTTCTGCAAAACTGCCATGTAATAATAATTTGGAAAAATCATTTTCCACGTAGATCTGACGTGGCTGCTGACTTGGCGCTGACTGGGCGTTGATGTGGTTAAGTGATTTGATCTGGGCCGTTGGATCTGGATCTAAAGGACTAGATCTAACCGTACCATTTCGTTTTTAGGTGATCTAATCGTGCGCGTTGATTACAGATCGGACAGCTCTGAGGTCGTTGACCAGAAACGAGCGGCGCGGCCGGCCGGAGTGCTCCGGTGACCTAGCTCCCGCGGCGGCGACGCGTCGGCACCACGCGTTCCGGCGAAAAGGAAGAGAACAGGAGAGGGTTTCATTACCGCGGGGTGCAGGACGTCGAGGCGGGCTTGATGGCGTGACGGACGGCGTTGGGGTGCTCTGGTTTTCCGGCAATTGCTCGCTAGAGAAGCTCCAGCGGGCGGTGGCGTCGGTCGAGGACGGATAGCTCGATCTGGGGCACGAAAAAATACAGCACCGTGTCAAAACGATGTGCAAGATCAAAACAAAGAGAAAGGGAGGGATAGAAGGGCTCGGGGGTGCCGAGTTTCACTGGTGTTCGGGTTTTCGCCGGCGGCAGAGGCGGACGGCAAGCTCGAATACGAGCAGCCTGGGGGCGCTCGGGTGGTGCTGAGAGGGAAAAGGAGAGGAGGAGCAGGGGTATTTGTAGGTGCGGACGGCGAGCCAGAAGGGGCAAGGAATCGCCGGTAATCAAGACGGCGCGACATGGCCGCGGCGCGCTCGTCACGGGCGTGATTGACGCGAGGTGGAAGACGACTGACAGGTGGCCCCACCTGTCAGCGAGAGAGAGAGAGGGGGCCGCTACGGGGCTGGGCTGGGCTACGCTGCGCGGTGGGTTGCTGGACCTCGGCCCAGTTGGCCCTTTCCCATATTTTTTTTTCTCTTTTCTTTTTCCTTTTTCTTTTTCTTATTTCTTCTATAACTTTTGTTTTAATATCCAAATTAACTCAAATTTGTTTCTAATTTTTTAAAAAAATCAAGATCTGTTATTTAAAACATTGAAACACACTTTTACAAACATTTCAAATTTTGAAAATTTAAAATAATGCAAAAAGGTTTATTTGACACTTTTATGTCATTTTATAAAATAGGGTTTTTAAAAAAAAATCTTTTTGAACTTAAAATAAAATCTAGAAAAAATAGTATGAGAAATATCATTCAATTATGACAACCCAATAAATTAATTTGGTACAAAACATTTTATTTATAGAGTTTGATAAATTATTTAAATACAAATACCCATTTATATCATGGGCTTTAAAAATTATCACAAATGTAAATATTGGGAGAGAGCTATATTAAGCTTATTTTCTTCAAATAAATATAATTGAATCAATTTTTTTTTTAAAATAGAACAAGTTTTAAATCAATAACTTAAAACACTTTATAAATATTGTTTTAGAGTTTAGTAAACTCCTAATTTTAAATAATATATTTTAACCAGAACCATTTTTAGAAAGAGGCATACTTTGAATGACTTTAACACTTTGCCAAAATGGTTTTAGGGTTTAATAAAAAGTCATAAGTTAAAAATTCAAATTCAACTAATTGGAATAAACATTTTATGAGATGAAGGTGTCTTTGAAAAAAAAATTAAATCACTTTGCCAAATAAAAAGGGATTTATGAAATACCTTGGATAAAAGAATTTAAACTAACTCCAATTTTGAAATAATGATTACTTGGATATTTAAACTATTAAAGTTTTTGAAGATGCCAAATGTCTTCTATTATAATTTGAATGTTTTCTTTTAATGAAAACAAAAGTTTCAAATTTTAGTGATTTTTAAACATTCCATAATATTGGGATGTTACAGCATGTTCATGTGACAGAAATATATCTTCACATAGCACAAACTACTTTTTTCACGAGCTTTAACAAATGTTCATGTAGCTCAATAAACTCTTCATGATGTTTAAAAAATTATTCGTGTAGTTAAATTTTTTTAAGGGTTAAATACAGTTTATGTGTCAGAAATATATGCTTACACTTAAAAATAACAGTTCACGAGTTACAAAATCTTCACGTATTAAACATGTAAAAAATATTCAATTGATTTTAAGACCAAAAGGAAACAAAAACATTTAGAGTAAGATAAACATTAAAAAAAGCAAATAACAACAATAAAAAGGTGAAAAAATAAAACAAAAGCCAAAAAAGAGAAAAAACGAAAGATTTGCCTTACTACCCCCCTCCCCCCCCCCCCCCCCCCCCCCCCCCCCACCCACACACACCAGCCCCACATATACATATTTGTTGCAACGAGTTTCAAATAGGGTTTTCAACAAGGGGATTCTGTTAATTAGCTGATGGTTACCTGTTCGAGAACGAAGCAAGACTTCGAAGAAAAGGAGAGAGATTCTCCACACGAAAGACTGACTCATCAGGTTCGAACTAACATAGGCCTTACTAAGACGTATATTCCATGAAGGAGTCGCAAAACTTCTGCTAGGTTCTTATCCGTCTAGACCTTTTCTTCACACAATAGATATCGATATCTGTAGTACTTCCTTATTTTCTCATTTTATAGATAGACTAAAAGTTAGTTGTAATAAATTATGTATCAAGTATAGATTCTTTTACATCACATTTTACCTGAAGTATCATCCACCGTACGTAAAGTGTAAAAAAATCAAGACTGAGTTAAGGATATTATGAAACAACTATCAAATTTTTCCAAAATTTATAGAAACATTGAAAACTTCCGGTTAACTATTGGAAAATTCAGATTATCTTCTAAAATTACAGGATCGACTTGAAGAGAAAAAGTAAAAAGATAAAATAATATTAAAGATACATGATTCCATTGGCTTTCCCTACACACATTTATCTAGCTTTATGGTAGGAAGCAAAGGGCAGCCAAACCTCCATAGATATGTCCCGACAATGAGTACTGATAGGCTCGTCTACAATTAGCAACTCCCTTCATTCCACAATATAAGATATGTTAGGCGTTTTCCACATTCACATTATATACATGTATCTAGACACGTTTTAGTGTATATGTTTACTCATTTAGCCCGAATCTAGACAATATGTGAAACAACTAAAACATCATATATCGTGCAACAAAGGGAGTAGTATAGAAGGGTTTGAGCCCCCACACTACATAAAGAGTGGAAGGAAGGGGGTCCCACAAATGCTCAGTTGATTAATTAGTTTACTTGTCTATACTATACTATTAAAAGAGCAAACATGTTCGGGATACATTAAATTTAATCCGTTCAATATTTGATCAACGCTCCGGATCGCTCCAATGTTTGACTCAACACACCTTTTCGTTTCATCAAAATTACACGATTGCCACTATTAATTGCCACCCTTGTTCTTTTGTTCGATCCCCAAACCACACAGGCTACCGACGCCGCCGAGAATACAGTACGCCCGTGCGGCGGCCGTGCACGTCTTCGTCATCCTCAGCACATCGCCCTCGCCCCCTAGCGTGTACGACTACAGCAGCCCCCTCCCGATGAGCTCCTGCTCCGATTTCCGGCTTTCGGCGGCGCCTCCGCCTCCCGAGCCGTGGCGCTCAACCCCGCGGGCATCCTCCAGTCGCGTCGCGAGAACGCCGTCCCTGCCGGTCCCGTTGGCGCGTACAAGGCCTCCGTGACCGTGGCGGGCGAGGAGCACGAGGTGTCCCTGGCCGTGGAGGGGGCGGCCATGTGGGTCTCCATGGACGGCGAGAGGGCGCTCTAGGTCCGCCGCCTCCGGTGGAAGTTCCGCGGCAGGGAGAGGGTGGACCTCCCGCGATGCGGCGGCCGCGCCTTCCCCGTCATGTGGTACCTCCACGGCTGGCTCTTCGCCCCGGACGCCGCGGCCCTCTTCGTCCTCCGGTTCGACGAACCCGACGACACGAATCCCGCGGCGGGCGACATGGAGGAGGACGCGGGCATGCTCTCGCTGACGCAGAGTTCTTTGAAGAGCCACCAGGCGGCGGGCCGAGGAGCACGCGGTGTCCCTGGCCGTGGAGGGACCGAGGTGGCCGGTCGTCAAGAAAAAACGGAAAGGCCAGCGTGCCTGCCTACCAAGCGCCGCCGCCGCCGGCGACCTTCCCTTGTCCAACGCCGACACTCAGATCTGGTGAGTCCCTGCCCTGGTACGTTCGCGTCCCGGATCCCCTGCCGTGTCGCCTAACGCATCCCCTGCTGTGCGTTCGTGATGCCCTCTTAGGAAGCTGCAGGCGTGGGCTAAGGCACTCGGCCCCGTCATTGCGGAGGATGGTGGCGGGGACAACCAGCAGGAGCAGAAGCGGGGAAGACGCTGGGGTGGGTGCCGGTGAGACTGATGTCGGCACCCTGGATGATTACCAACTGATTTTGCATTGCGAATGTAAGATTAACATCTGATTCAACACCTCGCTGTTACTATAAGACCACTGCACATTATTGGTTTAGCTTTGCAATCAATTTCCGTTGTTTATAATGTTTTTGGATTCATCCTAATTGGTTGAAATTGGGGAACAGAGCACAGAGGTAGAAAGAAGGCGGGGACATTGGGCACAAAAGGTGGCCCACGAGCTGGAGGAGCAACAAAGTTGGTCATCCAAACTCCAAAGGCATATTTTGTACTCTATGATCAGTTCACGTGAAGTTGGGAACTGCCTGCATGTTCAGTTTATTTATTTTCAGAGTGACTTCTTTAGCTGTTAACAATTCCAGTCTTTTGCATAATTATGTTTTATTCCTGTACTAATGCTACTGGTTTCTTAGCATAGATGCAAATATTCATCGGTCAAATACATCCTCCACTGACTGATGTAAATATGCCCATGTGCTGTCATGCTCTGAAACTTCCGATGCTTCATGTTGAACTACTTCTCATTGTGTGTCATTCTGTTCATTAGCTGGAAATTGTACTCTGGATGAAATATGGCGCTGCAGGAGGAGTGTCAGTGTGGTTTATGGAAATGCAATTCATACACTGATTCTTACTGTTTTGTTTCTTCAGCAAGTCCATGAGAACACCGCAGCCAAGCGGCCGCAGAGAATACTTGTTCGAGATACAGGACATTTAGCTCGCCGTCAGTAGTGGAAATGACAGGAACACACTGTCGCAACAGGTCGTGCTAGGCATGCACACTGAAGATATGTTTTCTTTTACTTCGTATACGTGTGAGAAGCAACGATGCCCCTACAAGGTCGTGCTGAATGATACGTGTGTGGCATTGAGGATATGACATAACGGAACTGTTTTGCTTATAATTTGTGTAGCATCACTCATGACATAATTTGTGCCGAGATGTCGCCGAAAGACTCCATGATGCTTATATATCCAAGATTCTCTTTGCAATATGAAATGTAAAAAGAAGAAATATACATAGAGTCTGCTAATATTTCCTACTTGTAAACTGTCCTTTTTAATTGTAAAAACGTGCATTGCACGTACATTTCAACTATCTATACTACTATTAAAAGAGCAAACATGTTCGGGATACATTAAATTTGTGTCGTTCAATAACCGATCAACGCTCCAGATCGCTCCAATATTTGACAACTCAACACACATTTTCAAATTCGTGGCAACTACAGGGATTGTGCCACCGCCTAAAGAAGCGGTTCCTTAATTGTACGTCGCACGAGCTTGATAAAAAATCCGCTTGGAATCCGTCCGGGCCGCTCCCATCTTCTTTATTATCTCCCGTGTTCGCACACAATTCTGTTTTGGTCTGTTAGGCTCTCGTGGAAGTAAACAACTCCACGTCGATCGGGTTTAAGGGTTTCCTAGCGCCCTTTAAATATGGGAGCGAGCAATTGTCTTAATCAAATGTTTGGGCTCTTAAATCGAAATCGGGTTTAGGCTTACGATCAAAATTGAGCTGCCAGACACGCGAGCTAGGAATTTGACGAGAGATCAAACAAGAACCATGGCGGTGACCACGGCGAACAGAAGCAAAGTGGACGAGATCAGACGATCACGCTGGTCAGCTCCGACAGCGACCGCTTTGAGATCACACACGAGGCGGCGACGCTTGCATCCACCACATGACCGATTATGATCGTGTCCAGAACAGGGTCCCGCTCCCCAATGTCAAAACCCCCATCGTCACCAAGGTTGTCGAGTAGAGCAAGATCCATGTCGCCACAGGAGGAACCAGCTCCACCGACTCCATCAAGTCCGGCGAGAAAGACCTGAACAGCTTTGAAAGTGGATAACTCCAGTGTATGACATCATCCATTCATCCTCACTGCCAATTATCTGGAATTGTTGGGGCGCGGGTACATCTGGCTGCTGAAGAAGTGGAATTGGAATCCCGCGCTCGCTGGCTGTCTTCCACATGAGCGACGACATGTTCTGCAGACTCCTGGAGTCCTGACCGCCATCATGGCAGAGGACCATGAGCACGACAAGCAGTTCGAACTGTACAAGAGTCCCGACTATGCGGATGTGCCTGTTGGCGTTGGCGCGCTGCTCCAAGCCTCCAACTCGAAGATGGCGGGCGCGCGCTTACGCGCCTCCATGGCGTCCCGTCGCTCGCCGTCCAGGTGCGGCGAAGTCACCCTCTACATGCTCGCCAGTCGCCACCAGCTTCTCTGTCATGATTGGGTTCAACGTCAGGAGCTTCCTCCACGGCTCCATGGCGCGAGTGCGTGGGACAAGCAGCTGCTTTACTTTGGGCTCCGGTGCATGTGGCAGCTTCTTGTGTATGCATCCATGCTGTGATATGCTAACTGTTAAATGATGTTGCATACTTGCATGGTTATAGGCATGCCTATGTTCCTGAAACAGTTTCTCTGAGGATCGGTTGGTCTGAATATTCAGAGTTTTGTTCTGTTGAGATGACATACTCAATGGCAAGCATGGCCTCGGCAGGCAGTGACACCAATCTGTACACATAACTTCATCTCGGCGTGGCCGTCTTCCACACGCGCCACCGCATCATGCTCCCGCCGCAAGCCAGATGGCCGAGCAGGCGAGCAGCGAGCAATGCCTCATGTTGCAGATACGGTGTCAGGAGATGGACGGGATGCGCGTGTGAACTGCCGATCGATTCAATGGCTTGGTCTCCTTCCAGCGTGCACGTATGGCCGCTAGCACAAGCAAGCGATGAACGCTGCTATGAAGCATGTTAGATTCGCCTTGCTGAATGATGCCTATGGTTTGTTCTGAGTGGTGTTCCCGTGACTTTTACCAACTTCTCTATATTTTTTTCTCTTGCTAATTTTGTCTCTGTAGTTTCAGGATATGATAGGAAAAATTTCATGATAATTATGGAGCTACTGGGGATGAGTAGTTTTTGTGCTATGTGGGTGTGTAATCTCATCACAAGGACCCGGTGATTACGTTCATGTTTCGCACCGATGTGATTTCCTTTTATTTGATAATTTCAAGATTGGATTTGGTTCTTTTCCATATATGGTTAATGTGTTTCTTCTGGATCCGGTCGGTTCCTTCCCAAGATTTAAGGAAGGTAATTAAAATATCCAAAGCAGTTAATTCTAAAAAAATGTTCTCCAAAATGAGAAATGAGTTTGTTTTGAAAAGTAAGGTGTGTGCTATAATAGTTTGAACTACCTCTTGGTACGAATTAGACTTTGTTGGTGGACATTTTTTGTAAAATGTTAGCACCAATCTTGAAGCAACCAAATATAATGAATGGTGTGCGATAAGACAGAGAGACTCAAACGAGGTTGTAGACTCACTTTTTCGATCAAATCAATCGATCATTAGGATCACTCAAGGTGGAGAACCAACAAGGCCGTGGGGGCGATCAAAGGAAGCTCACGGTGGAGGACCGGGTAGGCACCTTGTAGAGGTTTGTCAGCAGTCAGTGCACGTTGTACATGTTGCAAAAGTGAAAAAGAATTAATACATGTGATCTTGGTATGTCATTTCCTACTTGTAAATTGTCTATTTAATTATGAAGACGTGCGTTGCACGTACATGTCAACTAGTAATAAGAAAAGAACCATCGCAACCATCACGCACACAACATATGTTAAAATATTCATCCTTGAAATAACTGGAATTTGTAATACAGTCAGACATAATTTACTTGTCAAGCTACCATTGACAAAAAAGCACATGCTTAACGGATTTTGAGATGGGATTAAGAGCATCCTCCAAGGCGACTATTTATACTCCACATCGTCTAGAGTTGATAGTAAAATAGCTCCTACACTACGATGTGTATTGATGTAGACGAGTAGTTAGCATTAAGATTGTCGCGCGGAAGGACATTAAAGTTGAATATTAACACAACTTTTTAATTACGAACAGTTAGTTTTATCCACCCTTAATTTGACTCCAATCCCCAAATCAGCATTTTGTATGTACTAGGCAGATCTGCGTATTTTGCAGCTCAACTTACAATGTTTTTTTTTTCCATTGTGTGGTAGGGTGATGGGCTTGCAGGAGTTTTCGCCGGACGGTTGCCACAGGTTTAATTTTTTCTTAAAAATATATTAACAAGATATCTATTACAAACATCTTTTTTGTAAGTGATACACTAATCAAGAAATTAATATTGAAATACGGCCTAGAGTAAATCTTGTGGTCGTGATATTTCTCGAATGTATCTGCAAGTTATTATATGGTCCTTAAATATCATCAATAATACTCCCTCCGTCCTAGTTTGTAGGGCACAATCTCAAAATCAATTTGTCCCAAAACCTCCCACCTCTTAGGCATAATTTCATTTAATTCCCTATCTATTATTGGTTGGTGCCTCTCCCCACCAATGCATGAAAGATTTAAGCTACAATCAAGTATCATCTTGGTCCAAGAGATTTGCAAATTGAGTCCTACAAACTAGGACGGAGGAAGTACTTATCATCAATGTTATTATATAGGGAGTATTAAATGAGAGAGTACAAATGGCTCCCGAACTCCACGGAACTCGTCTTTGGAAAAAATCAAATGATATTTTTATGTTTCAAATAATTCAAAAAACTCTCGGTGCAGATAATGCCAAGATCTACACATGTGCAAAACCTTAGTGGAAAACTTGTTGTAGTTTGGCATGGACAAAAAAGACAAGTTTGTAGATATAGATCGATGAGATTCAAAAATTTGAAACTTGTGAGACTTGCCATTTATTGTGTTGGAAATTTGCAAGGTGGCAGATCTCGACACTATCTACACAAATAGAATTTTTTTCGAATTTTTTGAAACATAAATATGTCGATTTCCTTTTTTTTTGTAATACGGAGCTCCATGTAGCTCGGCCTCCAATATGCTAGTTCTCTTATATGAGAAAAGGCTAAATATTCAGAATTTAGTTATAATATACTGTCACTAATTCTTCTACCGCTAAGAATTACAGTCGTTGTAATACATACGGAGGGTTTTCATATACTTTAAAAAGCCTTCTACTTTCCTGCTATTAGCATTTGAGCTTGATTGTTCACATTCATATTCATCATCTAATTCCAAAAGGTCTACAAAAAGTAAAGACTAAGAAGCTAACAATAATAAGCATGACCGAACCAGAAAAGCAATGTAAATATGTAATATCTTGCAAGAGAGGTATATCAAAATCTAAAACTATCTATACCAACACCACATAGTCCAGTACTGCTTGGTTCAGTAATCTTGTTCATGTACTGACATAAACTTAAGCATCTATTCTTCTACACATATAGAAGGAAGCGTTATAATTTTCAACATTCTTCCGCACATAGAAGGAAGCATTATAATTAGCAACCTACTATATCTACTAATGAATACGAAAATGACTGATCACAAAAGAGACAGAGGCCAAGGAACACCAAAAGATGGCAAAGCAGCAAAGTATTAAAACAGGACGAGTCTGTACTAAAACAGTATCCTAAGCCAACTCTTTGATTGAGCCAGGAAATGATAAAATTGTTGGGAACAATCAAGCATACACAACTGGGAGTGGATTTACCTGAGACAGCGTGAACCACTGAAGAGATTCAAGCAGAAGCACATGGTTTAGAGAGAGACGTGGTAGATAATAAGAGAGATTCAAGCAGAAGTACTGCAAGAGTTGAGGTGTTTTCCCAGCTTGAACAGGAACATCTGCTTTTGTAGAAAGACGCCTCAACCAATTAGCTATCTCATCACAAGAAGACCAGTTCTGATTTTTTAACTTGAGATAGAACTGAATATAAATTGTTCAACTCATTGTACCAGTGGTGAATAATTAACACTGTTTATCTGTACTCCCCCTAAATTCAAAATTAAACATTCTCAGGATACTCACAATGTTTCATTACTTCATAGTGTAATTCGGCAGTATCACAAAATTTTGACCTGTACTCCACCTAAATACAAAAATAACATTCTCAGGATACTCACAATGTTTCATTACTTCATAGTGTACCATTTCATTTTGTTATCCAACTGCTCATCGCACTATCTAGCATATACTTATTTCAATTCATATAGACAACTAATCTATATCCTTCCAGTTACACTAACCAGAGTAGACTTTTCTCTGAGGCATATAAGGCATTTATGCCTGAATCTATTTCCAATGCACACACTGAGAAGAAACTGAATTAGAACAAATCTGAAGCAGAGGATCTAACTAAGTTAAACCTAAATTTGTTTGAGATAACAAATCCAAATCTGTTTAAGAGAGACAAGGATCAGAGGGGAATAAAGATGGGGAGAAACTCACATCACAGTTCATCGGCCGCACCTCCTGCTCAGCTCAGCCACGCTGTGCCTCGCCGCCGAGCGGTGGCGCCTCTCCCATCTGGCACAGAATATTATAAATTGTTCAAATTAAACTGCATATGTAAAGAACGACAATGAAATTCTCTTTAGAGAAACAATTATTATTAGCTAGTGTAGAAATATAATAGATAAGCCTGGAATTTTGTAACATTGACAAATTCATGCGGACTCCATACAACTCGTATTTATTTTGCACACAAGATATGAACTAAGCTAGACAGTTTGAAATTTACAATAAATAGCTAGTTGAATTATTCAACTCACTGATGATGGAATGGAAGAAACTGGTGCCATCAACCAGCTAAACGCATTCGTTTCCCAGGTTTGAAACGGAACAGATCAAAGCCAAGTCAATTCGATACCAAAGCGAAGCTATCCACGATGGCCTTCGCCATTCAGTCATACATCGCCAAAAATTCTCATCTAATATAAAACCTGAAACTATACAAAAAGACAAAAATAAATCAAACTGATAACCAAGTAGATTTATCAGGATGCGGATTATACATAACTAAACAATTATTGGGGAAAAATTAAGTACCAAGAACTGAAAATAGCATAATCATCATAATAACCTAAATCAGACCCACCAATGTGAAGAAAATCTGAAGAAAAAAAAGTTAAGATTAGGACAACATCTTACCTGCTGGAGATGGTTGTGGGGCTCCCTGATCCAGCTCTTCAACCTGTTGATTCCACTACACGTTGAGCAGAAGAAAATAATTAGAAACCTATGGAAAACTGTATCAAAAAAAGTTTAACTGGAAAGGAAAAACCTCACAACGGCACCTGGCGAAAAGGTAAAATAATCAAGGGACATAATCCACCAGATTAGGCTAAATTCACATGTTCCCACTTCTATCAACCATTTACTCACTATCAGAGCAAATCAACAAGTAATTAATCGTTGGACTGAAACCAGATGCAGCAGCCTAATTATGTGGCAAATCTAGAGATAGAGAGACGGAGAAGGAGAGTGAGGAGCTCACGTCAGCTACTAAATCCAGATTCGTGTCAAAGCCTTAAAAGACAGATCAGGAGCGGGTGGAAATAAGGATTGGGAGATGCACACCTGCAGCTCTGGCCTTGCTGGGCGGGTACGTCGCAGGATAGGATCTGTGTAGTGATGGCTGATGAGGGAGGGAGGATGAGAGGAGACACCACCGGTCCGTATCCCCGCTGCTGCAAGGAGCGACGGTGGACGACCTTCTGAGGTGGCGCCCGCGCCGGCGCTGGGGACTCCACTGGAGCTGCTCCAACAGCCCGCCCCGTGGTCGTCCCGCCGTCCACTCATCCTCCGCTTGCCAAGCTGCGGCGCTCACA